>NQII01002862.1:54140-82067 GCA_002778355.1 Clitarchus hookeri
AAGGGCGACACCACCACGCGCATCAAGTACGCCATCGCCACTAAGTGCAAGGTCCTGAACTGGCGTGCAGTGCTCAGTCGCACTGTGCGTGTCACTATTTTATTGGTGGAAAGTCTGTAGGAAGGTTCAGTGCGTGGCCCCTTTAGTCATTCTGTGTGTTTCTGATGCGTATATTTTGAGATACAGCGCTTCTGAAATTTTTTTTAAACCGGTTTGGGGTCCTCTGAAATTATGTTTGTAATAATAGTGATGGCGTGTGGGGAGTGCACCCAGAGCAAGTCAACACCCTCCGAGTGACGGTCTTTCCAGCTGGGTCCCGTAGGTGACCGTCATCCCCGGGCATGACAGAAATGAGACTCTAGAATGGAGCGGCGCTGGAATGCAAGGACGGGGGAAACGGGAGTACCCCGAGAAAACCCGCCGGCAAGCGGCATCGTCCAGCACGATCCCTACATGCGAAAATCCGGGAGTGAACCCGCTGGGGATCGAACCCGTATCGCCGTGGTGGGAGGCGAGCGGCCTGGCCACTACGCCACCGCTGCCCCGTAATGATATTTGTAACGTTCCTGACATTCTGGAAGTGCTCAAGAGCCCTCGTCTAAAGTGTGTGTTCTTTTCGTAGACCGGCGCGTTTCACGTGCGTTGGATAGTTTCGTGGGAAAACGTGTGTTTCAAACACTGCAATGTAGTTCAAGCACCAGGTAGGATGAAGCCTTGGAATTAATTTTGTTCGTAAGAACACGGCTTAGCTACTATCGTGGAATTAATTAAATTTTTTTAACAGCTTGAACTGCGACACTTCCTGCCCACGTGCACCGAGTGTCATTGATATTCGCATATCTTACGAACTTCTGGTGAATTTTTCACCCCTTAGTCGCGACTGTATGTCGCATCGTAAACCAGTTCGAAAACGACGATTATTTCATCCGAGAGCTGAGACACGTTTGTAGCTGTCAGTAACACGCTCTTTATTAGTCCTTTGTGCCGTTAATATACGTTTGTCACGATTTAAAATTCTGTTGAAAGATTTTCAACAAACGCTTACACTATAGATAAAAATTTACTTTGATTGAATGTAGAGCGTAATTCGCTAAGGAAACATTAGTATTATACATAAGCCTACACGGGTATACGCATAGCCATGCATATTTTTAACATAAATAATACTTTAATGTACACTTATTATATTCTTTCCCTGTATATATGACCGATATTTTGGTATTCTGAATTCTGAATATAAATATGCATTATCCACTATACACACACATATATATATATATATATATATATTACAAATAGCTATGTTTAAAATGCTAATGCAGTGGCAGCTAAATTATTTATAATTTGATCACCACTTTTAAAATTGAATATTCGTTGAGAAACACATGAAGTATTAAAAAATATATGAAAACATTATACAAAGAAAATAATTAACAAGTATATTTTAAATAAGCTTTTGTGCTATTCATTTTGAGTTTATCTTTCTTCTTCGTTACAGAGATAGCTTATAGATTGGTTATATATATATATTCCGATGAATGGTCATGTTACTGACAAGAGTCAGTATCAATTTAATAGCTGGGAACCACAAGTGCGTATGATGTAAATAAACACGCCGACAGCCCATACACCAACTCCAATCCACTTGTCCGTCAGAATTCCATTGCCCGAAGATAAACTTTTTATTCCCTTAGCTGATTGGTGACAAAAAATATGAGAAAGGTCAGTGACCCTCTCCTGTTGCGCTGGGGGAAAAAATCTGTCCCTTTTTTTCTATAGTAGGGATAGAATTTAGGTGCCTTGGGGTTCGAGGGAATGCTGCGGGGGTGAAATGAAGAGGGATGAAACCCCACCCGGCCCATTCTGATCCCATCAAAAGGGGAGGGTTGGCCCTCTGCTAAGAGGGGGGGGGGCGTGGGGGTGGATGCCAATGGCTTTGTATCGCCTTCCGACAGTCCATTGTGAGCGGGCTGAAAAATATGATACGGTGATCGGATTGCAAGGTGAAATCTTTTTTCTTTCACTTTGTTCTCTCAGAAATGCAGATTAATGGAAGGTCACTGCCAAAAAAAGTACTTAACGTAGTCTAATGGTCAAGGGCTCAAATCGTCAGGGAATACATTTATTCTTGGTTCGCACGTAATCGAATTCTTTTGAAAGCATTGCTTTTTTTTATCTATGCCCCTTTTGTATCCTACCGCAACATGTAATAATTAACATTTATGTAATAATTAACGCTGATATGATTATATAGACTATAGGGCTTACTGCAAAATTTTAGAAACTTAGACGTGTAATTATTACGTTAATGTGTAACACAATTTATTGTGAAAAAAATAAAGAGATTAAAACTGTCATGATTCTCATTTCAAACAGCATAATTTCATTCAGACGTTAAGACACAATTCACTGCCAACATACCAGTCACTGTTATTTGCAGTCAAGAACAGATATTTTTTTATATACAATTTGGTAATAGGCGCGTTTAATTCACCGTGAACCAGCTGCATAACTGTTCCTTCAGCTCGCTTTGTTTATTATCCGGTGGGTCAGAACACCTGTCTGATGGACCATACGGAGGTCCTGGGTTTGATTCCTGGACACGGCGGGAATTTATCTGGAGAAGAAAATTCCACCATGAATCCTGAGGTTTTGTGTGTTTTATCATAATTGTCGCCTTCACTTGGTGGAAGGCAACGGGAAACAATCGCAGTTCCAAGCAGCTCAGAATTCCATCGCAGTGCGAGGTGGTATCTACATGTTGATCTCCCACACGAGGTGGTATCTACATGTTGATCTCCCACACGAGGTGGTATCTACATGTTGATCTCCCACACGAGGTGGTATCTACATGTTGATCTCCCACACGAGGTGGTATCTCCATGTTGATCTCCCACACGAGGTGGTATCTACATGTTGATCTCCCACACGAGGTGGTATCTACATGTTGATCTCCCACACGAGGTGGTATCTACATGTTGATCTCCCACACGAGGTGGTATCTACATGTTGATCTCCCACACGAGGTGGTAGTGCCTAGGATATCGCGATGCTGAAATATTGAGTAACACGACGATGTAATCAGTTTTTCGTTCATGGCGTTGGAGACAACAAATAGCAAGGGGAGTTAGTGAAATATTACTACAATTCTAAAGTATAAAATTTACTTTTTTATTTGTATTAAGACTACATGTTCAACCCCACAAGATAATATTTTTTAACTAAATATCTAAATTAAACATTAAATAAAATATTATAACAAAACATTGAATTAAAATCACTGTAAAAATATTTTTGTATATTTCCATTGCATAAAGGAAAATAACAAGAAAAAAAATTACCCGTTATCGATTGTAAGAACAAACAAACCATAAATGAACATGCATCAAGTCATAATTGAAAATACCTATTTAATGCCCTTCGNTCGATTGTAAGAACAAACAAACCATAAATGAACATGCATCAAGTCATAATTGAAAATACCTATTTAATGCCCTTCGCGGAACTAAGCTATTTAACAATTTAATTTCCCCTCTTGAATATATAGAAGGAATATACGCTTTATCGCATGGTATTAAAAAAAAAATAATATTGCAGACAGCTAGTTACAAAAATTAATAAACTTTAAATAACATATAATCTGGGACTAAAGACTGATAATGGTAAACTGAGCACTTTTGAAAGTCCTGCTAGAGATCTACTTGTATGTGCAATGAGTATTCTTCCACTATACGTAAGATTATCGCTGCCATGGGCCTCAGCACTTTGTTCATACGCCAGTCAAGCGAAACTCTAAAATTAAAAGGAAATAAAATATTACACGAATTTGTTAATTATTGCACTTATTTGCGTTTAAAAATTGAGGAAGCGAAATAAATAACTTCAGTATTAAAAAATGTTTACGTAACACATTTAATTAACCGTTAAGACATGGGACTACTTTCCCTCCGCCTGTACAAACTTTACAGGCCACTCGCCAGTTATTGTGCTTATTACAATGCATGCAGGTAGAGGGAGTGACAATTTTCAAACGTTGATTTCAAAAGTGCCTAAATAACAGTGACCAGCATATACCTGACAGAATATAAGTAGAGATTCGGAAATTCGGAAAAGTTCATCTGACGGCCGGGCTAAACTCGGCAGTTATGTACACTGAAGAGCCAAAAAAACTGGTACACCTGCCTAATATCGTGTAGGGCCCCCCGAGCACGCGGAAGTGCCGCAATACGACGTGGCATGGACTCGACTAATGTCTGAAGATATGCAGGAGGCATTGAAATATGCGCCAATTTGAGGAAGGGTTGCACGTCTGTCACGTTTAATGATTATCGTCAGTCATTGTTTGTCCCGTTCGTTCACGATCTTTTTCCGACTGCAGCGATGTCGAAGATTTGATGTTTTACCGGATTCCCAATATTCCCGGTACACTCGTGAAATGGTCGTACGCGAACATCCAAATGTTATCGCTCCCTCGGAGATGCTATGTCCCATCTCTCGTGCACCGACTATAACACCACGTTCAAATTCACTTAAATCTTGATAACCTGCCATTGTAGCAGCAGTAACCGATCTAGCTGCCGACCGCATCGCGTTACTCTGATTGGTTCCATACCTCTGTTATTTGCATACGCACGCNACCAGCTATTTTGGCTCTTCAGTGTATAAACCTCAGGCGCTGTCATTTGCTCAGTGGCTGTAGGCTCGTGCATGATGAGCACTTTATCCTTATTGGCTGTTCACGGTTGATACAGAAGTTATGAAATCAACCCTTGAAAAATGTCTCTGCCCCTACCTCTATACATGTGTATATTTTAAGGGGCACTCTCAGCGGCATGCACTCAGTAAAGTTGGTAACGACAGAGGAAAAGAAGTTCCATGTATTGACGTTTGAATTAAAAGCGTCACAGGTAAACACTAGTGAGTACTGAAATGACCTGTTATACTTTCTGTTTTTTTTAATACATACAAATTCGTAAAATATTTACTTTTCTAATAATTTCAGTTTCAATTGACATTAATAAAGTGATGAAACCCACGGCAATGTTAGTTATCATATGGTGGAAGAATACACAATGTTTACACAAGCAGATCTTACGATGAGTTTTCAAAAGTGTTCAATTTACCGTGAACGGTCTATAGTTTCAGACATGCGCACATAAGAAGACGACTTTTACAGAAAAGTCCTTCAATAAAATAAACAGAACCTTTCAAGCAGTATCCGCGGGTGAAGCCAAGGGCGGAAATCTAATAAAGTTTGTGTAACTCATTTAAGAGCCTGTCTCACCCTCCATATCAAATTTTTTATTTATTTATTCCCTATTCAAATTTAAGAGGATTTATTGAAAAATGCGACAACTTAGCTACTTACTTTGCTCATCATTACAGACAGACATAATATATATTATTTACTAACGCATATTTATGCAACAATTAACTTAATATATGATTTTTTATATTAATTTATTTTCACCTTGTAATGACAACCACGGAACACCTATTAACAATCAGGTACAAAAATTTGCACAGAACTATTAAATGTAATGCTTCTATAATGAAACATTTTCAGTTATGACCCTGACGTTTCTGTTAGAACACTAAAACGGATAATTTCTGTATAAGGGGTGATTCAGCCTCTTGAGCACAGACGAGCACGCAGAAACAGAGCACGTTTGGTCAGTCTTTAACACAGAATCTGAAGGTAACTTGTTCGATCCCTGCCCGATGTGTTTTGGGGGAAGGGGGCAGGGGGGTTATTTGTCCGAGATGTTTACATCCCCACTGTAGGCACGTGCTACTCGAGTTTCTTATAAGGACTGCCTGCTTGGTGCTCAAAATGCATTGAAAGTGTTTGAAATACACGGTTATTTAAACGGAAATTATTAAACACGCGTCCAATGTGCTCATCTAGGAAAATAACACACACTTCAGACTCGAGTGATTTCAAGACGTCACGCGCACAAGAGATACCATTTCAGAGCACTCCAACATATCTAAAAAAGACTTTTTCAAATAGCCGTATCTCAAAATATACCCGTCAGATACATAAAAAAATTACTCGATGGCCCTGCACGGAACCTTGCTATGGACTTTCCACAAATAAAATGAGAATCTTTAAGGTGGGTAGGTCGCCGAAAGGTGAGCAGAGCTCCAGCAGAATTTTTTTTTATAAAAAACCGTGCAACGTGTCTGAGTGAGGTCTGCTTACGAATTGCATTTAAGAAACGTTACGCGTCTGTATATGTTTTTTAGTTTCTTCATTCCGCTCTAAAGAATATTTTCATGATAGTGAAAATGGCTCAAACGGGTGTTTTCATGGTCATTTTCAGGTGTGAACATTCCGGTCCAAAACATTATAAAAGGAATAGAAACGTGCAACAAACCTTTATTTTTCTTATTACGTCGTAAAATGGAAGGGCCTCTGCTGAAAGTTTCATAGAGGCGCATTATCGACGGCGAGACTGCACGCCAGTTCAGTGCTTTGCGTGTAGAGGCGACGAGAGAGTTGACGCGCATGTCTCGGTCGCCTCTAGTCTCCCACGCTTTTAGGCCTCAGACGTGCAACATTCCTTCGACCAGACGGCCACCTTAAGTCCCGTAAGTACACGTAGCACGACGAAAACACTGTACACCAGTTTCAAAGCCTTGCGCGTAGGGGCGACGGGGTACTGGATACGCGTGGCAACGTCGCCCTTGTCGCTCCTGCGACTACAAGAAACACTTCTGCAGAAACCAAATTTCGTGTTAAAAAACGGTTTTAAATTTGTACGAATTAAAATTTTAAGTTAATATGCTCATGTTTATGCAAAAAAAAAAAAAATGGTGAAAATATTATTTTTCAAATTATTGGGTATTTTCATTAAATTATTACTGATCTATCAGGAAACCATAAAATATGCTCAAAACAAAAACAATTGTCTTTTGAAAACAGTAGAATGACTATGATGAGTCTGGCACAATGGGAGAGGGGTTCGGAGCATCGGAACTGTTCATCTGTCATTCCGGTCCCCGGTGGCCATCTTGTTCGCCATGTTGGATATAGGTGACCTTGATATTTGACCTTTACAATGGTGACCTTTGACCTTGAAACCCAAAAAATCTCAAAAATCCAAAAATGTAAAAACATATTTATATCAATTTATAAAAAAGTATTTAACATTTTTAAAAATGTATTTAAAAATTATTATAAAAAATTATTTTAAAAATTACAATTCCGGAGGTCCCTCAGCCCCACGCCCAGCAGACGACTGACCCTCACCACCAATTGCTATTGGCTGTGTAGTGGCAGGTCTCCGCCCCCTCTCACAATTTTTCGCAACTAGTTGGTTGGCCTGGTCAGTTGGTTTGGCAAGTTAGTGTGGCCCTTTGGTATGGTCAGCTGTGGTAGAAATGTTTTGCGCAAATATTACGAATATTTTATGCGAAGAGGTTAGCTACGAGACACTAATTAGAGACATTTTTTTCTCGAGATTGTCCATCATCGTTTGCATAGGTGGGTGGTATGGTAGGTTGGTCTAGTCAGTTCTGCAGGAACTGGTCTCGTCAGGAGCTTGTTTTGTGCTCAGTCAATCTCGCCAGGAACCAGTCTTGGGTGGAGTTTGTCTAAATCGGAGTCAGTCGTTGGCTAGTATGGTTAGTCTGTACGAGTCCTTGTTGTGACTAGCTAGTAATGGTCGATTGTATGGACTGCGATTTCTCTCGATTTTTCAAGCGCAACCTATACTTTAAAAAACATAAACAAATAGGTCTGCCGCCTGGTGGCTAAATTGACAACTCGTCTGGTGGCGATATCGATCATTAATACACTAGCGCCACCTAGGTGATATAAAAGTAAACATATGGCGTCCTCCATCAATGTATAAACAAATGACAAACGAAAAAAAAATCAAGATGGCTGCATACAATAGAATGAGTATAGTTTGAGGGGTTTTGGGGGCGGAAACCTGCCGACCAAACAGCCAATAGCAATTGGTGGTGGGGGTCAGTCGTCTGCTGGGAGTGGGACTGGGGGACCTCAGTAATGGTAAGTTTGTTAAAATAAATTTTTTAATAAGTTTTTTAATACAATAAAAACATTTTTTAAAATTTTTTTGGGGGGATTTCAAAGTCAAAGGTCACCTGGGTCAATGTCAAAGGTCAAGGCCAAGGCCCCCGATATCCAACATGGCGGACAAGATTGCCGCCGGAGGACCGGAATAACAGAGCATGAACAGCTCCGACGCTCCGAACCCCTAGTCCCCTTGTGCTAGACACATCACAATTATTCTACGAAACATCCTTTAGACATGGAACTAATGTTTCTACATCGTTATCAAAGAAGTACGCCAGTGAGCACGCCCGTTAAAATGCGCGCATTTTGGGACAACGGATCATTATTAAAGGTTGATTTGAAAAGCTCATAACAAAGTGCAGAATAACTACATAAAGTTTATCGATTTTTACTCTTCGCATTAGGATTATAATAAGCCTCGTTACCTAAACGATAAGAATGATTGTTGTTAAGATTACATTAACTAGTTGTAATGCACGAGCGGTGTAAAAAAAATAATCCTAGAAAACCACATTTTACCTTGTCTTAGTTAAACTAATGATAGTCGACGGACAGTATGTAAATAGTGCCAGCGAGTCCCCGAAACTTTCGAAAACCTACTTTATTAGCTGGACACCGATGTCTCCGGACATCCTGACGGGAATTCTCCAGACAATAGCACGGCTGCATCGAACAAACAGTACCCGGTGGTCGTTCGTTTGGTAACTTCCAGAGGAATTTTAGCTTGTCCGTGCGAAGACAAAGAGTCAGAAGGGAAGGAAAAAAAAGGGAAAGTAAGGGTGGAAGAGCCGGCTTGGCATTTCGGGAATGTTGGAGTTCTGGGCGGGGCGGACAAGAACCACAACCAGTCAACTTCTATAGATCTATGACGCAGGGATCCAATAGATTGTGGCCGGCCCTGAATCACANNNNCCCCCACCTGGGCATCTTCTAATTTTATAAACAAAAATGTTTGTTTAGGAGTTTTTCGTTACATTTCTGGTACCTTCTGAAAAGTTTCACGAGTGGAGTTTCACTTATGCTAATCGAAAACACTAAAATATATTTTAACACTTTAATTTATTCTGACTGTTATGTGTTTAGACAATAAATGGCGGTGTATTTACCCACACACCGAACTCTCGGTTGATGTTGCAGTTTTTTTCAAAAGTAGAAATTTATGTCTTTACGTCTCTCATAACGCATATTATCTAATACAAACTAAATATTAATGCACAGTTATTTTAACGCGACAAAGCAGTAATACGCGTGAACGACTATTAAGAATAACTGTGAGCCTAATGACAACATTTTGATTAATGGGTGAGTGGTCTTCTAATTCTAACCATTTGTTCATTGCACTTATAAATAGAGTTTTTTTCCCTTTCCAATAATATGAGTTATCCATTGCAATCAATTGGTCATAAGAGTCTTTATTTTATTTCATTACGTGTAATGTGTTAAGTCAGGCAAATACCTTTTGTCATAAACCAAAATTAAAGCGTTTTTAAAACTGTTGTCTGTTGACGTTACCGATATGGTGTTAAGTAACTATGCGGAAATGGTAAAAATGGTAATCTGAGTAATTCTCGATAAGGTAGCCTTGATTTTGTGTTACNTTCAGGAGTTTTTCGTTACATTTCGGGTGCCTTCTGAAAGTTTCACGAATGGAGTTTCACTAATGCTGATCGAAAATACTAAAATATATGCTAACAATTTAATTTATCCTGACTGTTATGTGTTTAGACAATAAATAGCGGTGTTTTTATCCATACACTGAACTCTCGGCTGAGTTGCAGTTATTTTTTCAAAAGCAGAAATTTATGTCTTTACGTCTCTCATAACACATATTATCTAATACAAATTGAATATTAATGCGCAGTTATTTTAACGCGACGAAGCAGTAATACGCGTGAACGACTATTAAGAATAACTGTGAGCCTAATGACAACATTTTGATTAATGGGTGAGTGGTCTTCTAATTCTAACCATTTGTTCATTGTACTTATAAATAGATTTTTTTTTCCCTTTCCAATAATATGAGTTATCCATTGCAATCAATTGGTCATACGAGTCTTTATTTTCTTTCATTACGTGTAATGTGTTAAGTCAGGCAAATACCTTTTGTCATAAACCAAAATTAAAGCGTTTTTAAAACTGTTGTCTGTTGACGTTACCGATATGGCGTTAAGTAACTATGCGGAAATGGTAAAAATGGTAATCTGAGTAATTCTCGATAAGGTAGCCTTGATTTTGTGTTACNGTTAAGTAACTATGCGGAAATGGTAAAAATGGTAATCTGAGTAATTCTCGATAAGGTAGCCTTGATTTTGTGTTACATATTGCTTTAGCAGTCTTCCGGGCTTGTTTTAAAATAAGGACGAAAAATATTAACCGTGTAGTTCGTATTACTATGATTTGAAATATGATATATTATACAGGCTGTATCAGTACAGCGGTTACAAACTTTCAGGAGAGATAGAGTACACCTAGACAATCGGAAATCACATAGCAATGCATGGTCGGAAACGCTTTCCTGGCGCAGTAGTGACGACACAAAACACAAGAAAGGAAGGACACGAACAGGGTGAGAAAACATGTTTATTTTCTTAGTGCAGCAAAAATGCTGGGATGTCTTTGGCCGGGGTACGCGTACTAATAAAATAAACATGTTTTCTCAGCCTGTTCGTGTCCTTCCTTTCGTGTGTTTTGTGTCGTCACTATCGCGCCAGGAAAGCGTTTCCGACCATGCATTGCTATGTGATTTCCGATTGTCTAGGTGTACTCTATATCTCCTGAAAGTTTGCAACCGCTGTACTGATACATCCTGTATATGTGATAGCATTTAGAATGTGAAGAACTCGTTTATTACAAGAATGATAGTAGAAAATATAATCATACTATTCTAGTAAACCGTTATCCTTTCATTCTTTTTACCTTAACCCGCCTCCTCCGGCTTCACAAATACCACCGCCAGGCTACTCTACGAAATACTGTATGAGAACGATGCAGCAAAATTAAAAAAAATTTCCCCTCTTGACAGCTTCTACAATAATTAACAATTCAAATATTGTTATGAAAATGTATTAATCATTTCTATACAGTTGACGATAAGTAATTGTGCCAACAGAATATCTTCTTTATTACAAACATCTCAACCAAACAATTGTATTTCTGGAGCCCAAATAAAAAAAACACAATCTTAATATATAATTTTAATTTATAACACATGTAAATTTTCTTCAAGTCTTAATAGACTAAAGGCGGTTCATGGTAAACTGAGCACTTTTGAAAGTCTTACTTAAGATCTACTTGTATGTACATTGTGTTCTTCCGCCATTTGCAAAATTAACATTGCCGTGGTCCTAATCACTTTATTCATGCGTTGGTCAAGGGAAACAATGAAATTACTATAAAAGTAAATATTATGTAAATTTGCTTATTCTTACACTCATAAGAGTAAAAAAAAAAAAAGCAGAGCAGAAGAGATAATTGCAGTAGTCACACATGTTTACCCAACACTTTTATAATTCAACATTTGGTAACGTAACTTCTTTCCCTTCGTCGTTACCAACTTAACTGGGCGCATGTCAGTCAGCGTGAGCGTTGAAATATACGCAGGTAGGTGCAGTGACGTTTTTCGAAAGTTGACTTCAAAAAAGCGCTCGATAAACCGCGAACGGCGTGTACCGAAGAAAGATGAATATACGCCTGTCCCTAAGGCCGGGTTCGTTTTCCCGACATCCGGCGCCGCNAGGCCGGGTTCGTTTTCCCGACATCCGGCGCCGCATGGTTGGGTAAACAATTCGCGAGATTGTTTTCCCAACGCCACGGGAAGTTTTGGGTCGAAGCAGCCGCATCAGCTGAGGGTTCTCGTCGTGACACACTTTTCTGACGGATGTTCGAAATGACCCCTGTCTCCCGGAGACGCGCCATCTTCGAGCCCCTCGGCTGAAAACAGTCGCACGCATTGTTCCGCGCGTCATCGAATAACTCTGCAGAGTTGCCAACATTTTTGAAGGGAATGTCTCCAAACCAATGCACAGTAATCACCAGATTGTAATCTTGGTCTGTTTTAAATTGCTGTTTTCTCAGCTGGAAAGATTATTTATTAATACTCCTTACAGTTGCTTACCATCGGAAATTTAATAACTAAAAATTGAAAGAAAAAAAACCCTTATCTGAATAATTTTAATAACGTATTGGCATTCGCTAGACATACGTACAAACGCGTGGTACACTCAAGCTGTGTAAATGGATACTTCAAGTACTTTTACGGTTAGAAGTTCCCAATATTTTCCTTACGATGGAGCCATGCCGTATCGTTATTCCCGCAAGAGACAGCCTACACGACATATAAAGATATAACATATGCAATAAAACATGTCATGCGCATCTCAAGATATTCCCACGCTCACTCCGGGAATATATTTCAGGAAAACGAACACTCCTGAATACCAAAAAAAGTGTGATAATATAAAAAATCTGGTCTTCCGTCAAATCACTTAGATTTTTACAGGAATCGCTAACTTCCCAACCTGTCACAAATGAGAAATTTGACCATCAGAGNCCGTCAAATCACTTAGATTTTTACAGGAATCGCTAACTTCCCAACCTGTCACAAATGAGAAATTTGACCATCAGATTCTGAAACCACCAGATCTGGTGAGAAAATCACCAAGTTGGCAACTCTGAATGACAGCTTTAGGAGGCCGCGAGTNATTCTGAAACCACCAGATCTGGTGAGAAAATCACCAAGTTGGCAACTCTGAATGACAGCTTTAGGAGGCCGCGAGTTCCACCGATGTCCCTCGGACACCCCCTGAATATCCCTCCCTCCTTCCACCCCAAAAGAAAGAAAGAAATAAGATAAACGAGCCGGCAGACGCGGCTAGTCCGACGAAGAAAACGCTCCTTGGTGTTGAATCCGTTATATAAAAGCATCATCCCTTCAGAGTATTCTTCTCGTTCCTTTTTTTTTTTGTCCCCTTCCCCCCCTCTGTTCATCCACTATCTCTCTCGGCGTGCTTTTATTTTTCCTTACCAGGCTCTTATTCTTTTTACACTTCCTCTGTCCGTCTCCTTCTTCTTCCACGACGCTGTACCCCTCTTAAACACCGTCCCCCCACCCTCAAACCTCTCAGGGTCCTCCAGCCAACCACAACCCGCAACATGAAGGGAAAGGTCAGGATTTTTGGTGCTCCAAGTTTTCCCATTTTTTTTCCCTCAACCCCCCCTTTCCTTTTTCTCACCCCAATTCTTCCCTTTTCATTTGTATCGCGCGGAGGGAAAGACCCGGCCGACGCTGGCGAGCGCAACGCCGCGGATGGAGGAAGGAAGGGATGTTTACAAAAAGCTTACAACTCTCCTGAGGAGATAACTCACTCGGGACTTGAAGCGCGCCGGAGTTTCCTCTGCGCCCGCTAAGACTACGCCGCGCTGCGCAGCTCTCGACACGAGAAGTTCTTCGCGATTCATTGCACACTTGTGGCAACCCTGCCGAGTTCTTCCTTCCCGCCCCAAGCACTAAAGACGAGGTAGACCTCTTGGTCCGTCTTATGCGCATGCGCCCAACATTGACCTACCCCAAAGGAACCCAACTCTGATGGAACGTATTTGTTTATATCTTAATTTTGAAATAGTAAGCACTATTAGATTAGTAAAATACTTTCACCATTTTTAATTTAATCAAAATGCAATTACAGATCGGCTAGAGGAANAAGCACTATTAGATTAGTAAAATACTTTCACCATTTTTAATTTAATCAAAATGCAATTACAGATCGGCTAGAGGAAGTATACGAACATCTCAAAGAACTTGTTTATTAAACATTGTTCTAACCTCAAATCCAATCCGTGTTTTGCTAGTCGTATAGGCTTACGAGAAGTTCAATGTTGGAACACGGGGATAAGCTGTGCGCAACGAAGCGAGATCGGTCTTCATCTTTACTTTACGTTCCGCTGGTGGCACGTTCTTCATCGATATAGTACATTCAAGGTTATTTCCGTCGTTTCTGAAGCCCTGCTAAAGTTCTACTTCTAAAATATTCCTCCGCCCCAGGCAAACGAAGCTTAACCGAGTCCAGGTAATTACACTACAAGGACAACGCACCGCATTCATATGCACTCAGTGTAACAATACTTTGCATAAGAACTATTCCTTACTCAGCATCACCAACACAACTATTTTCTCGCTGTNAAGCACTATTAGATTAGTAAAATACTTTCACCATTTTTAATTTAATCAAAATGCAATTACAGATCGGCTAGAGGACGTATACGAACATCTCAAAGAACTTGTTTATTAAACATTGTTCTAACCTCAAATCCAATCCGTGTTTTGCTAGTCGTATAGGCTTACGAGAAGTTCAATGTTGGAACACGGGGATAAGCTGTGCGCAACCAAGCGAGATCGGTCTTCATCTTTACTTTACGTTCCGCCGGTGGCACGTTCTTCATCGATATAGTACATTCAAGGTTATTTCCGTCGTTTCTGAAGCCCTGCTAAAGTTCTACTTCTAAAATATTCCTCCGCCCCAGGCAAACGAAGCTTAACCGAGTCCAGGTAATTACACTACAGGGACAACGCACCGCATTCATGTGCACTCAGTGTAACAATACTTTGCATAAGAACTATTCCTTACTCAGCATCACCAACACAACTATTTTCTCGCTGTTTTAATTCACATAACTTATAAATTAAATATAACAATTTGTATATAAAATATTAGCAGAAGTTAAATATAACACAAGAAAGGTATTTTTATCCAAACACACGTATAAAACGCTTGATACATGACATATTTAGGAAAAAACCAAGCGCGTCATACATGGGGTGATTTCTCAAAGGTTTCATTCGAAACGTGCAAAGAAACCGCGAATAGAGCATGCAAAAAAAATTTGCAATTTACCATTTCTGTGACTTTAAGAANACCAAGCGCGTCATATATGGGGTGATTTCTCAAAGGTTTCATTCGAAACGTGCAAAGAAACCGCGAATAGAGCATGCAAAAAAAATTTGCAACACATTTGTTGAAACCCAACTCTGGGTTGAAATAACTTTTTCAAATTTGAACGATTCGAAAAAGTTGAAATTCTGATATTCACGCTGAAAAATACTATTAATGTTATTTTCCTTTGGTACTTTAATTAACTCGTTCTTGATGTCGTGTCAGAAAACCATAAAATATTCTTGAAAGCTAGGGAAAGGCTCTCGAACATAATCTCACTCATTACAGAAAGCCTTATGTTTTTTTTTGTTACTTAGCTTTGGCTGTGCAATCGAAAGTCACTTTGGAGCATTTCTTTAATATATACTTGAAATAAGTGGTGGAAGATTATTGTATAATCAAGATAGTGAACTTTTCAAACTAATATGTTGATGTAGGTGTATCCTTTATGTTTCAATGTCATCGTTAACTTTTATCTTAAAATACCTTTTGTGCGTCTCCCTTACGCCAAATTCTGCGGAATTGCTTTGCATACGATGCGCCACCCACTAACCGTGGAGACCTGACACCTGACACCTGTGATTTGTTGTGCCTGACTTAAAATACACTTCTAGTCAGGCTGAAATCTTTGCTCGCCACTGTTTCATATTCATGATTCCGAAAATGCTTCATCCGTCATTAAGCGTGCCAACGAGCTGAAATANATTGTATAATCAAGATAGTGAACTTTTCAAACTAATATGTTGATGTAGGTGTATCCTTTATGTTTCAATGTCATCATTAACTTTTATCTTAAAATACCTTTTGTGCGTCTCCCTTACGCCAAATTCTGCGGAATTGCTTTGCATACGATGCGCCACCCACTAACCGTGGAGACCTGACACCTGACACCTGTGATTTGTTGTGCCTGACTTAAAATACACTTCTAGTCAGGCTGAAATTTTTGCTCGCCACTGTTTCATATTCATGATTCCGAAAATGCTTCATCCGTCATTAAGCGTGCCAACGAGCTGAAATANTTTGCTCGCCACTGTTTCATATTCATGATTCCGAAAATGCTTCATCCGTCATTAAGCGTGCCAACGAGCTGAAATAGGAAGGCAAATTCTCTAAGTTATGGACGTTTAATGCCTAGACAGCACTCCATGTTACACAGATGAAAATTATGTGATGGACGTATCAATATGCTGGTTTTTATTGATTACTTTAACTAACTTTGCATGCATTTCTGTCAGCAATATCAGACGGTCGGCAATAACGGACACACCATCGACCTTATATTAATTAATTTATTCATTTCAAGCCTCCGTATGATACGTTAGAAAATACATTCATGGAAATAGGATTTGTCCTTAGCAATATTTGATATAGATTGTACAAAATATAACCCACTAGCCTAAGATAAATAAAGCCAAGTGCAAATATTACTCTACATATTTTAGTCAGAACACTTCTACATAATATAACATGACATAACATTTTATATAAAACTATTTTACGAAGTATACATACTACATTGTATACCTATATATATATATATAAAATCTCTACTTTCATGTCTGTAAAAGGTATTCATCCGTTTCTGTTAGATTATAATAGCAATGTGCATTTATGATCACCTATTAGTTTATAAAATTTCTGCAAGTAATTCTCTAAAATTATATGTTTAGTTAACTTATTAAATAGATATAGACCAGTGTGGAATAAACATTTTTTAAATAGTGCACTTGAGTGTTGGTTAGTTCTCAGTTTGTGAGATTTTCTTGTGTTATAGTCACGCACAGATTCATTTTTTTGGTAATTATAATTACATGTTTCTTGAGGAATTTCAGTACAGATATTGCATATTCTTNGTTAGTTCTCAGTTTGTGAGATTTTCTTGTGTTATAGTCACGCACAGATTCATTTTTTTGGTAATTATAATTACATTTTTCTTGAGGAATTTCAGTACAGATATTGCATATTCTTTATAAAATGGACATACGCTATTTACTTTCACTACAAGAGATAAAACTTTTGGATTGAGAACATTTTGTTTACTTTCTTATGCATTTCCCGAAATTTCGATGCCATATCTCATTAAAAAGTTAGCATGTGCTTGTGTCAATGATTCACTGTATTTTCTAGTCGCAATGGCAACCTGACAACAGTAAATTTCGCGCCGTGGACTACACTTCTGCCACTAGGTAGTTTGGGGATATTTCGTAGAAAGGAAATGTGTAGAGTGCGCGTCCGAGATGCGAAGTGGTCACTCTACGTCTTCCAACACTGGACTGTTCTGCGAGTAGCACTGTCACAAACAACGTTGAAGAGATGTGAGGTTAGAACACTGTTTATGGCGTAAGCAAACGCTTCGATATGTTTGTAGCCTTCCTCTAATGTAGTTTTAACTATGCTAGAATATATCACAATTAGTGAAAGTATTTTATTCGTGTAAAAGAGTGAGTCTATTGAAAATTCATACGTAAACAAGCACGTTCATTGCCATCGATCATGTGACCTTGAGGGCCGTGGGTGTGTCAATGTTTAGGACATGCACAGAAAATAAAAGTAGGTCTACCACATATTTAGTATACGGAATATTTTTACTTTTCAAAAAAGTCTGGCATTTACTGAATATATTTTTAGAGCACGTGGCACCTATCTCAAAGCCTTATATAATATTTGAAATCTGCAGATTTATGTTATTTTGGAAATCGTCTGTTAAACCTTAAAACGTATAATACCTGTAGGGGATTCGTTCCCTGCCATCGCTGAAATTTGTGGATGACCATTATCGATAAAACACACTTGTATGCGTTAAATTGGCTAACGTGCGTGCAACGAAGTTGATATTTCCAAGGAAAGTATTTACTTATAGAGTAAGAATTTTTTTTTGGTTAACTTACAATTAATATAAAATTCCTCCTGTTATCAATACATTACGTCTCAACTGAAACGTAAGAGTATTGTGACCCAACCTCGTTATTAGTTTGTTTTTTTATATTTTGTACACTTTATCTTTGCAGTTACTGTACTTTACCGGTGTCTGCGTTGTCGATGTTACGTTGTTACGTAATGTTTAAAGGCATGTCAACGAGATGTCCGCTTGCTATGGACGAATCAGAATTTGGAATCCACGTAATGCAAGACTTTTCGCATTCACTGATGCGTAAGGTCAAGTCGTTTTCTTGGCAATTTCAAAACATAAGGTCGGTCGCGAAAATTGAAATCTTTTCGTGTTTGAGGCTCAGAAGTAAACAGGGCGTCGTTCTGCGTGCAGCTATGGGACGTCAAGCGGTGAGCCTATCATTTTATAGGAAGGAAATCTGTAGCGAAGTTCACTTTATACATGATCTTATTGTAATTTGTCTCGTGTCTGGGTAGTACGATTTAAGGTACAGCGGTCTGAAAAAAAAACTGTTTTTTAATGCTGTTGGAGGTCTTCAAAATAATTTTTCCAGCACACGTGATACCTTAAATGTACCGTTCCGTCTTCATTTGTAGTGTATTTTATGTTTGTAAATATACATGTGGAGGACACATTTAACAGTTTTGTAAAAAAAAAAAAACGCGTATTTCAGACGTGTTGCAACGAAGTTGAGCACCGGGTAGAAGATGTCACAAAGAAGTGATATTTATCTACTGCGAAAAGAGTCCTGTCAGGCGGTGGCGTAGGAAAGAGAGTCCACAGGAAATCCTAGGAACAGCGGCAAAGTATTTCCTGTCGTCTGGCTTCGTGCAAAAGAAAGCGTTCAAAAATACTGCCGGGGTTCATAGTAATTCTTAATGACTTCCAGATCTAGCAAACGGACCAAGAAAGATTCCACGTTAACCAAGGTTCCGGAGAAATATTCTTTCTTTTTTAAGAACCCAAATTTAAGGATTATACTGTTAGTGAAGCAAGGATTAACTACCCCAAACTTTTACTTGTACTTGCTTCAGCACTTTATATCTATATTTTGGTTTATTTTTGCCCTGGTTGTATGCTAATAGGTTCGTCGGCAAACGACGAACACACTAACCTAACCTAAACTGACATAAACGATATTTGATTTATTCTTTCTTTTGTATGCAGCAGAGTAAGAAATGCTATAATATTTGTGTTTCTAACAGCTTCGCAGTATCTCTTGATAAGTTGTTACGTTTTTTTAAGGGTGATAAATGCAAGAAACTAAAAAATTTATTCTCTTTAGGTTGGGAATAAAACAAGATTTCTTATGGGAGAGTTTGACACAGGGAAAAATTTCCGTCGCAAGGTGCACCGTTGTTCCAGAAGTTGCTTTAAAGCTGGCGGCAAATGGAGAAACTCTGTTTAGTTGTGTGCTAGTTCGTGTAACGCCCGAGTAGCGATGTACAGGTTAATCCAGCTGAAAAGTTCACCCGAAATATCATCCGAATCGTTGAAGGTATCGAAATTTTGATTTCGAATTTATAAAATAGCACCACGGGGCTAATAAGAGACCGTCTGTGTCAATTCAGAGATGTAATTGATTGCTGAGATAACGGTATCAACTTTGGTGTTTTAATTGAGAATATGTTCAATTCTCCCAATAGCAGACGATGATACTAAGCGGCCAATAGCAGACGATGATACTAAGCGGTCAATAGCAGACGATGATACTAAGCGGCGAGTTCAGTGACGTGGTTATTTTGAAATCCGACGAGCTCTTTTTTGAAATATAAGGGAGTATCCATAGGTGTGTGCATTTGACTGTAGCTGTGTCGGGGTACAGGTTGCGTCATCCACTGGGACGTCCAGCGGAGTGTTCCTACACAGGTGACTCGCGCGCTAGCAGTAACACGGGTATCAAACACACGCGACAAGTTGTTTGTCGGTGTCGTTGTTGATGTTACATGTGCTATCTCCAATCTCGTGCAGCGAATGTTCGCCAGAGCTCCTCTTGTGCCCGCCACATTGGTATTACAGGAGAAATCATTCTGAGCTCAAATAAGAGTGCACCCCCGGGTGGGACTTCAGGCTGTTACTTTTGCAACTTCAGGCTTATTCACACCAGTCAAGATGTGCGGGTGCATTCTGCCAGGCCTTAGTTCCAGAACATGTCATTTGTGAGCTTTAACAGAGCTCATAATTGGCAGCAGTTGAATGCTACCAATAGAAAGAGATTACGCCCTTTACAATCGCAGTGGGTGGATGTTCTCCACCCANTTGGCAGCAGTTGAATGCTACCAATAGAAAGAGATTACGCCCTTTACAATCGCAGTGGGTGGATGTTCTCCACCCAAGGGTGGTTCCACCTCACCTGTCAACAGCATTATACAGAGTTGAATCTGCAGATGCCACCTTGATAGAGCCGAGGGCTACCCTCCCTCTGCGAAAGCGCTTCGTCACATGAAACGTGTGCTTAATTTGATTTTAATAGCTTGGTTGCCGTTAATTCACCGAGCAATCGTGTCTGTTTCACAGTCCACCCCAATGCAGTATCTTCCACTACAGTTACAGTNTTGCCGTTAATTCACCGAGCAATCGTGTCTGTTTCACAGTCCACCCCAATGCAGTATCTTCCACTACAGTTACAGTCTAACTCATACACATATGAACGCACCCTCATATCTCACAATGTAATCCTCGAATTTTCAAAATAAGCACGTCACTGAACTCGCAGCTTAATAACATGTTATGCTATTGGGAGAAATGAGTATATTCCCATTTCAAAAACCAAAGTTGAAATCTGTTTCAGTAATTAATTACATCTCTGAATAGACATAGACGGTGTCTTTTAAATTATGTAGTACCATTTACGAATTCGAAATCGAAATTTCGAAACTTTCAGCGGTTCGGAAGATATTTGAGGTGAAAATCTTAGCTGAATAGCCCTGTATACATACTTACCCTAGTGAGAATATTAAAAGATTTAATTTTATTTTGTAACTATTATTCACCCCCTCCAAAGGTGTTTAGAAACACTCATTGCCATTTTTGTGCGACTGTAAGGGAAATGAAATATATTTTTGTCAGTAAGAGACAGGTTTAATTCCTATTCAGATTTTTTTCGCTTGGTAGATTTTAAAAAAACATGTGGTTTGAAGTAAAAGGCACGAAAACGATGTGTCTCATCGAGAAAAAATTCTAACCTTTTTCACTTTCTTAGGTATTTGAATTTAGAAAAAGACTGAAATTAATTTTGAGGTATGTATGTAGCCAGTCTTTTATACAAAGAGTACAGTGCTATCTTGACGGATTACTGAACTATTGAGGAGGCTTCGAAAACATATTTTACCCCTATAAACGTTTGAATTAAAAAAAANTCTTGACGGATTACTGAACTATTGAGGAGGCTTCGAAAACATATTTTACCCCTATAAACGTTTGAATTAAAAAAAATTCTTGAAATTCACTTTTAGTTTTTAACATAGACAGCCTTTTGAAGTAAGAGAATAACGGTATTTTATNAAAAAAAATTCTTGAAATTCACTTTTAGTTTTTAACATAGACAGCCTTTTGAAGTAAGAGAATAACGGTATTTTATCGCATTAATACACTATTAAGGAGTCCTCGAAAACATGTTATCCCTTTCCACCCTCTTAGGGACTGAATAAAAAAAATTGTTTTAAGGCATTTGCATAGGTTACCTTTTGATGCTACGAGGACAACGATATCTCATTGGGTTAATGAACTACCGAGTAGTACCCGAAAACATATTTAACCCTTTCCACAATCTTATGGGACAAATTTCGAATAATCCCTAGTGGTTGCCGGCGCCTTAAGGGGGAGACATTCCTAAATTTCACATTTTGCGACCAGTTGTTCGGGCTATGCGTTGATGAGTGAGTGGATGAATATGCCGGTCAGTCAGCCGGTAAGTCGAGACACTTAATTTTATATAGGGCCTATAGAGATTTCACGGGAATATTCATGATCATACACGTGTCACGCATAAACATATCTAAGAGCCACATTGACAAAAAAAGTCAGCGCTGCCAACATCAGGATAAAAATATGTAAATCCAACACATGTTTCTGCAATATCTAAAAAAAAAAAAATTCTTTTAAATCTGAATATTACACAATGTTTACACAATGTTCATATATAAAATCATATGTATAAATGTGCAACATTTTTTAAGCTACAGTTGTAAGACTATAGAACATAGACAAGGTTTATTCAGTACGGATTCGTTTTTCCTATTTGAGTTACAGACTCCTGGGGGGAGATGGCTAGCAGTAAGTAGGGCAGCTTTTTTTTTTTGCGATACGTTTACACAAAGGCTCTATATTCCAATGCCCTATGCCATACGTGCAGTTTTCCTTCAGTTATTGGCCACGTGTCTTTGTCGGGAGACAGTTCCTTACTAGACTGGGCCAATCAGAACCACGCAACTCCGACACTGAGTGTTCCGTCATTCACGGTCAGACACCCCCAATGCGTGGCAGTTAAAAATCATCCAATCACGAATATGGATCTTATCTCTAGTGTTTTAGAGTACAAGTATTATCATGAAATCTTTTCGCGAAAAACAGGTGGTCCTATGAGTAAGTTATTTGGCTCGCTGCACGGTGAGCCACGGACTAACTGAGACAATCACAGAGTCAGCGTGCGAATCAGGGGGCCCTGCTTAAGATCTACTTGTATGCGCGTCGTGTATTCTTCCGCATCACGTAAAATTAACATTGTCGTGGGCCTCGTCACTTTATCCGTGCGTTGGCCAAGTGAAACTGTGAAATTATTAGAAAAGTAAATATTTTACGTATCTGCTCATTTTTACGCTTCGCCGCATAAAAAAAAAAATCAGAAAGCGAAAGAAATAATTTAGGTTATCACAAACGGTTGCCGAACACTTATCGTTCGACTTTGAGATATGGAACTACTTTCCGCCCATCGTTACCAACTTTACTCGATGCACGTCAGTCAGTGCTCCCCTTAAAATATATGCAGTTAAGAGCAGTGACTTTTTTCTAAGGTTGATTTTAAAAGTTCTTACTTTATCGCGAACGGCCTTTAATAGTGTGTGATGACTGAGGCATTTCCTTCCCCCTACAAATTATAACGAAGCTTGATGCCTCTTTTAGATGAAAAGTACTGACTGAAAACACACAAGGCTACAAATTACTAAGATAAAAAAAAATCGTGTCGCTCTTGGTGTACGTAATCTTACACCAATCGCAGATTGGAGACATATAACACTGAAGTTTGTTTATAACCTATAAACTAGTGAATATTTTCACCGCCATATATAAGCCACTTTACTGGAAAATGCAAATCTCCAAAAGTCTTGAGCTCACTAAACATAAGTTTCCCCCTCATTAGCGAAAAGTTTAATTCGCACCCTGCATAGAGCTATCTTGTGTCAGGCCAGGAAATTAAAGGCTGTTTACGATATAGTGAAAACTTTTGAAACAAACCTTTGAAAAAAGTCACTGCCCATTACTGCATATAAGCTACATAAAAGCTGGTATTCAGGTTGTTAGTTAAGTTGGCAGCAAATTAATAAAAATAGTTGTTAGCACTTGACTTTGTATTGCGAGTGTAATATTTAAATATATGGTCATTGATGTTAGTCTTTCTTGTTTTATATGTATAGAGTAGGGATTTGGATATTGGAAACGAATTTACGTTCCTAACGATTCCACAGTTTTAATTGTATGGGGGGTGAATAAAGTGATCAGGTCCATGACAATTTAAATTTCACATATAACGGAAGAATACAAATATGATAAGAAAAGTAGAACCAAAGCAGGGCCTTCAAAAGTTCTTAGTTGACCGTGAACTACAATGAAGATCCAAAAAAAACCGGCACACCTGCCTAATATCGTGTAGGGACCCCGCGAGCACGCAGAAGTGCCGCAAGACGACGTGGCATNCTGAAGATCCAAAAAAAAACCGACACACCTGCCTAATATCGTGTAGGGACCCCGCGAGCACGCAGAAGTGCCGCAAGACGACGTGGCATGGACTCGACTAATGTCTGAAGGTATGCAGGAGGCGATTCACACCATGAATCCTGCAGAGCAGTCAACAAATCCAATCTGCGCCAATTTGAGAAAGGGTTGCACGTCTGTCACGTTTAATGATTCTCGTCAGTCGTCGTTCGTCCGGTTTGTTCACAATCTTTTTCCGGCCGCAGCGATGTCGAAGATTTGATGTTTTACGGGATTCCCGATATTCACGGTACACTCGTGAAATGGTCGTACGCGAAAATCCAAATTTTATTGCTACCTCGGAGATGCTATTTCCCTTCTCTCGTGCGCCGACTATAACACCACGTTCAAACTCACTTGCATCTTGATAACCTGCCATTGTAGCAGCAGTAACCGATCTAGCAACTTTGCCAGACGCTTGTTGTCGTATATAGGCGCTGCCGACCGCATCGCGTTACTCTGATTGGTTCCATTCTTGTGTTATTTGCATACGCACGCCTATACCACTTTTTTTGGCTCTTCAGTGTACATATACCTGCAAAAAACTCGGAAGAAGTAGGCATGTCTTATGTATTCACATCTTTTATATTGGTATCAAGCAGAACATGTTGGCTCCTGCGCAACTACCAGTCCACATTACATTCACGTAATACCCATTAGTTAAAATACTAAAAATTAGCGCAGACTGCCTGTAACAGATGACATTGTCTAACCTGTATCTAAACACCGTGCCCTCATTACTTACGAAGTAAAAATTCATTAGCCTACTCTGTAAATGTTAACCATGCGAAATTATTATTCTTTATCGCATTCAAATTTCCAGCAGACGTAAATATTTTTATACATTTATTGTTAATAGGCAATAGTAACCTCATAATTGAAAAATAACTTTTTTAAAATTCACATANAATATTTTTATACATTTATTGTTAATAGGCAATAGTAACCTCATAATTGAAAAATAACTTTTTTAAAATTCACATAAAAAAAAATTGAATATATAAAAAATTTAACTATCAATTTTATAGAAGGTTGTGGCTTAGAATCTTGCGAAAATTTGCGTTTGGAGTTGAGNAATATTTTTATACATTTATTGTTAATAGGCAATAGTAACCTCATAATTGAAAAATAACTTTTTTAAAATTCACATTAAAAAAATTGAAAATATAAAAAATTTAACTATCAATTTTATAGAAGGTTGTGGCTTAGAATCTTGCGAAAATTTGCGTTTGGAGTTGAGTCCAAATTTACCTTGCCAAATGAGTTACCAAACTGCATTCGAATTGCACAATAATATCATGACAATACGCGCCATGATGCCTGTACCGATTTACTTTTTTTACCATTCTTTGTATTTCCCGTAGTAGCGTTGGCGGGGAGCTTGCAGTCAGATGTACGAATTTAATTTTCTGTAGAAAAGAAAGTCATTCTCTCTTCAACATATACAAAATAAAGGTTCTTACATAACGTTCCTTGAGATGATTCTCAGAAAAGGACAGGGGTTTCGAAAGGCGATAAACCCGACTTGCAGCCAACTCAACTATTAACATCAATCGACTAAAACACCAAGCTCTTAGAACAGCATGATGGATCTCTTAACGCTTCACGCCTGATGGAGTGTGTGTGCTCAGTAACGTCATCATGTTTATGAGTTTTGGCTAACAACGTGTTGTTTACACAAGAAACGAAAATTAATTAAAGAAAAGCACGTTACCCATCGCTTACTCGGGATTAATACCCAGTACGTCGCAGTCTGGGCCTACAGTTGGATCAGTTTCAACTCTAAGGTACCTGGTTCGATCCCCGGCCCTTGTATGTGGTGAATTTTCGGACGGGGAGGAGTGAGGGTGTAGAGATTCTCAAGTGGGGAGTGTGGCGGACACTGCAGGGTGTGGGGTTTTTCTCGAGGTTCTCCCGTTTCCTCCCCCGTCTTCATTCCACCGCGTGTACACCCCCATCTCGTCTCACCTCATCCATTCTTCGGGCTGGCTGTAGTGACACGCCTGTCCTCAGGGAAGGGCAGTCGGATCCGTTTACCGCCAGCCTCCTCTCATCTAGCCTTTACGTGATTCTGTTTCAGGCGTGACCCAAATATGGATTCACTTTCATTTCCACATTGCGGTCTGAAGGCAACGTCAGAGTGACCTTAACCACTGCTCTTAATTAAATAATGTATACAAAATACATATGAGTGCACGTTGCATAATTATAGAAACCAGCTAAACTCGTTGATGATGTGATGAGGCCTTAGCTAAACCTCCTGCCTGATCACATCTTCAAACATTAAACCAGGACACGAGCGTGATTGCAACAACACCTTGTGTAAGACAGTTGCAGAAATCCCCCTCCACCTTCCAGTAAACGGGGCTGAAATATATTAAACAACGCGCCCGATATAGGCCAGCGTAACACTGGGAGCGGCGTCTTTTGTCGTCGACCCGACCANAAATATATTAAACAACGCGCCCGATATAGGCCAGCGTAACACTGGGAGCGGCGTCTTTTGTCGTCGACCCGACCACAGAGAACTGGTGACTTCTACCCACACAGGCCGGCAGCAATTGCGCCTCCTAGAATTAGCCTCCGGCAACATGAACAAGGTGACGACTTTCCAATTAGACAGTAATAGTAATGGCGTGAAGTAACTAACATTAAATATAATTAATTAGCATCTTGGTGTTCAATTTAAAGCTTCCCCGATTAATAGTAATTTAAATGGTTATTGTAAAATCCTTATGTGTAATAAACCTCATCTTATACTGTTGTGCTCTACCGAGTCATGACTCATTATTGAGCTACGCCCTATAGCACCTTTCACGTATGAATGGCTTGAAGGCTACATTCAGAACATCGTATAATACTTTCGTGGAGGAGTTAACCTGGATGTGAAATATTCAATTTTCCGACTAAACCCGTCGGTTTAGAGTAACACTTATACGATTTCTTTCTATGTTCTTGCTACGACGAAGAAGACGTCAACAAACACTCTTTCGCCATTAGCTGTGAGTAAAATCTCAAGGAAAAAGTTATCTCTGTCGTATCACTTGTTCCGTAATTGCACACAATTTTACGGACACGCTGAAGAAAAATATTATTAAATAGAAAACTTCAAAGTAATTTTTGAAATTAATATTTTAAATTAAAAAAAAACAAAATTAGTAAAAATCCAGCAAGGCTATGTAATATGTAACACTTGTTCTGCAGGTAGCTTAAGGACGTTCAAGTGCCTTATTGTTTTAAAGTTGTAATGCNCTATGTAATATGTAACACTTGTTCTGCAGGTAGCTTAAGGACGTTCAAGTGCCTTATTGTTTTAAAGTTGTAATGCATTTTTAAATTTTTTTAACATGATATCAACAAGATTGTTTAAACCACAAAAGTAGCGAGAAAACAAATTATACCACATTTTTGACGCAATTATAAAGATACCGATTATAAATTTTGTTTAAAAAAAAGTCGAAAAATTAAAGAAACAAAGGTGTTTGGCTGAAATGCTTGTTTAGGAATATCAAGAACACAGCGAAGCAATTGGTTGGAAATGCGGCTCTTTGTGCGCTTAAGATTAGGGCGTAACTACTAGCTTTCCTTAATTTTGAAGTTTGTCATGGAACTTGTAATGAATCTATAGACCAACCACGTTATCAATTTCCGAGAAGTTTCTCTAAGGAGTTCTGGCGACACTAAAAATTATCTTGAGCAGTAACCATTATTTACGTGGCTACCATTTCGATATTGGTTTTGAAAATTAACCCCCCAGTTATTTTAATTTTTATTGAACCAGTATTTTATACCGTGCCACAAAATTTAAAATATGCTTAACACGTATTTAGAAAAATACACACTCGGAAAAGAAACTGGCGATAGCTGGTTGCTGAAGTAATGCCCAACGAGCACGTCACCTCGCACGTGCATCACGCACCGAGCCCAAACAACGCGGCTGGTTTCATGAGCAAATGCCATTACTCAGGGACACGGGCGCAAACGTTTCGACCCCGAGACTTGAGGCCGGGCCGGATCAATGACGGTGACACGAGCAGGATCCAGGTCACTCGGCTCGCTCTGCCTGTAACGCGGATGGCTATGCTCATGGG
>NQII01002862.1:82610-164604 GCA_002778355.1 Clitarchus hookeri
TTTTTTTTTTTTTATCTTTTCTGGAAAAAAGTAGTATTCGCAAAATATTTATTTGCTAGGATAACCTTAACCGCGTAAACAACAAACGTACAGAACATTTGTTCGGTGTACTACCTCGTTACGGGCCCGCCTAGCTGCGTAGCCTATTCGAGATTTCTTCAAACTTTTTTTTAATCAAACCTTTGAAAAATTATTCCATGTATGACGCATTTAGTTATTTCCTAAATATGCTATGCATCGCAAGAGTTTTATACCTCTGTTAAGGTAGAAGTATCATTTTTTCGTTACATTGAAGTTTTACCTATTCTTTAGAAATAACAGCAACTCATTTATAGTAAATATATATAAAAAAAACAGTGAGCAAACATCTGTGTTGGTAGCGCCTAGTAAGTAATATTTCTCATGCAAAATAGTATTACAACTGAGTGCGCACGAATTCGGTGCGTTGTCCTTTGGTGTAATTTTCAAGACTTATTTAAGCTTAATTTGCGCAAGGCGGAGGAATATCCTGGAAGTAGAACTTAAGCAGGACTTCAGAAAAGTGTGAAGTAACCGTGAATGCATTACGGCCTTTTTTCCCCCACTTGCAAGGCCGAGAAGAGGAGAAGCGATAAGGGCNGTGTTGGGTGCACTACCTCGTTACGGGCCCGCCTAGCTGCGTAGCCTATTCGAGATTTCTTCAAACTTTTTTTTAATCAAACCTTTGAAAAATTATTCCATGTATGACGCATTTAGTTATTTCCCAAATATGCTATGCATCGCAAGAGTTTTATACCTCTGTTAAGGTAGAAGTATCATTTTTTCGTTACATTGAAGTTTTACCTATTCTTTAGAAATAACAGCAACTCATTTATAGTAAATATATATAAAAAAAAAACAGTGAGCAAACATCTGTGTTGGTAGCGCCTAGTAAGTAATATTTCTCATGCAAAATAGTATTACAACTGAGTGCGCACGAATTCGGTGCGTTGTCCTTTGGTGTAATTTTCAAGACTTATTTAAGCTTAATTTGCGCAAGGCGGAGGAATATCCTGGAAGTAGAACTTAAGCAGGACTTCAGAAAAGTGTGAAGTAACCGTGAATGCATTACGGCCTTTTTTCCCCCACTTGCAAGGCCGAGAAGAGGAGAAGCGATAAGGGCTACTTTGTTACGCACATCAAGTGCGCCGTAGTTTCTAAGTGCAGGGCTCTGAACTGGCGTACAGCGTTCTCGTCGTGCTGTCAAGATTCCTACGTACCTGGAGCTGATTTTGCCATTCGGTTCACAGAAACGAGTGAGCCATAATGGCGGCACAGACACGTTACCTACACGCAATGTTCTCAAATGTACACCGCGTAGTTAAACGTTGACGCTAAATTACTGCGCATGGTGCTCTGGGTTCGTATCCCAAATACGAAATCGACTTCTTAGCTTGGCTAAGTTTTAGTTCCGAGAACACCCTTACTTCCCTTTGGCCTTTCGGCATGAAGTGGCTGTAGTGGAAGGCTGGGGTTTTACATGTTAAATGATTTTAGGCGTGTCTCGCCTTTCCTTTCACAACATCGCGTTTAAACAAAAATCACTGTATGCCCTTTAAAGATAAGAACCGTGCTATAAGAGAGCAAGTGGGAGTAAATGAATAAGAGTCTGTCTTTCTTTTTAATTAAGTATATAAATTTTAATTTGCCCATAATTTTCATGCTGGTAATATTTTACAAAAACTTTATGTAGCAATGTGACCCGGGCAAAGATGTACAATGCGTTTTTTGTTCGAATGCGATATCGCGAAATGTGGTGGAGACACGCCTTAAAATCATTCAACATGTAAAATCCTAGCCGGTCCCGCGCTTGAAAATAACCGTGATCTTCATCCCCTTTAAAATTTTAATTCTAAAAACTACGCATCTTACTAGGTATCAGCCTGATAAACAAGTTAAAATACGAGGGCTGATTCAGAAGTCATGGCAACCATTGTTTATCTCCCGAAAATGACCCAACACAGGAAATGTACTATGTACAGTTGAAAGTGCACCACAAGTACACAAGTACTTTTGAAAGGTGTCACCACATGGGGTATGGATGCAGGAATGACCGGCAAGTAACCGAGACAAACGTGGCTGCTTGAAATCACCGTTTAATAAGTATATTCTCGTACAAACTGTATACACTCATTTGAACGGGTACCTATCGTACGTGTACGAGCTGCTTAACCTCCTTCAAAGTAGTCTCCGAGGTTGTCCACGGTTCGTTGCCAGCGATGAGGCAGACATCGTCACAGCATTCCGACGAGAGGTGGCGCACGTTGACGGATCTCATGCAGCCGATGGTACTTCCCGTCTGCCTCATCGCTGGCAACGAACCGTGGACAACCTCGGAGACTACTTCTAAGGATGTTAAACAGCGTGTACACGTACGATATGTACTTGATCAAATGAATTTGTACAGGATGCAAGAGAATAAATCAATTAAACGGTGATTTCAAGCAGCCAAGTTTGTCTCGGTTCCTTGCCGGTCATTCCTGCATCCACACCCCATGTGGTGTCCCCTTTCAAAAGTACTTGTGTACTTGTGGTGCACTTTCCCCTGTACTTAGTACATTTCCTGTGTTGGATAATTTTCGGGAGATGAACAATGGTTGCCATGACTTCTGAATCGAACCTCTTATAAGGATACTTCATGTAGTTTTTGACAGATGGTAAGGAAGGGGGCGTAGAAAGACTATGATCAGTTAGGATAATAACATAAACTAATACACACGAAAGTACTGTCAACATTCTCCATACTTGGAGATACAAATTAAACCCATGGGTATTGAAGTTAAGTAGCTATCTTCTGCATCTTGCAATCTACCGGGGAATGACGAACACGTGGAAATTTATTCGATGCCAAGAGATAGAGAGGATAGAAGCACTTAGTTCTTATAGAAATTCGTTTCTGAATAATTCACTTACGATTCTCGACGGCGCACGTTGTCGCGAATGACCCCTGACAGAGATAATTATGACAGATGGCTCATCCTACACAACTTATCTCCCTCTCGAGAAGAAGAGGTTTACCAAAATGTTTAAACAACAGCGTTACCGAGCCCTCACGGGAACATTATCACTGCATTTCTGGCGTGCTTTCCAGGAAGCTGGCTTCTACCGGCTCCAATCTGCCGGGCCCATCATTAGGTTGATGCTCGTATATTATAGGGCTCGGCGCGATCAAGGGTGGCTGCCGGTTCGTACAAGATCGCAGGTCCCCCGCCCGTGACACAATTCCTGGAATCAGGTCGGTTCTTATTTTTTATTTTTATTTTTTGAAAATCTTTACGGCCAGACCTTGTAAGCCCTTGTGACTTCTTCCGGGAACACGGCGCCATGCGCTAGACGCGAACTGCCAGAAATTGGGATCGCGGCGGCAATTTCTCCGTCGATAATGCAATATTTTTTGATCCAGTTCTCGGGAAGACAAAGGAAAAATTAACTCCCCCCCCCCCCCCACTGCCACCATTACGGGAANATAAAAATTTATAAATACTACGATGCCTCGAGGGCTCAATACGTTGCGCATGTGCGGATTTCACCGACAGCAATTTCCGCCGTATTTCCGGTCCAATTTCAGTTTCGTTCTGGCAGAGTGGGCGCTGTAGTTGGACTGCGTGTTTTTTTTTGTGCAAACTGTTTTCAGCTCTTTATACACGACGGTTAAATTAAAGTTTCGTAAGGTAAAAGTAAAATGGCATCCACTGTAACACTGCACACGGCCATGCAACACGCAGAGTTAATTAAAAAGTAGTGCAAACACTTAAAACATTTTTCAGGAAAGTGCAATTTACATTGAATAACAAGAAGAATGCCTGTTTTCTAACACTGTAAAAATATGTTCCCAGAATTTATTTATTTAAATGTCTAAAAAGTCAATTAAGGAAAGTAAATTTTAGTCAGTTATAAAGGTATTGCCATTATGCATGCTTCAGAAAGCACATTTTGACAAAAAAAGATCTCATTCATGCAAGACTATCATAATAATTAAGTTACTCTGGTTTTATGTAATGAAAATTAGTAACAATGTTTACAAAAAATTTTAATTATAGATTTTATGCACATCCATTTCAGTTGTAAAAATGACAACTTTCACTGCTAACACGGATGTCCATAAAATCAATTATTTAAAATATTTGTAACCGTTATTACTTTTTTTATGGTACACAACCAGAATAATTATTATACTTAATAGTCTTGCTTAGTGTTTTTTTTTGCGAAATGTGCTTTCTAAAGAATTTGGGGCTGAAATACGCTTAAATTTTGATAAAACAGTCTCTCAGTAATAATTGGTTAATTAAAAAATGTTTTTCAGTGTTGCAATTTATATGTTTTCTTCCTTCATATGCAACATAAATCGTGTTTTTCTGACAATTTTGGTATGCGTGTACTACTTTTTAAGGACTTCGGAGATACAGGATAGTTGAAGACCTACACGTATAATTCAAAACAGGTTAAGGCCAAAGCTATCATGAAATCTCTCGAGGTCGTTAAGCGAAGGACCTCCGTAAACCGCAAGTAATCGTCATTGACGTCTGTCTAGGTGAGTGAAGGCAACAAGCAAAATGAAATTAAACGCGCCCTGGACAAACGAAGGCAAAACAAAAATTGTTATGCCTTAATTTCAATTACACTTAAGTTTGAAGTAGTTTCTTTTGTAGATGAATATGATAATAAATTTTTTATGGTTGGTTTTGAATAAACTTTGATAAAATTACCTGATACTAAAACCATATATTTTAACGTACACTTTAACTGAAGTATTTCACGTAATATTGGTAGCGAACAAGGGAATACGAGGTGTGTTTTTATAGTAAGATCCGTTTCGAAATTAGAGGAAAGTGTATGAAGGAAATGGAATTTACTATGACCAAAATATATATCCATATTAACTTTTATTTTTCTACATAGTTAAGCCATTAACTTCCATACACTTCTGGAAGCGTGCCACCTGCTTCCTCGCCCCTCTGTCAAATAAGCCTGCCACCTGTGTTCTGAATCATCGATCATGCTGTTATTGAGTTCATCATAAACCGTTGCGACGCAAGACATTTCTTTAAATACATAAAGAGACGATAGTCACTCAGTGACACGCCGGGGCTATACGACGGATGGTCAAAAACTTCTCAGCAAAATTTCCTCAACGTTTCGACAGTTCGACCTGACGCGTGTGGTCGATCATTATTGCGCAAGAGCACGCACGGTTCCGCTGGATCTCCGCTGCGCTATTGTTCCTGATAACAAAAACCGGATCACGTTATGAAACTTACAATTGGCGGGATTATTTATTGCAGCACTCATTTCAAATTGTTTACGTTGCAACCGACCTGAATCTGACTGCAACAAAACTGACGACAGCTAGCTGCGGAATCAAACAATGGAACAGCGCATTCAATATGTCGATTCTCAGTATCGATTGGTGGCNCTGACGACAGCTAGCTGCGGAATCAAACAATGGAACAGCGCATTCAATATGTCGATTCTCAGTATCGATTGGTGGCATTTTCTAAACGGACGTAGTTTAAAATCGTGCCTCGTATGGTTTTGCGTATTAACTTCTTACTAAAAGTGTAATATTCATACTAGTGGAAACAGAATCTATTTCGTACACAATGCAAGAGTAACATTTTCAGATTCTAGAACATCGTAGTGTCGTTTCATTTACGTATAAGAAACAATTAATTACGTCCATGGCAAAACTAACATTTAAATGAGGCGGAAGGATACAGAGTTAGCAGAACGAAGAACCTAATATATTTTAAAAGTGTNGGCAAAACTAACATTTAAATGAGGCGGAAGGATACAGAGTTAGCAGAACGAAGAACCTAATATATTTTAAAAGTGTTCAACAGTTAATCAGTTATAATAACGTTTACCGTGTATCTCAAAATTATTTGCAGTAAGGACTTTACTATAAGTTTACATGCATTTATATTATATCCAGGTATTATTATGAAGCACTNAAAATTATTTGCAGTAAGGACTTTACTATAAGTTTACATGCATTTATATTATATCCAGGTATTATTATGAAGCACTCCTCATAAATGGATTGGCAAGTAATCCAGATGTCAAAATACTAAAGCAATCAATTAAATATACCTGTGAATTGTGGGCTTAATTTTCAAGACAAGCATGCGTATTTCTTACACATTTTACCCCTTAATTACATTAACTTCATCGATTTTTCACAACAGCTTCCATTTTAGAAGGTTAATCGAGATAATTGGCACAACACAGAGCAAGTAACAGATTTTAACTTTCTTAAATTGTTTCCTCCTTTACTGATTTTATAACTTTATAACCGGTAAATGTCGAGAAGAAATAAGGATAATTTTAAGCCGACGACTACACAGGTAAAATAGAGGCTGTCCCACTAACAAGCCCAGGGTGTCCCATCCAAGTCGAGCCCACGGTTTCGTTATTGACTTTATAATAATAATGAAGATATTGTAACGAAATTTTCAACACAACTACTTTGCTTTCAGTGAAATGTGATGACATCCGCGACACGGAGTTCTTTAATGAGGATGCTGCGACGAAACAGCAATGTGACATGCGCGCAGGACTGATACTCCACTTTGGACTGTGGCGGTGTTGTGTCTTCCCTCAGTTGTTTTGCATCGTGGCCCGGAAGTGCGTGTTTAATTGAACACGGGGACAGTGTGGGTGTAACTGATAATAAAGTAGGGAAGGGATGGCTTGGCATGCTGTGCAGCAGCGCGTCTTCCTTGTTCGGACATGATGGAAAACTGACTCGATTAGGGCACGCCAACGTATGTTCCGGGAACAGTCTGGAGACAAGACACGCGTGGAGCAAGTCCTCCAGTTGGGCCCATGGCGAAGAAGCTCTATATCAAGGGAACTTCACTGGACACGAGTGGATGAGGTCGTTCATAGATGTCACAGGAAACTGTCCAGGATGTAAGGCTCCGACTACTGATCTCTCCAAATGAGTCACTGCGGTGACTTTTTCTCAGGAAACCGGATTGTCAAAAATCACTACTCATCGTGCAGGAAATAAGAACCTAGCTCCATGCGTATCGTATCTCCTTTCAAGAAGCCTGAGAAAGTGAAACGTGTGGCATACTGCCGCTGGTTCCGGGCCCCCATCCACCCAAATCCGAGTTTTCTGGATTATTATTTTTATTTTTACCGACGAAGCTTTCAGGTTATGTAAATGCACTAAACCCTCCACCTTAGGGCCAGTGGAAATCTCCACGCTGTGCATCAACAACCTCTCCAGCCAGAAAAGTGTGGTGTTCTGAGTGGAATTCCCCACCGGTGCATAATTGGTCCAATTTTCTTCGAGTTCAGTGTTGTTTGGAGGTGGATGGTGGCCACTTCCAGGATTNCCACCGGTGCATAATTGGTCCAATTTTCTTCGAGTTCAGTGTTGTTTGGAGGTGGATGGTGGCCACTTCCAGGATTTGTTATGATGTTATCACATTCCACGCAAAGAAAATTATGTCTACTAAAATTTTTTTGCAATATTTTCATTATTGTTAACGTAACTAACGAAAACCTAGGTTCTGCTTGGAGTGGGACATCCTGTTGTAAAACAAGTTAAATAATACTGATTTGGGGAAAATGTAGATCTATTACGCCATACTCGACGCCATATCAATCCATAAAGTATGGTACAAAGTATACGGGCAAACAAGTAGTCGGAGGCGAAAAAAAAATCCATAAATACAAAACAATATGGTGGCGGTCGGGCCCTCTTAAGTGCATATTTGTAAATACAGCTGTGTTTTCAACAATGCTGACAGGTGTTTACTAATTCCGCCTGTTGTCATGAGGTGGTTTGAATAGTAAACAAGTATAAACTGACTATTTAAAGAGCTGCACGTCTTCAAGGCGTATTNGTTGTCATGAGGTGGTTTGAATAGTAAACAAGTATAAACTGACTATTTAAAGAGCTGCACGTCTTCAAGGCGTATTCAAAACTCGAGCCCATAATTTAAGGGCGCCACCCACCTGGAGCTGTTAGCGTGTTCGAGGGTCGTAAGCTAGTGGGCCGAGCGATAAGGCCAACACTGACACGCGCTCACCTAGTGCCCCGTCGTTGCTGCGCACGAGGCGATGATCTGGCCTGCAATGATTCCGTCGTCTTGCTGTAACTATGCGACTGCAAGCGGCGACNATGATTCCGTCGTCTTGCTGTAACTATGCGACTGCAAGCGGCGACCCTATACTTGTATTGCTGGAAAGTCTGAAGCAAAGTTCAATGCAGGCCCCTGTAATAGTTTCTGGCCAGTATATCACGAGACACATCAGTGTAAAAAAAAGCCTTTTTTAGTATGGTGGTGGGCTTTTTAATAATGTGCATGATGTATTGAGAGTATGGCTCATCCCTCGTCTGAAATGCGTCTTTTTTTTGGTATATATTAATAATGGAAACAGTTTACGTGATTCTGACATTGTGATGATGGAGAATTAAATTATATGGGGAAATTTATTAAGAACTCCATCTTTCACGAACACCCCTCAGGTGTCACATGTAACACTGGTGTCAGAAGCGGGATGGATTAAATTATTAATTAATAAATTGTGAATAAAATTATAATGTAGGCAAGTAGTTAGTGATTTTAAAACAAATTAATTAATTGTAATAGTTGTGGGTGGAAATAATGAAGACTGGTTTGTACAATTGATCCTGTAAATGATAACTAGAAAACAAATTTACAGAACTGGAGGCACTACGAGTATTAATTGAGGGATTAAGTATCCAAGTGAGCTCAAGTACAATTAACTATAGGGAAGATGTAAATACCCAAATTAGTAGTGTGAAAGATAGCGTATATGACATTGTAAATACCTAAATTAGCAGTGTGAAATAAAGTGTGAATGAAACTGTAAATATCCAAATAGGTTCTGTAGTTGAAAAGTTAAATAGTGTTAGTGAAAATGCAGACAGGGTAGATAGGAAAATAGACACAGTAAATGAAAATGTTGACAGGAAAATAGAAGGCACTTTCGAGTTAGTGAATTAAAGAGTTGACTATGTGGACAAGAAGATTGACAGTGTAAATGAAAAAATGGACAGTGACGAGAATGAAATGAAACAGAAGATCAGTGCAGCAGAGAAGCAGATGGAGGCATTTCTTCAGCAACGGAGTGCTACTTCCATCATACCTGCAGCCGAGAAAAGAGGGGAAGCAGTACAAGTTTTCACTAACACAGTGAACTTGGAGGATAGCAAGCAACTTTGAAGGATTGGTGTCACGCAGCCAGGAGTGGAGGAGGGGGTCTCAATTAAGACCGCCCCTTACGATGGCCAGACATCTTGGCGATAGCACCAACACCAGATTGAAAAAGTCGCCACCCGGAATAGCTGGTGAGCCGAACAGCTGGCTTACTACCTCGCGGCTGTATTGGGAGGCCCTGCACTGAGCATACTGCAATCTCTGCCAGAGCGACATCGACTGGAGTACCCCACACTGGTGTCGGTTTGCAGCTACGTTTCGGGCCTTGGGGGCCGGGTTGGGTACAGGCCGTGGTCTGGCAACCAACCTGTAATGGGTGTAAGGTGAAGGGGACAGGGTGCCCGAAGCCAGACTGAGGTGACCGGTCTGTGTGTGTAAGGAGGAGCCTAGAAACTGAAGTACCTGGTGGGGTAGTCGTGACGTAACGGAATGTCTGCTCCTGTTGGGCCTAACCCTGGTTACAAGCCCTAATGGTAGCGACCGGCGCAAGTGTAAGAGCTCGCTTGTCGAGCTCCGGTGGGAGCCACTCATAGGAACTAGTGATCCCTGGGGTGTTTCCCTGCTGCCATGAAAAGCTGCCAACTCAACTCCTGTAATGGGGCAGTGATGCGAATACATAGCCTAGCACTGCTCAAGTCCATCTCCACCTCCTCGTGGTATGGGCTGGTAACATGGGGGCCACCCCATGGCTAACGGAGTGAGGACGACAGAAGGCGGCAACGGTCTGTCTGTGCACAGATAATCAGTTGCGGCGAGGTTATGTGCAGTCTCCAGTGACTGTATATATTCTTCGCCCTGCGGTGAAGACCCGCGAACCGAATTGCACATCCCCCAGCTGAGGCTCGAACTGACAACTCGGGCTGATCTCGGGGTGACTGAGCTCTAGTGAAGGGGCTGTCTGGCGTCCTGGAAGGGCTGGGCCTCCCTGGGTGAAAACTCAAGCGTGCATGTCTGAAAATTGTGGGTACCCAGGGGATCAGTGTGAAAGCCCCGGCTTAGGCCGTGCTGATCGCGGGTCGGACTCTGGGTGGCATTGGTTGAACCTTCTGCTTAGAAGGAGATCTGGAGGTGTGTGTTTGCCTGGAGGGCTGAGTCTGGTGTGCCGGAAAAAGTCAGTAGCGGCTGCCGTGGAACGTAAGCGTACTGGCCTGCCTCTAGACCGAGTTTTGAAGGGTTGATGTATACTAATGAAGGGTTGACGGTCTAGTCCGCCTAGTAAGAGGACTCGTTTACAAAGCGGGTTTTGTAGAGTGAGGATAGCACTCGGCCCTATCAAGGTGGCATGTATGGATTCAACTCCTTGCACTGCTGTTGACAGGTGAGGTGGAACCTCCTTCGGGGGGAGAACCTCCACCCACTACGATTGGAAAGAGCGGTACTCTTTCTGCTGGCAGTATTCAACCACTGTCAGGTTGTGACTTGACCAAGTCCAAATANCGATTGGAAAGAGCGGTACTCTTTCTGCTGGCAGTATTCAACCACTGTCAGGTTGTGACTTGACCAAGTCCAAATATTATGGTTCGGATATATGTCCTAAGGTCTGGCAGAGGAGTGCGCCCATCCTAACGTCTGATGTGGCAAATACGCAGCCTGTAAGTGGCAAATCAACAGCTCTGGAGTATAAGAAGTCCTAATCGCACTCCTCTAAATATTGCTCAGAATAGTNCCTGTAAGTGGCAAATCAACAGCTCTGGAGTATAAGAAGTCCTAATCGCACTCCTCTAAATATTGCTCAGAATAGGGTCCCCTGTTATACCATTATGGATTAGGCACAGGGGGGAGCAGTCGGGTCAGCGATACTGAATTGAGCACTCAGTACTCGAAAACCTGCAGCTATGTTTCGGCGTCCGATACCTGTGACATGATCACCGTGCCCAACTGCGAAGCCGCGCCCAGCGACCAGGGGTGCCACTGCAGGAGCTATGGCAAGACATTGTGCAGCTCTCCCACCTATCTCTAGAAGGGTGCCCCGAGGAGGCGCGCGACATCATCGCTGTCGGCTTCTTCATCGATGCCATCGCCGACACAGAGGTATGACATGCAGTACGTCTGGCTGCACCCCACAACAGGCAGGACGCCCTGGCCCGAGCATTGGAGATGGAGTCAGTAAGACGGGGCCGTACCCAGACGTCCTGCACGGACAGTGAAGCTGAATGAAGACGACTAAGACAGCATGAAGAAGACACCGGAGTTGCAGATGGCTGCGAAGGACATCGCTTCCAGGGTCCGCGTTACAGATCTTCCCCGCCCCCCACTTAAACGACAGGGGTGTTGGTCATGTGGACAGCCAGGGCATCTGAGAGCTTATTGCCCACAACAGAAGCAGCAGCCAGTAAAGAGACAGTGTGGTGAAGAACAAATGGCCTCAATGAGCGCATACAAGCACTTGTGTGAAGAAATGTGTGAGCTTCGAGCATATGCCCAACAACTGACACACCGCATCGATGAGCAGATGCTGCAAGATGTACGCTTTTCAAAGCAGTTAGAAAATGCACACGATGACCTGCGAGTGCTGTCCAGAAGCCACGTGCACACTGTGCCATATTACAGTGTAGGGTGCCCATGGCATGGAGCGAATGATGTGATGGCCCCCCTCAGTAGAGGATCTGAGGATAGTAGTCCCATGAAGGAAGTGGTTCGGGGAGAAGGGAGGGGGGCAAAAAACCAGTTGCGTGAACTCGAGATAAGGAGTGAGGCAGTCAACAGGAGCTACCAGTGCATCAGGGTACATCAGACGAGGATCCAGCAACAACCTGCAGCATCCACCGCAACTACCAACACTTTTCAGATTGGTAGACGTGGTCTAAAGGAAGATATATGGGGAAATTATGGAGTTGCTTCATCTTTTCAAACCGGCAATGAAAGGATTAGTCCTGCTGTAAGGCACAAACGACCATATAGTGACAGGATGAAGACCCGGTATGAGAGGAGAATGTCGGGTGAGGTATTTCAAGAATGACGATTGGTGTGGCTGTACAACCCACAGAGACGAAAGGGGCACTCGAATCTACAGAAATGTTGGGAAGGCTCCTACATGATTCTGAAAAAGATCAATGATGTCGTCTATCGGATATGTTGTCAAGGCTCTCGGGCGAAGCCGAAGGTTGTCCGCATCGACAGACTGGCATTATACGATGGTCTGGATATTGCAGTGTTTGTTCGGGACAAACAGGCTTGAGGAGAGGGTAGTGTTACGCGCTCGCTGCTTCGCATCCTGCGAGAGCGAGTGGAAGTGAAGGACAGCAGTTATATGATAGCGGCGGCAGCAAGACAAAGGATTGTTTTGAATGAACAGGCGAGCGATAGGCCGGTGGCCGTGTATCTGCTACAAAAAGCGAGTCGACACGATAATACCTTTTTCGGTGCACGCTGCTGACCCTGGTTGTATTGATTTATGCGTTTATCTGAAAAAATGCTCTTGGTTACTGACCTCGTTCTATCAGCGCTACCGGGGGGTACGTGCAAGCTTCCAGATGTCAGGGCGGACGATATAAATATTGCGACAGACTCCGGGCCGCGAGTTGAGTAGTTGATAAGAGAATGAGTGGCTGAGTTCCGAGCGATAGTAACGAGCAGCGAGAGAAGTGACTAGATGAAGGGAAATGTGCGACTGCGAGTATCAAGCAGTGAAGGTGCGGCTGGCAGGTTGGACTATTGGACTAGATGCGTGAGTTAAAGACATTACAAATTGTGGCAAAAGATAGACTGAACACGTGTTAATAATGAGTATGAGTTAATTCACTGTAACCTAACGGAGACAATTAAGAAGGACTTTAATTACAGTTTAAATATACATTAAATATTGCGCTCACTCTTAAATAAAAATAGTAATAGCGAAGACAGATAATTTAATGCTGTAAATAATAGCTGAGTGAATAAATTAGAAATCAAATTTAGTTCTTTTATTTTTATTAAGACCTCCATCCCTAGCCAACTCAAATGCGCCCCTAAGGTGTCACATGTAACAATACATATTTTTGGGCCGAGAAGTACAGGTACTTTAGAATATGAAGGAAAAAAAATAGGCATAAAATGAATAGAATAAAATTTTATACTTTAATTAACAGCAGACTGTAATGTTAGATGATAAGATTTCGNAAAAAAAAAAAAAAAAAAAAAAAAAAAAAAGATAAAAAAACGAAAGGAAAAAAAAAGAAGAAAAAGCTCTCCAAGTAGGCAGAGCCCCAAAATTGTAACCCAAATACTAAATGATCAAGTTTTGGAAAACGTTATTACTTGTCGTTAAAGCGCGGGTTTGAGGTTAAAACCAAATATAAACAAACGTCACATCATTGTTGCAACACGCGAATTAGACAGTTGTTTAAGCAGTTCTTGGGGCAATGTTGGAAACACACAAAGAACACGATAATCGGTCTATCTCATTTTAGTCTATGGTTTCCTTGTCTTTCTAAAAAAAATAGATTTATAATCATTTATTTAAAACAAAAGGAATTTCCCCACACACGTTGTGTGATTTACGATTATATTCCTGTAATGCGCAATAATTATTTCTCAAGAATTATTCCTGTTTGTATTCTCGTGTGGATGATAATTTTCTTTTCCATTACGTATTTATTGTTCCCATGGAAAATATAATTGACGTCTCGTTCCGTAATAGTGTTATTCTGAAAGAACTGAGATTGAACGCATATGAACAGACACTGAACAACATATTATCACGCCCTCTCTGTGTGAAAAACGATAATGGAAATTGCATTTCCTCCTCCACGAGTAGTAAAACTGTAAGCTCTTTTTTCCAAGCGGACGCAAGAAAAAAATTAGAACACAGCATCAATTAAGTCAGCATTAAAGAAACTGCGACATCTGCAGCAGCTGTACTGATATATTTTTCTACGCTTGGTTTTATTACGAGCTGATGTGTACAGAGTGATTCTAAAATCATGGGACAGACATTGAGGGGTGGTAGAGCTCACTAAAACAAACACTTATTGTATAGGAATATATGGGCGGAAGTGACCCGTTGAGGCACAAAAACAAAAATAACACATGAAATGCGACACATTGTTTATTTACAACGTCACCGCTAAATGCCTTTTTACAGCAATGTTTATAATAATTGCTCAAAATTGCTACCACCGACAGTAATGCAAGCTTGGTAGCGTCGGTGGAGTGATTGGCGAACAGATTCAAATACGCCGGGTATTTCACGCACGCCACCATTGTCAGCCAATCACGCCATATGTAGAGGTCGCCAAGCATGCGTGACTGTTGGTGGATGCATTTCCAGCAACTGTTTTAACATTTTCTTTACGGGATCACTTGTTAAGTATGCTGCTAATGAACATTTTGTGTTTCCGTTAATATGTTGTGTTTTTGTGTTTGTGCCGCAACGCGTCACTCCCGCCCATACATTCCTATACACCATACATTCCTATACAAGAATGGTTTGTTTTAGTGAGCTCTGCCACCCCTCAATGTCTGTCCCATGATTTTAGAATCACTCTGTATGTTAAACTGCCGTACATCTTCCCACGCAGCACATCTTCGTCCCCCCTCCCTCTTTAACGACACGTCGCTTTTGTCCGGAGAGAGAGCGACGTTTTCGCCTGGGACGCACAGATGGGCTGCGAGATCTGCGCCGCGACCAACGTAAATAAAGTAACGCCCACGTTGAAGAGCAGATTTATGCACTCGCGGGGTCCTCGTGACACGCACGCACACGCACACGCCCGTCGCGGATTGCAGAACCTGTCCGGCCTTGAGTCGGGCAGCATCCGAAGCCGCCTTCTACACCGCTAGCGTTCCCGCGTACCCGGCCCCTCACTTATCAAGAAACAAAACAAACTCCGAGTAACGAAACACGTTTGCAGGAATTCGGAGGCCGGAATAATGCCGTGCTGATTCCGGAGAACTACGGTTATTCTCGTTATTCATATCAAAGTTGTGCGCCGTGCGAATACGAGAAATGACACACTCCGTTTGAGATGCGGGAGTTGGGTGCACAAAGGAATAAGAAAACGTGTGATGCCATGAGATCATAAATAATGATTCCCACACTATAAAATGGAAACAGAGGGATTTTCACAGATCGAGATGGTGCCAGTGGTTGGATTTCCGATCCGGCCATCCTGATTTCGGTTTTCCATCGTTTCCCGAAATCGCTCTAGACTGACGTGGGTCCTTACTACAGGCCATGCTTGATTACTTCCCCCTTCCTGCTTCTCTGAGCAACTTGCTCCGTCTCTATTGACCTCGCCGTCAGCGAGACGTTAAGCCCTACCTATACTCTGTCCCACGAACGAGAGCACTTTTTTGACCGTTCCGAAAGCACAGTTATTTCCGTGGCAAAATATTTTATGTTGACATACTGGGAAGGTTGACAGCCAGTTTATTGTTATCAGTGGCGAGGAGAGACACTGCTGTATCCATGGAAACAGCTGCAAACACTAATCAGCCTTCACAACTGTCAAAAAAGTGCACTCGTTCGTGAGACAAGCTGTACCAATGGGATTGCCACCAATTGAATCGTTTGCCAGAATGAGGTTATAGCCAACAAATATATGTTCGTTAATCATTATTAATAGTTTGTGAAGGGCTTGTTTCATTAAAATCATTTTTTGGGTAAAATTGTATAAAGTTGTATGTGTGTATTGTTACAGAGAGGGAACGCTACGGGAACAAAATCAACGCCTTCCTTCTGCTCCTAAAGTAGCACCACTTGCGTCGCAATGAATATAACATTTCTCATCAAAATTTTGCAATTGCAAAACTGGTGGCTGTGTTAAACTGTCTTTTAACGTCTGAAACGCTTTTTGTTTGTCGTCACCCCACGTAAACTCTGTGTTTTCCCCCTTAATAAATTTAAAGTCTCTGTAATATTAAATAAATTCGTTATAAATTTCCCGAAAAAGCTGCCATGCCTAAAAAACGCCGAACCCCTCTGACGTTTTTAGGAACTGAGAAATTCACACTGGCTTTAATTTTCTCTGGGTCAGTACAGCGGAAATTATGAAACCTAGATACCTGACAAGCTGTTCTGCCCAACTTATTGTATCATGTCTCACTGTCAACCCAGTTTCCTGTAAAGCTTTAAACACCAAACGTATGTGGGTCGGGTGCTCCTCTAAAGTGTTACTCTGTACGCGCACATCATCAATATACGTGAGCACAGAGTCATGAACATATTTTCCTAAAACTTGATACAAAACCTGCGACATGGCTTGAGGGCCGCAGTTGACCCCCATGGGATAACGTGTCCACTGATAAAGACCCCACGGGGGCACAAAACGCCAAAGGCTCTCTAGAATTTCGGTGTAGCTCACATTGGAAAAACGCACAATTAAGGTCCGAAATGGTGAAATATTTGAGCTTACACAAATATTGAAACATCGTATCTAATACCGGAATTGGGTATTGGATCAATATTAATTTTCTCATAGACTAACAAATATACATAATGAGACTATTTCCCTGGCTGTTTTTTTTTTTCGGAATGCGAAACGCGTACGCGCTGTACGAGCCTTCAATAATACCTTCTTGTCTTAATTCCGCCAAAATTTGTTTAAAGATAGGGACCTTAGGCGGAGGCACTCTGTACGGGAGCGAAAACACAGGATCGTGATCTCTCAATTTCAACACTATCAGGTTTTTGTTGTAATAACCTAACTTCGTAGTAACCACGTCATCAAACTCAGCTTTAATGTTCTCTATTTCTGCCTCCAACTGCTCCCCTAACCTACCCATCTGCACTTTCCTGCAGTTCGACAGCTGATTTACTAATGGAACAGGAGACTCAGGAGAAAACCTAATAATGCAAACGTTAATTTTTCACGTCTACACAACAATGTGTCTTCCCCAGAGAATCAAAACCGAGTGTGACCGGATACAATACGTCTTAAAACAACTGAAATTGCATCTTGCATGAAAAAAAATTTCAACCTTAATTTTCATGTTTGCTACAGCCTGCGAATTTACTAAACCACCATTAGCAAGGGAAAGTACGGCGTTCTTGCCTTGCGAAACATGAACTACTCCCATGGCATTGGCGCGCGTAATTTGGTTGCATATTTAATGACTCATTAATAGAGACCTGAAAAATTCGCGAGTTGAATGACCTGCAGGCTAAACTCTACAGTCTTATGTACAAATATGCCGATGTCAACCGTGCATTGGTTGTCTGCTGTCACAGTGGAATGAGCCGACTGGGCCACCGTTCTCCAGGAGGTGTCAAACACCGTGTAGACCAATGGCTTAAACGTATACAAACACACGTGTTTCGAAGTCCAGCTTGTCCCGAAATGAATCCGCGAGTTCTTCAGGTCTCTACTCATTAATGGCGCAGAAGCACTGATAAAATTAACGCAGTTACTTGCAAAATGCCAATTTGCAATGTCACAAATAATAATGCCAGTTTATTTTTCCTAGACGGAACCTGATCCACACTGCCTATGCCCAACAGTTTTTTTCTTAAAGGGACACGAGTACTGCAAATGCACTCCATTCCCGCCAACGTAATACACACGCGGATAACGCGTCACTTTTCCCTTCTCACATTTATTTTGAAGTGACCCATTCTCCTCGTCCACCTGTGTACACACGTAAAGGTAACGTTTTGACTTTTCCACGTCATTTCCAACGCGCTCTTCAGCCCCTATTTGCACGAAACTCGTTACCTTCTTTTTACCGTAGCTGTCTTCAAAGAAGCGCTTTTCGCTAGCGTGGTTCGTGCGTGAACAGTATTTACNACGTAATACACACGCGGATAACGCGTCACTTTTCCCTTCTCACATTTATTTTGAAGTGACCCATTCTCCTCGTCCGCCTGTGTACACACGTAAAGGTAACGTTTTGACTTTTCCACGTCATTTCCAACGCGCTCTTCAGCCCCTATTTGCACGAAACTTGTTACCTTCTTTTTACCGTAGCTGTCTTCAAAGAAGCGCTTTTCGCTAGCGTGGTTCGTGCGTGAACAGTATTTACNGTTACCTTCTTTTTACCGTAGCTGTCTTCAAAGAAGCGCTTTTCGCTAGCGTGGTTCGTGCGTGAACAGTATTTACATTGCGATTTTTACTTGGTCATCACTTCTTCTCACCTGCTACGACAATCCCCTATGGTTAGCTCAGCCTGAGAAACTAACGCCAACAGTTCTTTCAAATTTTGCGGCTTTTTCGTAAACTGAAAGAATCTGTGATTGCCGGGCAGCCGCGTCGGTGCCAACGTCCACGACGACTTACGTCTGACGGGTCACCAATGGTAAGCCTTAGCTCCCTCGTCGATCTATCCCCGTGTTAGGACGTTTAATTATCTATGCTGATATTAATGTTGGATGTGCGGTGTTCCAGCACCGTCACAGTATTGATTGGTCTATTTAGATACAATTGGAACTTAATAACATCTGCATGACCCACAGAGCAGGACAATGCTGTTTCTTACCTCTTTCAGTACAAGGTTGTAAGTAACACAACTGTGGGAAATATTAACAAGCAACATTATTTCTAAAGTANTCTTACCTCTTTCAGTACAAGGTTGTAAGTAACACAACTGTGGGAAATATTAACAAGCAACATTATTTCTAAAGTAAACATATTTATATACTTATCTCAAGACTCAACAAGAGTGGCAGAAAGTAAGTTAAGTATATACATTTAAAGAAAGGACCACAGAATTGATAACAAACACATCTTGAGAACTGAAAACAACACCTGTACCATACCAAAATATCTCTAAACCAAATTGGATATTAAATTATTAATCACTCGTTTTCATCCGTTCCTCATTATTGAGTAGTTTCCGAGATGTGATTAAAAANATTGGATATTAAATTATTAATCACTCGTTTTCATCCGTTCCTCATTATTGAGTAGTTTCCGAGATGTGATTAAAAAGGCTTAGATTTTTCATGTAGAGCTATCTTTCAAAATGGCTGAACAATGACAATACATCTCTCTAAATTAAATNAAAAGGCTTAGATTTTTCATGTAGAGCTATCTTTCAAAATGGCTGAACAATGACAATACATCTCTCTAAATTAAATATTTACATTATAAACAATTAAAATACGAAATTTGGTCTAACTTGATTAAATTTTTCTTGAGATATTAAATAGCGTCCTAAATATAGAAATGGCCACCAATTTGAAAATGAGCGCGTGACTTTGTAGAAAACTATAAAAGTAGAATGTCCTTATTAAGTACTGTATGCATATCAAATTTGATGAAATTCAGTTATATGCTGTTCGCGGTAAAGTGAGCACCTTTTAAGGCCCTAGTTACTTTTCCCTTTCAGCCATCTTTAATCCTTTAACCACCTTTTTAAAATAAATATTGCCATGTAAGGGATAAACACGTTGTGCATATTCTACTGCACTTAACGACTAAGGCTAAAATATAANAGGGATAAACACGTTGTGCATATTCTACTGCACTTAACGACTAAGGCTAAAATATAATATATTTATTGACTATTATTCCAAATGACAAAGCTTGCAAAAGTGCTCACTTTACCGTGAATAGCACATAGAAATTATCAGGCCGGATGCACATACATCCCAGACAAACATTCGCATGATTGCATAAGCCATCTTTCCAAAGGAAGTAGGCTAAAAATCACGTACTAACGACAGAATTCACGTTACAGCATGGTCCGACTGTGGTGGAAGTATTTTTGTATAAAATATGCACTTCACGTTTTTTCAGAGAGCGCAAGGACTTTATTAAATGCACTGAGTGGGTGAACCCTTAATCGAATTTTCTCGAATACTCTTTTCCTTACCTCGCCAATTTCCAGCAGCCGTTTTAAAACGTGTGCGATTTCTTTGTCTCGCGTCTCAACTTGTAACCCACATGTATACAATTTAAAACTGTTCCAGCGGCACTGATACCAATTTTTTGTTAGTTAAATAACGAGCTCTGCATTTCTTGGATTTTTTTTCATGCCTTCGGAGACGCATTATGCCAAACTTAAATTTTGAGTTTGAAAATATACTCCAAAACAGTAGTTATAGTAGGCGTATCGTGTTGTCTGACATAAAACATAATGCCACATATTCATTCACAGACAGGTTAAAGTTCCTTTACTTTTTTTTTTTGCCGTAGTCTAGTACAGCAGACGATTTTTTTTTTATTTTCTCAGGTAGTAAACCGAGCTCGTAAGTACACTGAAGAGCCAAAAAAAAAACTGGTACACCTGCTTAATATCGTGTAGGGGACCCCGCGAGCACGCAGAAGTGCGGCATAACTTTCAGGTAAGCGCATATTGAAATTATAAGGTGCAGTACGCAATTTGGTCTAACAATGCATTATTTGCGCTTGAAAACTTGAAATGAAAAATTCCAAAAAAATACTTCTTTCTATCTCTGAATTCGGTAACGATTAGTTGCATTAAAATAGNAACTTGAAATGAAAAATTCCAAAAAAATACTTCTTTCTATCTCTGAATTCGGTAACGATTAGTTGCATTAAAATAGTGAGCATGTATTTTAATACAGTATTACTGTAGTTTGAACCATGACAACTGAAACGCTATTAAGTAAGGCTGAATTAATTATCCCTGACACGCCATTCAATACAGTGTACGTATTTGTAACGGACCAATTTCATATTTCAGTTTTTTTCCTTCCAATTAACCTGCGTGGTTGAGCTAACTAGGCCGTTGTCCGCCCACAAATTTCTAAGTTCGAATTCCAGGATCGTCATAAATGCTTGGGCTGATTTTTTATTGTGATTAATTTCGATTTTTGTGTAGATTTTGATTGTTGGGCTGCCTCCATTCCTCATTAGCCTTCTGGCATAAATGCGGGAGCGTTGAAAATAAAATCACAGTAACACATAGAATATAATTTCAATCTCAATTTTGAATGCAAATTGATAACGCGACAAAATACAATGCGCGAATGTTGGCTGAAATTTTGTTGCACTGTGGTTTTATGAAAATAAATTTTTTTAAGCCATATACACTTTAAACTGAAATTAAATCGGCCTACATTTTGACCGCAAAGGAGGTACTGTGTGCATAGGATGATAATGCACTGAAAATTATATATATATATATGTGTATATATATGTATATAAATGATGTGTCCGTTTGTTCGGACGCGTATAACTCCAGAAAAAAATCAACCAATTTTCATTCTGTTTTTTTATAAACCTTCCTTTCGTTCCCACGAGTGTTTGTACACCTTTCTTTTTTATCTGTATTACCTGCAAAGGTACTAAAATCTGCGAAAAGCTCATTTTTACCATGCTTTCGCGTCAGGAAGCGCCTTTGTTGACAGCTGTCTGTTTGAACATTTCAGTTTGTTGTTCTCAATGTTTTTTTTCTCGATTGTTTAAAGATTTTGAAAATACATATATTTCTTTCAATTAATTTAACACAAATGAATAGAACCAAAATCTTTTATGCCACAGCAACGCGTGGCCGGGTAAGCTAGTAATGTATAAGATACTTCCAAAACATTAGAATTGATTCACTTGGCTATAACTAATCAATGTGTTATTTGGCCACAGTTAGAAAAGCTAGCCATTATATTAAAAAATAATTGCTCTGATAAAAATTATTTAGACATTTTGGGAAACTACGGACAATAGGTTTCTTCAATTGAGAAATTTCTGTGAATTTCACAGAACATTCCTTGGATTCACGGAATGTTTCCGTAAATTTGCTAGTTAGTTTTCTGAAGTACCAATTTACAAAGCAGGATTACGGGGAAAAAAAAAAAAAAAAAAAAAAAAAGTGTAATTTTTTGTTATGCTAGTGTCTACTGTGTATTACAAATTTTTTTTAACAGAGTTATTTGGCACTAGAGAGACTAGAAAACGAAACAAAAATACGAGAGATCACTCGCCTATCACGTTCTTGGGGCAATTTAGGTTACAAACATTGTATTTGATTAAGTAACACTAGCAACTTTTTTTTTTAAATTTCTAAGTGTTTGAAACGTGATTGATCGTTACAGATGGCTTGTGCTACTTTTTTTTGTGTCTGAAGAATTAGGATTAAATGGCGAAAAAATATTCTAACTGCCGCACGAACGATAATTTTCTCATTCTAGCGGTGAAGAATGCTTCGCGTAAACTCGGCATTGTTCGTTCTCGAAACCCGAAGCTAAAGGGGATTCTGATAAGTTCTGTATTTTGTATCTACGGAGCTTGTTTTCGTGTATTGTCCTTACGGAACGCGTTTTTGTATATTAATTGTACATTTCTATGAAAATTTCCGTGAATGTACGGAAATTGTGAACAGTGTAGATAGCTCCTCAGCGTTTTGTTTGTTTACTTTTCTGGTCGACCAAGTAACCTATGCTTGCCATCGCTTCCTATCTTTCTACGACAGCCGGGCATATATGACCACTGAATTGTTTGTNACCAAGTAACCTATGCTTGCCATCGCTTCCTATCTTTCTACGACAGCCGGGCATATATGACCACTGAATTGTTTGTGGAGGGAGGAGGGGAGGGGGTAAATTAACCAAGCCTTAAAAGTTAAAATGGCAATTGCACAATGTAATGGCTTATCTGATATTCAGATCCATGCTTTTGTCACAGAATAGTTAAGAATGCAAAGGCNGCAATTGCACAATGTAATGGCTTATCTGATATTCAGATCCATGCTTTTGTCACAGAATAGTTAAGAATGCAAAGGCGAAAGAGCTGCTTATTCCGCGAACTCCAGCCACACTAGCCAGCAAAATGGCGGAACGCCGTTCGCCAATCAGCGCCTGGCAACCTACCCAGCAGCCCAGCCAATAGGGGAACTTCTTGCGGCACGCAGTAGCCAATTATGAAACAAGGCCCGTTCCCAGAGCCTTGCACAGCCAATCAGAGGATGGGTGCCCCAAAGCCAGAGAAACCGCAACGCCATTTAGTCGCTGTGCACTTATCTAATTTGCCGTTTCGTAGAGCTGGTGATTTTTCACGAAAAAAATATGTNAACGCCATTTAGTCGCTGTGCACTTATCTAATTTGCCGTTTCGTAGAGCTGGTGATTTTTCACGAAAAAAATATGGGTATACTGTAGACATCATTAAGCACCCAACATCAGTTAGTCTACTGCCATTGGTTTTGCTGTCTGCTTGAGAAGACGTCTTCATATTTGACCGGGCCACTCAGAATTCNCAGTTAGTCTACTGCCATTGGTTTTGCTGTCTGCTTGAGAAGACGTCTTCATATTTGACCGGGCCACTCAGAATTCGGAAACATCGGCACGGTGTTTCGTGTTCAGACAGTTAACACGTGTCAAAAAAAGTAATTCAGCCAATCAAGATAGGNAACGCCATTTAGTCGCTGTGCACTTATCTAATTTGCCGTTTCGTAGAGCTGGTGATTTTTCACGAAAAAAATATGTATATACTGTAGACATCATTAAGCACCCAACAGCAGTTAGTCTACTGCCATTGGTTTTGCTGTCTGCTTGAGAAGACGTCTTCATATTTGACCGGGCCACTCAGAATTTGGAAACATCGGCACGGTGTTTCGTGTTCAGACAGTTAACACGTGTCAAAAAAAGTAATTCAACCAATCAAGATAGGTAAACGACGACCTTACAGTGTTTTTAAATATAACTTGTCTTGAAATATTTTCGCGAAATTTCGCTACCCCCCATAGTTTATTATTTTGTAATTACTTTCTTCTGCCCAGAAATGAGGGCCATTAAACGTTCATTCCACGTTCCTACTGCGGAAGTGGTAGGCGAGACGGGGGGAAATGAAAGTAATTACGAAAGACTTAACAACAACTCTGTCCAAAGGAAGTGTGCTTGCTTTCAGTTTGTGTGTGTGAAAACATTTTTATCTAACGCACCAGATAGTAGAGCTTCGTAAACACGGACTTGGATCTTCCGAAAGAACGTTACAGAGTTCAATTTTCTCGTCAAGCTTAGCGTATTCCACGATCGTGCCATTTGATTGCTGTACCTCGCCGTTGACCTCGGATACTGGTAGGGTCTGCGCAACCTTCATTCATGTCGCAGGACGAGGTACCCTCTTTATTCGGACTTCTCCCCCCCCCTCTTTTAATTTGTTCTTGGGAGGATGCGTGTTCGATTCCCGGTTCGGCAACCAGCATTTCCGTTTTCCACGGTTTTCTCTGATTCACTACACGTTCCGACACGCAGTCCACGAGGAACTGATCACGTTTGAAACCAACCTTTGAAAAATTTCACTGACCGGCATGCGCCCCGTAAAGTTGGTAACGACGGAGTGAAAGTAGTTCCATGTCTTAACATTATATTATAAGTAGGGGCAGTGATATTTCGCGAAAAGATTGCGAGACAAGATACAGTCCAAAGCACTGTAGGGTCGTCCAGCTCATTTGATTGGCTAAAGAATGTTCTGGCCCGTGTTAACCGTTTGCGCACGAATCACGAAGGTTCAGTGTCGGAGTTGCTTATTCCTGAGTGGCTTGGTCAAAGACGAACATGGCACCAGCAGCCAATGGAGGTATAACAACAGCTGAGGTGTGNACTGACCGGCATGCGCCCCGTAAAGTTGGTAACGACGGAGTGAAAGTAGTTCCATGTCTTAACATTATATTATAAGTAGGGGCAGTGATATTTCGCGAAAAGATTGCGAGACAAGATACACTCCAAAGCACCGTAGGGTCGTCCAGCTTCTTAGATTGGTTAAAAAAAGTGTTAACTGTTTGCCCACGAATCACGAAGGTTCAGTGTCGGAGTTACTTATTCCTGAGTGGCTTGGTCAAAGACGAACATGGCACCAGCAGCCAATGGAGGTATAACAACAGCTGAGGTGTGTATATAGTATTGAAGTCTACCGTGTGCTCCGATTTTTACGCGAAAAGTCACTGGCCCTAATTAGGTAAACATTTGTGAGATCTAAAACAATTTGTTTTTGCTTTCTGTTTTTTTATGTATACAAGTGTAATATTTAACATATTTGTAAAATGTTTGAGGATACAACTTCACAGCTTTACTTAACCGACGTATGTATAAAATGACCAGACTCGTGACAGTGTTTTATTTTACGTATGGCGGTAGAATACATAATGGACCTACAAGTAGATCTTGAGCACGACTTTCAAAAGTGCTCAATTTCCCGTGAACCGCCATTACCAGGATAATATTTCTTCAATACTGGCCATGTCTGATTGCTTTCCCTTTCCTTTCCCATGTTACTGACTCCGTCCTTCACTGCCCGAGACGTTAAGCCATGCGTTAAAAATAATACACTTACTAGCGTCCTCCTACGATTTCGCGCGCAAAGGATGATCCGAGGAAACTTACATCGCAAAGTGGCACACGTGATTCATGGCTTACCTGGAATTCAAACCCTCAACCCCGAAGTCCTTAGCCATGCTACCTACTTTAGCTTTGGACGTTGTCACTTCAGTTTTCTTTGTTTTAATGCATGCGTCTGCATTGCGGCATCCGTAAAACATACAAAATGCCGCTTGCTTCNCACTTCAGTTTTCTTTGTTTTAATGCATGCGTCTGCATTGCGGCATCCGTAAAACATACAAAATGCCGCTTGCTTGGATGTTTTTCTACATTTGTGATGCAGTGTACTAAAATGCTTAATTTCTTACATTTTATTTAGCAACTGTATGCTGAACAAAAATTATATTTTTAGAAACTTTCATGCAATCCAGTTTTCTGTTTAATCGTAGATCCTGGTACCGACGGTGACAATATTTTTTTCTCCCGTTGAATTTTTTTTGTATTATCAAGGTGAGGCGCTCTATTGTTAATTAGAGTGATATCAACAATGGCGAAAATCGAGTGACAGTTTGTTACATCACGTTCAGAAGTTGATTGTTTAGTGATCAATCTATTAATTTTGTGTGACATGTATCAAGAATAACAATGTTAAGGTGAATACAGAGTTATCCCACCACAGAAACTTGTTTAGCTCTCGCTATGGACATGCAACTTGGAAAAATGTTATACTGTACAAGTTATGTTGTGACGCATTATATTCACAAACCGAGTGTATACTGTTGGAATAACTGTGCTGTAATTACGGGCAAAATAAATAGTTGTAGAATTTTACAACAAAATTACGCCTAGCGTGAGTGACTAACGATAAGTGAAAGCACTTTAGAAATGTATTTTCGTAGAAAAAATAGGTATGTAAAAAAAATAAATTTAAAGATTCCTACAAGATGCACATACAAACGGTAAATTGCAATTACTCCCACCTTCTACATAGTTCGCGTGNAAATTTAAAGATTCCTACAAGATGCACATACAAACGGTAAATTGCAATTACTCCCACCTTCTACATAGTTCGCGTGTTACTGCAGGGCCTCACGGCAGTAGAGAAGCTGTGTTGCTCGCCCTGAATTCATCACCGAGTCTGCTTACACTCGGGGGAAACGCCGAGACGTTCTGCGATATCCCAGTCACCGTTAAGGCCCCTGCGCACCCGGAGCAGTTTTGCGAGTTCGAGACCAAGAAGTGAGGGAGCGATATGGACGACACTAACACGCACGTGTAACGCCTCATCGCCCGTACGCGAAAGAAACTGAACTGGCTTGCAGCATTTTCGTGGTTATGCTACACTGTGAAAATTAGATCTGTAACATTGTGACTTCACTGCACGCGATTAAAGCCGACAGATTTAAGTGCAGACGTATGGTTGTGTTTTTCCTCTACCTCTGAAGAAAAATGCGCTGGCATATATATAACGATATAAGGCATTAGATTTTTGGTTTTTGCGTTTACACACAAACAATAATTCCACAGAAAATATATCAGTACATCTTCCTCTTATCGGTGCTGGCAACCAAAAAATAAAGTCATTATTTTATATTTGTGCGAAATACCGTCCAACTGGTACGCATTATTTCTAAGTACTATTTCACCGCATAAACCAAATTATGTAGCATAATGTTTACGTCATGGCATATCAAAATCACAATTTTAATGTTTTTGTTGTTTGCAGTTTAAAAAAAACGGTAAAATTTACAGAAAATTTAACAAGGATGCCTTAATTCATTTTAAGAGATGCTTACCAAAATTAGCATTTTTCCAGAGAGGTTCTGAAAATGCAGCTTCAAACATGCCTGATTTCTCCAAAGCACAGTTCCCAAGTCTTCNGCATTTTTCCAGAGAGGTTCTGAAAATGCAGCTTCAAACATGCCTGATTTCTCCAAAGCACAGTTCCCAAGTCTTCTAAAGGGGGTTGTTCTTTTCTTAGATAATCACACCGTGAACTACAGTGGTGGTATCATCAAGGTATTCGTGGATTTCTATAATCCTGCCGCTAAGAGCAAGTGGCGTGCAGTGAACTGCGTGTACCTATGGGACTTTCAGTAGTGACCCCATTGTTTTATTGATGGAAAGTTTGAAGTAACTTTCAATGACCNGTAGTGACCCCATTGTTTTATTGGTGGGAAGTCTGTAGGAATGAATGCAGGGCCTTTGAGTAGGTTTGTATGTATCTGGCGCGTACATTTTGAGGTACAACGCTTTGAGAAAGCTGTTTTTAGCCATTTTGAAGTACCCAAAAAATGGTATTCCCAATGTGCGTGACGTATTGAAAGCGCTCAACAGCACTCATCTGAAATGTGCGTTCTTTACATAAATCATCACACTGGACGCACGTTTAACAGTTTCGCAGAAAAAAACGTGGATTAATAAAACTCTGTAACGCAGTTCAAGCGCCACACATAGGCGGGAACCTTAAGATATATATTACGGAAAAGTTACAATATTTCTGCCATTTTCAAAATTATTATCGCAATATTAATTTAACCCAACGGTAAAGTGAAACTGTGATATTTTTAGGAACGTAAATATGTTTATTAACAAGCTAATTCTCTTAACTCTTTTATGCATAAAACAAGTATGAAATAAATAAAAAAAATTTTAGTTCCCACAAATTTAAGCATTAAGTTGTACTTTAAATACGGAGTCAAAACAATTTTCTTTAATTCGACGCAGTTCTTGCTAGCAGGTTGATCACTTCTTCACGAATTGCAACGGGAAATATGAGAGAAATCCTAATATAGGCTCGAAAGCCTAGTCCGTAACTAAATGTCTAACAGGGGAAAAGGGTCTAACAGTAGGCTGTTGGACCTACTTAGAGTTTACAAAATTCATATGAGGGGGCTCTTGCTTAGTCGTCTTGTAGGTTCTCAGACGCAACTGTGCGCGGATGCATTTCGTCAGAGAGATGCTGCACCTCACATCTTGTATTGTGACCACAGCCTATTTCGCTGATTCTCCACGAGCACTGGGCATTGTATAATAACACTTATAGCCTTAAATTGAAACATCTTGAAACATGAGTAAATTCGTAAAATAATTGACGCCGTAGGCATTGTTTGAAAGATGTTGTGGAGCGTGGTCCATTTTGTGACACCTGTCATGTTATCCGTGATAACAGGAGGCGTACGACAAGGCTGACTGCCCACTTAAAATCATGGTGCGTATAGGAGCGATATTCAACCTGAGGCGTTTAACGAATTAGTAAACACCTGGAAATTTTGCGGGGCTCATTCGGCAACAAGCTAAAGTCCACAGATGTTTTTGTGTACTTGAGCCTCAGTTTGGCTGTTCGTTGGTTGATGCTCCAGTTTCATCACGGCATATGAGTCGGTCAATGTTTTCTTACCAAGAAGTTACTCGCCCCAGATTATTCCAGGATGGGGGCCGCGGTGGTGTAGTGGTGAACCGGTGATCGTTCCCGGTTTGTCCCACGTGGGAATCGTGCTGGACGATGCCGCTGGTCGGCGTGTGTTTTCTTAGGGATTCCTCGTTTCCCCCGCCCCTTACATTCTGTCGCTGCTCTACACTCACCTCGCTTAACCCTCATCGGCTCTCAAGAACCTGGTGTTGAGAAGCCAATCCACACTTTTCCAGGGCGTGTCTTACAAACTGCGATCCAATTGAAAAAGAAAGTCAAATGTACATGTGTTTGTGAGTTATAGCTTGTCCTCGAATTAAATCGTAAATATCCCGGTCACAGAGCACTTTAAGGCGATGGCATCATTGACATATACTGTTTATTTATCTCTCTTTATAACTTAGTGTTAATATTAAATACTAACATTCAAACCTTATTATAACACACATAACTACTTTACACAATTTATGTAATCAGAACGTACTCATTTTAGCCTGTATTGTCTCATATGCGACTGAAAAATAGTAAATAGCGAGTTAATCTTTATTACGGTTACAGATGCAACAAAAACCCCACCGGCAAAATACTGCGGACTTTTAAATATCTGCTAAGATATGTCCTATGTCCTGACAACCCTCGTTTTCAAATATCTTATCTGAACAGTAAGCTGCGATGAAACAAACATAAATCCAAAATTGAAGGGATACCACCGTTTTAAGAATACAGCCGATAACTCAAAAATGTCACTTTTTTATGTAAAAAAAAANCAAAATTGAAGGGATACCACCGTTTTAAGAATACAGCCGATAACTCAAAAATGTCACTTTTTTATGTAAAAAAAAGTTAACTTAGTTTACTATGTTAGCAATTTTGTGATTAGTCTTACAGCATTAAAACAAGGATGTTGGAAATGAGTAACTAAAAAAATAATAATAACTTGAAANATTTTGTGATTAGTCTTACAGCATTAAAACAAGGATGTTGGAAATGAGTAACTAAAAAAATAATAATAACTTGAAATATTGCAGCCACAAGTTACTGATGCTATTCAGTTACATCCTGTAACGCACGTGGTAACACTGATAAAGAACACGCAATGGAGAATGGCGTCGCTGGCTAGCAACATGTCGGAACGGCGTTCGCCAATCAGCGCCTGGCAACCACCTCGCCGGCCGGCAGCCCAGCCAATCAGAGAGCCTTTCGCAGCGTGCAGCAGCCAATCAGAGAACGGGCACGTCCCCTTCAAAGGAACTGTCACGCCATTTCGCCTCCACGTAATTATCTGTTCTGTATCCGGGTCGCGGTAAAGTGAACATTTTTGAAGGTCTCCCAACAGGCATTAAACCACAGACAAATATATTTCGTTGCGACCCCAGATGGTGATTTTTGAGAGCGGTGAAACGTTTGCACCGTGTTTATTAGTCACCTTCTGCGTTTCAGGAAATTCACCACTGCAGTCACGGATGTACACCGGACGTACGGAAACTGATGTTTTAGCCGAGTTCGGTTGAACCGATGTATCCGCCGGTTCAACCGGCCTGAAACGCCGGTTGATCTGGTGGATGTGTACCGGAACATCAACCGATGAATTTTCGAACACATCCTCGCAAACACATTCTGAAATTGAGAAAGCTCTTGTGAACGGCAAAGTCAAGAAAGCAAATGGCCACGTTTAATTGCCACGGGAAAATATTGTGCCTTAAAATATGCACAAAAATCGCAGACAGATGTGAAACTAAATTTGTATTTTATAAAGAAAGAGCATGTTTATCAGAAAATAAGTTNGCACAAAAATCGCAGACAGATGTGAAACTAAATTTGTATTTTATAAAGAAAGAGCATGTTTATCAGAAAATAAGTTATCACAGTGCTTAATATGGGTTTCCTGTATTATAATGTTATTTTGCATGTATGAATTAATTTATTTGCATTGTTAACAAAAAATATATAAACATCTTGAATTTCGGAAATGTTCTTAACGGGTGTACACCGGTGNTTATTTGCATTGTTAACAAAAAATATATAAACATCTTGAATTTCGGAAATGTTCTTAACGGGTGTACACCGGTGCACACCAGAATAAGGTTAGTTCTACTCAGGTTAGGAACAAAATGGATTTTCTTATTGGATAGTTTGTCATAGGGAAAATTTCCGCCTCTTCGCACAGTGTTCCAAAGATGTCACTTAAAAAAAATTATGTTAGGTAAATAATAAAAGAAAAAAATTACTTAGTTNTTCGCACAGTGTTCCAAAGATGTCACTTAAAAAAAATTATGTTAGGTAAATAATAAAAGAAAAAAATTACTTAGTTACGTAGTTATTTTATATTTGATTTATGATTATCGTAATTATTTTGTTTTTTAACTTAGAAAATGAGGAAAATCTGGTACACATGCAACACTAGCGCTTACCTAGTGGCGAAAAACTTTAGTTGCTAAACTAAAAGCATTGAGGTTCCAACGTGAGTAAAATTAACCTTAACCACAATATTCACGAACGGTGGATCTATTGGAGATTTTCCAAAAACGCGGATGTTGTCTTCATATTAAGAAATGGGCGNACAATATTCACGAACGGTGGATCTATTGGAGATTTTCCAAAAACGCGGATGTTGTCTTCATATTAAGAAATGGGCGGAAAGAAAAAAATTAGCAGGGCCTTAAAAAGTGCTTAGTTTACCGTGAATAGCTTATATGGTAAGGAATGAATATTTGCATTTCGACCACTGAGACGAGAGTCAGGGATCACCTGTACTGCAATGTTTTCCGACAGGGGGTNACAATATTCACGAACGGTGGATCTATTGGAGATTTTCCAAAAACGCGGATGTTGTCTTCATATTAAGAAATGGGCAGAAAGAAAAAAATTAGCAGGGCCTTAAAAAGTGCTTAGTTTACCGTGGATAGCTTATATGGTAAAGAATGAATATTTGCATTTCGACCACTGAGACGAGAGTCAGGGATCACCTGTACTGCAATGTTTTCCGACAGGGGGTGGCTAAATAATAATAATAATGCGTCAGCTGCGCCTGGAGGTGTTCGCAATATTGGCAGCGCGTGTTGTCTTCCTAGGGTTCGGGCGAGTAGGTTCCACCTAGGATGTCCAGCGGGCGGCGAGAGAACAGGCGAGGGGTTGGCGGCGAAAAACAAGGGGGTTGGCGCCAGGAGAAGGACAAGGCAACGGACGATCACGAAAGAGGGAGGGGGGAAGTAAGGAAGAAGCGCAGGAGGAAAGAGAAATGAGAAAACGCGGGAACGACCGCTGGCTTTCCGCCGGGGGAAGGAGGAACGTCGAGGCATCGAGGAGGGAGTAAGGTGGAAGGGGGTGCGAAAGGAGAAGAGGAGTAGGTAGAGAAGGGGAAAGTACAAGGAGAGGGGGGTAGAGGCGCGGGGCTTCAGATCTTTCCGCCCGACAACTGGTTGGCTCCTCCGGAGAAACGAACGCGCGCGGTTGGTCGCAGGACAGGACCTCGCAAAGGAGAGAGCTTGTGTGCGCGGATAACCACCCTGGGGTAGTAGCAGCGCTCCCGTCAGCCGCCGCTGTGGCTCGCGTTGCGACGAGAGGCCCGTGCGAGTACGATAGTGAGCGGCCCCGTCGTTTGTTTTGTCTCCCGCCCGAACGTCGTCTTCTGTGTGCTGCGGAGGCCCCGGAGCAAGGCGGCCGTCGCTCCGAAGACTCGGAAGACGCCGGACGCGGATGTCGGATGCGGTCGCGGCATGTCCCCGGAGGAGGTAGTAGTCTTCTATGGGCGGCAGCGAGCTCCGCCGCGCCATGGCAGTGCGGGCGGCCAGCCCGGATAACAACTGACGCGCCGGACCACCTCACGTGAGTACCGCATTGAGTGCATGTCGGTGCAGGGTAGGTGTAACCAGCGCGCTCGTCACGAACGCCAACTCGGACAGTAGATTTCAGAGTTACCCGGTCGTGTGATTCGACAAGTGAAGACGGGTGACAAAAATTAACATAAGTGTCCGAATTGGAAAATAAAAATTATTTCACTAAAACAAATCTTTATATGGAGCAGTATGTTCTAAAAAATTCCTTAAGCATGTGATATAATTTAAAAAATAAACTTTAGTAATGCAAACTAACTGTGTAGTGTATTTCAAACACCTTTACTTGGGAAAGAGAATCCACGCCGGAAAAGAAAAATTTCTTTTTGCGAATCATTAAAAAAAAAATTAATTGAGATAGTTTTGCTTTAGGTTATTAACGCAGGAACAAAAGTTTCGCTACTGCTGTAGTTTTTATATATTTCTCTGATGCGCGTGCCAGGTTGCAAAATTACGCGTGGTATAGGACGATGTATTTATACAATGTAAAACGCACATTGTAAAATTTCACACGTTAAAATATTGGTACAAGTAAAAAATTTTGATAGTATTTAAATAACATTTTTTGGAATTCTTGGAAGTACAGTAACGAAATGAAATTGGGCAGAAACGTAACTTTCTTTGAAGCTTATACGGTATCGTAAATTTCTTGGGGATGGGAATTCAACTGTATATTTTTGGTAGTCTTTGTGGGTATTATAATATTATTTTGAATTATTTTAGTATTATGATTAGTGTACAAGAACTCCTTGGACAAGTAATGTTAGATAGAGGAATGAGGCATTTGCTGTTTGAAACAAAACTTTACAAAACTGCACCCGAACACGAACGTGTATGTGGAAGATAGGACCAACATAATGTTGAATGCATTATTTCATTTTTTTTTAAACTTGTGTCGGCCGAAATAAACCGCTGCAAAGTCACGTTCTGAACCTTGAATCCAATTTACCACCGACTCGATACGTCGTGTACGTGGAGCACGATATGCGAGAACCAAACCTGTTCGTTACGCGACTGCGTCGTCCAGAGCCGAACATCCCCGAAGTTGGACTGAGACGTGAAATCTGTGTACTTACATTACGTTATTTTCTCTTTGTCAGGTTACTGCTCCGTTCTTTTCTCTTTATCAGGTTACTCACTTTGAGCATGCCGGCTTTTTAAAGGATCTAATAATACTAGGCTGTCTTCTGTTTTACGAATTTTAAATCCTTGTTACAGTTTAGAAACAGCATTGAACAGGTGTAAAACAGGTAATAAACACTGAAACGTTCACATGCACTTAGGTATTTAAAAATACTTGGAATTTAATTATTAATAATGAACTAATTAAGGAATTGCAGCAAACGGTAATGAACTGGCGAGTATTAGGCCAAATTATACAAAAAAAAATTATGCAGGTAGCCTATACATTAAAAACTAGTCCATGCAAATAGAGTAACAAATGTAGAACACTAGTCATCTGAACGAGCAATCAAAATGGCAAGTACGTAATAGTGTATTATTGCAACTTAATGTACCGCGCTGTCACGAATGTTTTAATTTGGGCATTTTTGGCCAATTATAGTTTGCAAAGAATGACAATTTTGGAACTTGGCTTAATTTTGATCGCACTGAATTTGTTGAAATTTTGTAAACTAATATATTTTTAAATTATAGAAAAAATTTTATTGCGGGTGTATATACTAAATTTTGGGTTTGCTTCTTAAATTATTTCGGACGTGAATTTTTGTCACATGAGCTCGGCGAAGAAAAGTAAGCAGGTACAGGCCAAAATATAATTTTTGTGGATAAGTTGCTTGTAGTTTCACAATTGTTATTTAAAATAGCCAGCTTCGGTTTGGACGGTATACAGTTTTAAGATCTTGTTACTTATCTGGAAAAGAATCAAGTATGTGACCGGGTACGTTACATAATTAACCATGAAGTCGGAAGAAGCGCGTGGTCATTTTGATTGGCTAAGCGCAGGACTACATAATAAGTCTCAGTTCCAAAAATGTATTACGATAAACAATTGTTTCATAAACATTTTCATCGCTTTATGCAATGCTTATCCACTCAGGATCTGAAACGAGGCGTTGTATGTATTTCATCTGAACAAAACCGCGCTTTTCAATTATATGTCGCGACAAGCGTTGCGATTTTCTCTTTAATTAGCCATATTTGTGTAACATTTTAATTAAAACATTTGCACAATAAACTAAATTCACAATATAAAAAACTAAACTATGATTAGTAATACTTGGTAATACCACTAAAATTAAATATACAAGTTTTCAAATAACGGCACTGCCAGAAAATATTTTATAATCACACTTGCGTGAGCGAGTTTTTTTAATCGCAGTTGTCTGCGCCATTATAAATATAATTAATATATATGCATAAAGTGATTTTACTGCCGGCACTGCCATTATGACCCCAGCAGTAAGGTAATTGGTAACAAGCTTTCAAGGTGATTTTATTTTTAAATTAAATCTTAAGGCAGTGTAAGAATAAATATTTACGGATAATTTTACAAAATGGTATTTGATACAATATCAATAATAATAAATATATATATTTTTTAATGTAAAGAAAACTTATCAAAAGGATGGCTGTTTCTGATTCTATTTTGGCTGCGTGTGTATTTGTTCCATCAAATGACGGTCGAGATCTTACGTGGTGGGCAAGCCGACAGTGACAAAACGCATCCAACATTACCACGCATAGAAGGAACAAAGCAGCCAGTATGGAATGGGACCAAAAATAAAAATTGAAGTACATTCACTCTTTTACGCAATTCATTTCGCCTTTCTTTTTAATTTTTCTCTTGGCGAGTCCGTGATATCATTGACGAAATCTGTTCGAAAATTGTCTCGTGACCTGGTTTCTACAAGTGCATAATTTATTTTCACGAGTATTTTTGTTATTTTTCTGCTTAATTTGTACTAAAATAAGGGACTAGCGACAAAATTTGGAAAGTCTTGACTGAAATTTGTTGGTTGTCAAAAGGTTGATTTTATATTGTTGTGGAATTACATATCTGGAAAGAGATAAATATAATGAATATTGAATACAGTGAGTTGTACATAATATGTACAATATATTATGTCCCTAAAAAACCTTAAATGTAATTAAAATTAGTAAATAAGCGAGGTAATGTGCTTCCCTTTTTTTTCCCTTACGAATTATGCTCTGCTTCTCGTGATATTTAAAAAAACTGTACCACTTACAAAATAATTAAAACTGTCGAATTAGTTTTAAAACGCAAAAGCTTTACATACGTATGTATGAACTGCCCGTTACCATATGTTTAATAACCACTCCACTTTGCATTTGTTAAGAGTTGTTATTGCATGGGGTTTTTGAAATTACGTTAAATTTGATGTGAGAGTGTTTAATTAATATTTTAGTTCTTGACTGTTCGTTGTGTCAACTGAGACTCACAACGTAATATACGCAGAAAGAATGAATCAACCAATTCTGAAAAGACCTGAAAATGAAAATTTATAATAGTAAGGGTGGAAGTTTAATTTGAGTTCCTTCCTTGCCTTCTGTTATGTCATTTTATATACACATGTAGTTGACATAAGTTTATTAGCCAGCGTACATGTTGATTACACATATGCAATATTTTCAGTCTTATTTTGTTCATGAATTTTTCTGCGTTTTGTCGCAGAGTACGATCACATCGCTAGACCGTGCAGCGACTAAACGCAGGGAACGACCGGATGTGATGGTTCGGATTATATAATGGGAAGCATAAAACTTTATGAATTTATAAGGTACATAAACAAACTTTTCGTACATTGCGTAAGGGAGCTATACCAACAGACTTCGCATCTTTCAGTGCGATGAGCAGATGACGTAAATTACAAGTTTTTTAATCAAGGAGCGTAATGTACTACGTTGTTAACATTATTGGTCAATAAAAATGTTAGCCATGCTTTGCAGATTTATACATTAGAAACGAGGCAGGTTTAGAAGCGGAGTCTTGGTAGATATTTCAACCACAGACAATTTTCTCAAAAAGACGAACAACTGTTACTTTTAAAGTAATAACTCCAAAAAGCTATAACAGTATTTTTTTTTTGCGTTATTGTAAATGTCACCTGTGCTGAAGGAAGCTGACGGGTAGACTTTTCACACTGGAATATCCAAACAAGGGACTGAATATATGAAAATTAATACCAGAAACGTTTTCTTCTGCATAGGTCTACTGAGCAAAGTCCGAAACAGGAGTTTTGAAATAAACTGTAAAAATATCGCAAAACACGAAGTAATGCACACGCACAAAATGGCGCCGTAAAGTGAAATTAAATATTTTTATTAATAATAAAACTAACATAACCCTAGTTGCATGACTGTGCAGTTGAATCACAGAGGAACATGCACCGTTGAGAACTGCGAACAGCCTTTACTCACGGTTGTGATAGAAAGACTTTGCCATCCTCTTCGAACTGTTATACTTAGCTGGCGTATCAGACACGCTTCAGCACTCACTAGAACTCGCCAGTTTTATAATGGTTACTAAAAACAACGAAACTCGCGAGCGATAGCAACAATCCTTCCCGTCTTGCCGCATACGACCGGCAACGCGCGCGTTCGGGCGTGCACTGGAGGGTGACGTCATGATGAGCCGGCGTGTGTCAGTTCAGCGGAAATGCTCGACGTTCTGCGCATCTTTCACGCCGGGACGAAGCAACGTCCAGGAAAAAAATATTTCGAACGCGAGAAAATTACAGACTTGTCTTGCCTTTGCACCTGCACTTCTGACATCACGTCAGAGCAATCGATACGACCACAGTACGGTTTCGAAGATACCAAACGAACGTCAGAAAGTATAACCAAATGAACAAAACTTCAAATTAGGCCGATGCGTGGCGAACGAAGTATTGTAATTGGCCGATACCACCTGCCTGTGTTCTGATTGGGCTACGGCTTTGAAACGCCATCTGTTGATGCGACAAATGCAATTAACGGTTTTCGAATGTGGTCAGTTGACCGTTACTTTCAACTTTAATGGAGCCCAGCTGAAATCCCACTTCCAGGATATTCCTCCGCCTTATGCAAACAAAGCTTAACCGAGTATAGAAAATTACACCGCGTTCGTGTGTACTCAGTGTAATACTATTTTGAATGGGAACTATTTCTTACTATACTTTACCAACACCTTTTTTCTCTGTTTTTATTCATAATCATTATAAACTAAATATAACAATTTATAGATAAAATATAAATACAATTTCAATTTAACAAAAAATAAAAACAATTCTTTTACAAGAAGTATAAACCGCTTGTGTTAGTAAACAACCAAACACGCCATAAATTGCGTGTTTACTTAAGGGTTTGATTTAAAAAGTGTGAATAATCCGCGAATGGACTATACAAGGCGAAATCTACTTATTCTAGGTTTTTCACTTGTTGCAATATTTCGAACGGGTATGCGTTTTATCTTTTTCCTTTATTATAATTTATGCGCCTCATTCGCACAATGCGATTTATTAACAAGTACCAAAAATAAAAATAATTGATTTAGTGTATTTTGGTTTTATACGCTCTTAACATTCAATGTATGAGTAAACTTCCGTTTTTGTTCATAATATGTTCTAAACCATCTGGAGTGGAAACATTTTGCTTGGTACTATAAAGAAATCGATAAAAAATGAAACCGTGGGCATTTGGCTGTTGTTTCTTCTCTTAAGGTTGTTGCCTGGTTTGAAAGCAGAGAGAATTTGGTATAAGAAAATTCATATTTATGAAATTCAGTGTAATGCAGTCAATATTTGACTTGAAACAAAAATCTAAGTGTGAGAAATGATACTCTGAAGCTCCGCATCGACGCAAATATAACATTTTTTTTTCAGTTATTTCGAAATTTAATTATCTAGTTTTCTGATTTACCAGGAAACAGACTATACAATAATGCTACGAAAGGACACCAATAGCAAAGAAGAAACGTATTTTTCTGACCAAAAATGTCCCTTGTGCTATATATGTATCTCTGACAGGAACGCCAAAAAAACCGAATTGCATCAGCATGTATTTCCCTATACAAAATCCTCACTGCTTTTANCTATACCAAACCCTCGCTGCTTTTAAACTAAGCAACAGCCTTAAAAAACTGTACTTATCGGCATTTACCAGTATGCTGTGGGTAAATGCGTAGCGATACATTCTTTCAGCATACGTGTGGGCAAAGGTGAGCAAACCTTACATTCCTGGAGCCTGGCGATGCGCAATTGTTTTAAAAGAACGCAAGTCGAAATGGGACAATGTCGTTTCTCGAAACAGGCGTAACAAACGCCTCGGGGACTGCCGACTGCAAGTTGCTGCTAACCAATCAGAACTCAAACATTTTCTTCCAGAAAGAAAGAAGAAATTTATAAACACACAGTAAAAAAAGTAGGTGTATCCTGAAAAAAAAACACCCCAAGAAATATTTGTTGCATTTTACGCTTTTGCAAATAGACAAACATTAAGTCATGAGAGAATATTTAAGTCGAGATTGATATTTATTGGTAAACAAATTCATATTTAAAAAAGTCAAACACGAAAAAAAAAAATAGCCCAAGATAAATAACCAATAAAAATATTTTGCATTTAAACACGTTCGTGAGTAAATAAACTTTAAATTAGATATGTCAAATCACCAATATCGTTTTATATATTTATGTTTTAAAGAACCAGATTTTGAATTTTTTCAAAACAACAACAATTTTAGTTTACACCAAAATCTTGTCTACTGCTCATTGCGAACATACTCTGCCGATTGCCAGCAGCCGACTGCTCATTCTGGAAGGGGTAGGATCATTACAGTGAATATGGAGAAGAGCGATATCACTAGTATACACTACGTAGTTAGCATTTGAGGTTAGAACACTACTCTTGTAAACGAATGCTTCGAGATGTTTTCATAAATTCCTCTGGCTAATTTTCAATGCAACTAGATTAAAATTCAAATGTATTTTATTTGCATGGCATGGCTTGTCATTTTAAAATTAAGATGCAAACCTTTCCGTTAGTGACGACACTGTAACTTCGGCAGTAGTGTGGGGTTGGAGTAGGTCTGGGTACATGCGCAGAAGACGAATCATCTGTCTACATGGTCTATGCTGCTGCGTGCCTGTTCAGTGCTGCGCGCATAGATTATATGATACATGTGATGCGCGTACCCCAGGACGTCTTTGAAGCTCCCGCGTTTCTAGACCGTAACAGGGAATATGAGGCCGAGTGCGTACCGCAGATGCGTAGCTTCCAAATACCTATTCTCCGTGTTCCAACACTGGACTGCCTTTTTTGCCCATAGCACTATCAAGAAAAAAATGGATATAACACTGCCTAAGTAAGTAAGTGCTTTGAGAAGTGTGTATTCTTGCTCTACGTAGTTTTAATGCAGCTAGAATACATTCGAGTTGTTTTAAAAAAGTTAATATTATAAAAGGTTAGTTCTGTGGAGAATTCATATGTAAATAAATAACAAGTTCGCGTTTGACCATGTGGCTATTACAGTTGTATTGTAGATGGGTGACTCAGTGTTGGGGATATACGCTGAAAACCAGTCGTAAAATGTGCTCAGTTCGACGTGAACAAGCAACAGTGGTTAAGGTCGAGATTACTGTGACTTCTCGTTCCACATAACACGTTACAAATAACACGTTGACGTAAGTCGGCTATAATTAACATTGACTGGTGTGTACTAATGAGACCTATTGTGATCGTGTCACGTCACGTAGGCTAAAACGTGTACGTTTACGTAAAGAAAACCTTGTCAGTGTCATGCTTTTGCGTGATACGTGATAACGTTTCTTCTGTACCACGTGATCTTGTTAACCAATCACAACACCGACCGTTTTGTTATCTTTGCTTTTCATGGTTGTCATATGCTCACGTATTTAACCTAGCGCATATGTTGTCCTTTTCCTCCTACATGGAATAAGAGTGGATAATATATTTCAGACTACACCCCGAATAAGTTAATAGAATCTAAAATTTAAATATATATGTTTAAAGTAAAATTAAGGAAAGTTGTTAAAAAAAGTAACTTATGCGGCACATTGATCGTAATGTGGAGAGACGACATATAGCGAAAGTGATGTATGTTACGTGTAGCGTGAAGTGATCGTAATCCCGGCCCAATGCGGAGGACACCGTGTAGTCTATTCGTGGCAACTTCACTTTTTTTTAATCTGAAAAATTACAAGTATGACGTGTTTGGCTGTTTCGTAAATATGTCGCAAGCATTTGACACTTCCGTCAGCATTAAAGAATCTTATTTTTGGTTCACTTGAAATTCGTAGTAATATTTTACCTATAAACTGTAACATTTGATGTATAATTTATTGGGTTTAAAACAGGGAAGACATAGGCGTGTCNGTAATATTTTACCTATAAACTGTAACATTTGATGTATAATTTATTGGGTTTAAAACAGGGAAGACATAGGCGTGTCAGTAATGCGTAGTAAAAAATAGTTCTCATGCCAACATCAAACTGAGTGCGCAAGAATACGGTGCGTAGCCCCCTTGGTACAATTTTCTAGACTCNATAGTTCTCATGCCAACATCAAACTGAGTGCGCAAGAATACGGTGCGTAGCCCCCTTGGTACAATTTTCTAGACTTGGTTAAGTTTAGTTTGCATGAGGCGGAGGAATATCCTGAAAGTAGAACTCGAGCAGGACTTCACATCAAACCGAGTGCGCAAGAATACGGTGCGTAGCCCCCCCCCCCTTTGGTATAATTTTCTATGCTTGGTTAAGTTTAGTTTGCATGGGGCGGAGGGATATCCTGGAAGTAGAACTCGAGCANATTATAATTTATGCGCCTCATTCGCACAATGCGATTTATTAACAAGTACCAAAAATAAAAATAATTGATTTAGTGGAAACATTTTGCTTGGTACTATAAAGATTAGCTATTTTTTACTTTGGCACCCGTAAACCGACAACAAAGAACTCTTAAGGTTGTTGCCTGGTTTGAAAGCAGTGAGAATTTGGTATAAGAAAATTCATATTTATGAAATTTAGTTTGTGTTGCAGTCAATATTTGACTTGAAACAAAAATTTAAGTGTGAGAAATGATACTCTGAAGCTCCGCATCGACGCAAATATAATTTTTTTTCAGTAATTTCTAAATTTAATTATTTAGTTTTCTGATTTACCAGGAAACAGACTATACAATAATGTTACGAAAGGACACCAATAGCAAAGAAGGAACGTATTTTTCTGACCAAAAATGTCGCTAGTGCTATATATGTATCTCTAACAGGAACGCCAAAAAACCGAATTGCATCAGCATGTATTTCCCTATACCAAACCCTCGCTGCTTTCANAATTGCATCAGCATGTATTTCCCTATACCAAACCCTCGCTGCTTTCAAACTAAGCAACAGCCTTAAAAAACTGTACTTATCGGCATTTACCAGTATGCTGTGGGTAAATGCGTAGCGATACATTCTTTCAGCATACGAGTGGGCAAAGGTGAGCAAACCTTACATTCCTGGAGCCTGGCGATGCGCAATTGTTTTAAAAGAACGCAAGTCGAAATGGGACAATGTCGTTTCTCGAAACAGGCGTAACAAACGCCTCGGGGACTGCCGACTGCAAGTTGCTGCTAACCAATCAGAACTCAAACATTTTCTTCCAGAAAGAAAGAAGAAATTTATAAACACACAGTAAAAAAAGTAGGTGTATCCTGAAAAAAAAACACCCCAAGAAATATTTGTTGCATTTTACGCTTTTGCAAATAGACAAACATTAAGTCAAGAGAGAATATTTAAGTCGAGATTGATATTTATTGGTAAACAAATTCATATTTAAAAAACTCAAACACGAAAAAAAAATATAGCCCAAGATAAATAACCAATAAAAATATTTTGCATTTAAACACGTTCGTGAGTAAATAAACTTTAAATTAGGTATGTCAAATCACCAATATCGTTTTATATATTTATGTTTTAAAGAACCAGATTTTTAATTTTTTCAAAACAACAACAATTTTAGTTTACACCAAAATCTTGTCTACTGCTCATTGCGAACATACTCTGCCGANAATTTTTTCAAAACAACAACAATTTTAGTTTACACCAAAATCTTGTCTACTGCTCATTGCGAACATACTCTGCCGATTGCCAGCAGCCGACTGCTCATTCTGGAAGGGGTAGGATCATTACAGTGAATATGGAGAAGAGCGATATCACTAGTATACACTACGTAGTTAGCATTTGAGGTTAGAACACTACTCTTGTAAACGAATGCTTCGAGATGTTTTCATAAATTCCTCTGGCTAATTTTCAATGCAACTAGATTAAAATTCAAATGTATTTTATTTGCATGGCATGGCTTGTCATTTTAAAATTAAGATGCAAACCTTTCCGTTAGTGACGACACTGTAACTTCGGCAGTAGTGTGGGGTTGGAGTAGGTCTGGGTACATGCGCAGAAGACGAATCATCTGTCTACATGGTCTATGCTGCTGCGTGCCTGTTCAGTGCTGCGCGCATAGATTATATGATACATGTGATGCGCGTACCCCAGGACGTCTTTGAAGCTCCCGCGTTTCTAGACCGTAACAGGGAATATGAGGCCGAGTGCGTACCGCAGATGCGTAGCTTCCAAATACCTATTCTCCGTGTTCCAACACTGGACTGCCTTTTTTGCCCATAGCACTATCAAGAAAAAAATGGATATAACACTGCCTAAGTAAGTAAANTCCAACACTGGACTGCCTTTTTTGCCCATAGCACTATCAAGAAAAAAATGGATATAACACTGCCTAAGTAAGTAAATGCTTTGAGAAGTGTGTATTCTTGCTCTCCGTAGTTTTAATGCAGCTAGAATACATTCGAGTTGTTTAAAAAATGTCAATATTATAAAAGGTTAGTTCTGAGGAGAATTCATACGTAAATAAATAACAAGTTCGCGTTTGACCATGTGGCTATTACAGTTGTATTGTAGATGGGTGACTCAGTGTTGGGGATATACGCTGAAAACCAGCCGTAAAATGTGCTCAGTTCGATGTGAACAAGCAACAGTGGTTAAGGCCGAGATTACGGTGACTTCTCGTTCCACATAACACGTTACAAATAACACGTTGACGTAAGTCGGCTATAATTAACATTGACTGGTGTGTACTAATGAGACCTATTGTGATCGTGTCACGTCACGTAGGCTAAAACGTATACGTTCACGTAAAGAAAACCTTGTCAGTGTCATGCTTTTGCGTGATACGTTATAACGTTTCTTCTGTACCACGTGATCTTGTTAACCAATCACAACACCGACCGCTTTGCTATCTTTGCTTTTCATGGTTGTCGTATGCTCGCGTATTTAACCTAGCGCATATGTTGTCCTTTTCCTCCTACATGGAATAAGAGTGGATAATATATTTCAGACTACACCCCGAATAAGTTAATAGAATCTAAAATTTAAATATATATGTTTAAAGTAAAATTAAGGAAAGTTGTTAAAAAAAGTAACTTATGCGGCACATTGATCGTAATGTGGAGAGACGACATATAGCGAAAGTGATGTATGTTACGTGTAGCGTGAAGTGATCGTAATCCCGGCCCAATGCGGAGGACACCGTGTAGTCTATTCGTGGCAACTTCACTTTTTTTTAATCTGAAAAATTACAAGTATGACGTNCACAACTATGACGTGTTTGGCTGTTTCGTAAATATGTCGCAAGCATTTGACACTTCCGTCAGCATTAAATAATCTTATTTTTGGTTCACTTGAAATTCGTGGTAATATTTTACCTATAAACTGTAACATTTGATGTATAATTTATTGGGTTTAAAACAGGGAAGACATAGGCGTGTCAGTAATGCGTAGTAAAAAATAGTTCTCATGCCAACATCAAACTGAGTGCGCAAGAATACGGTGCGTAGCCCCCTTGGTACAATTTTCTAGACTCGGTTAAGTTTAGTTTGCATGAGGCGGAGGAATATCCTGAAAGTAGAACTCGAGCAGGACTTCACATCAAACCGAGTGCGCAAGAATACGGTGCGAAGGCCCCCCCCCCCACTTGGTATAATTTTCTATGCTTGGTTAAGTTTAGTTTGCATGGGGCGGAGGGATATCCTGGAAGTAGAACTCGAGCAGGGCTTCAGAAGAGTTGGAAGCAGTCGTGGATGGGCTGCAGCCGGTGCAACGGCGTGCAAGTCAATGGCGGACCGTCGATAAGGGAGAAGCTTGTTGCTCATCTCGCGACCGGCGCGAGCACTCGCCGACCCTCTCCCGGATAAACAATACCACACCAGCAAGCGACCCTCACTGCCTTGGCACGCTCCTAGGTTGCCCCCTCGCCTCTTGAAGCCCGCCTCTTGGCAGTCGTCGCGACGCGTTCAAAAGTGGCTCATGTACGGCGTCGTAAAGACTGTGCACGGCGGAAGGACTTTTGAAACCAACCTCGGAAAGGAACCACTGCCTTTTAACTATAGGCTTTACACGATAAACTGAGACACTTCTTAAAGTTCTGCTCAAGATCTGCTTTCAGGCGTATTGTGTATTTTTCCACCTTATGTAAAACTAACATTACCGTGGACCTCATCCCTTTATTCATGCGCCGATCGGGTAAAAATATAAAATAATTAGAAAAATAGATATTTGAAATTTTCTTATCGTTACAATTATATGCTTTTAAAAAAAANGTAAAAATATAAAATAATTAGAAAAATAGATATTTGAAATTTTCTTATCGTTACAATTATATGCTTTTAAAAAAAAACGGAAACAAAAGAAATAATTTTAGTATTCACAAATGTTTACTTATCACTTTTAATTCTACTTTAAGACNAAAAAAAACGGAAACAAAAGAAATAATTTTAGTATTCACAAATGTTTACTTATCACTTTTAATTCTACTTTAAGACATGGAACTACTTTCCCTTCATCGTTACCAACTTACTGGGTGCATGCCACTCAGTGTGCCCGTTAAAATATGTGCACGTTGGGGGCAGTGACATTTTCCAGAGGTTGATTTCAAAAGTGTTCACTTTATCATCCACAGTCTGTTACTATATGTTACCGCGCACATGGGCATGCAGGATCGTAGTACACGCAAAAGAAGATATTTTAGGAGCAGGTAATATTTACGAATTGTATTAACAACTGATACTTTGGAACTTGGTCACAAAGGTGCAACAAAGCTTTGCCCAGGGAACGCCGATGTCCGTATTGGAGCTAGCTTCTGGACTTGCACAGAAACGGTCTTGATTGTTCTGCAACATGTCGGACGTGAACGAGTATACTCGAAATAATACGTTAAAGAGGTTAAGTAAGCAACGAATTAATAAAAAAAGTTCTGTCAATAGACGCTGTACTGCGAGCGAAACGTTCCCTGCCTACCGGGTGCTTGAACTGCGTTGCAGAGTTTTCCAANTGTCAATAGACGCTGTACTGCGAGCGAAACGTTCCCTGCCTACCGGGTGCTTGAACTGCGTTGCAGAGTTTTCCACGTTTTCCAACGAAACCATTAAACGTGCGTTCAATGCGCTGATCTACGAAAGGAACACGCACTTATGACGAGGGCTGTTGAGTACCTTCAAAATGCCACGCACGTAAAAAAAACATCATTTTCAGAGCGCTCCAAAACTTCTAAAAACTGTCTTTTCAAAGCGCTGTATCCAAAAATATACACAAAACAGATACATACAAAACTACTCAAGCGCCCTGCAATGAACCTTCCTACAGACTATCCACCAATAAAATGTTCAGAGCCTTGCGCTTAGCGGCGATGGCACACTTGATGCGCGTGGCAGTGTCGCCCTTATCGCTGCCGCGCTGCTTGACCTCGAACTCGGAAAAAAGCTTCAGGTAGGCGGGAACCTTAACAGTACCAAATCTGCACATTAGACTGTGTGTATACAGTATCTTCTTGTTTATGTTCAAGTGTACCCCTTGCGTGAATTCGCAAGAAAAATATACACATGCGTATAATTTGAAACCTACTCCGCAGTTTTCTTTACTGCATTTCAAAACAAATATGCCGATTTGGTAAATTAGTATCTAGTAAGTTTCGTTACGTAGTACGTACTAATTTTAATTTTCAAAAATTGGATCACGTGGCCTAAGCCAGTTAATGTAAACAGTTATATACGAGATGATTAAATCGACTGATCGTGCAGCTCATTTTTGATTCAGCCACAGACTTGAGGTCATGAGTACATCGCTTTATTGCATACCAAAAGGTTGTTTTAATTTTTAGAAGTCATGACTACGAAATCCTCATGCACTAAGGAAAAAAAATTTAAAATTTCTGTAACCCATCTTTACGATGTAAACTTTCGTATTTGTGTAATGATTTATTCTTAAACGTAATTGTCAAAGGCAATTTTTTGTAATTAAAAAATAAATCACGTTTTAATAAATTTCGCTAGCGACAGATTATTATAATCTTTAACAGCTACAAAATAAGTTATTTACACATTTTGGTACCTATATAACTTTGCGTTTGGTGCAATGCAAGGTTGCGCGAAATAGTTGAAGGAATATTCGTTTTTATTTAATATGTTTTGATTTTCAGAAAAATTAAGTACATNTGTCAATAGACGCTGTACTGCGAGCGAAACGTTCCCTGCCTACCGGGTGCTTGAACTGCGTTGCAGAGTTTTCCAACGAAACCATTAAACGTGCGTTCAATGCGCTGATCTACGAAAGGAACACGCACTTATGACGAGGGCTGTTGAGTACCTTCAAAATGCCACGCACGTAAAAAAACATCATTTTCAGAGCGCTCCAAAACTTCTAAAAACTGTCTTTTCAAAGCGCTGTATCCAAAAATATACACAAAACTACTCAAGCGCCCTGCAATGAACCTTCCTACAGACTATCCACCAATAAAATGTTCAGAGCCTTGCGCTTAGCGGCGATGGCACACTTGATGCGCGTGGCAGTGTCGCCCTTATCGCTGCCGCGCTGCTTGACCTCGAACTCGGAAAAAAGCTTCAGGTAGGCGGGAACCTTAACAGTACCAAATCTGCACATTAGACTGTGTGTATACAGTATCTTCTTGTTTATATTCAAGTGTACCCCTTGCGTGAATTCGCAAGAAAAATATACACATGCGTATAATTTGAAACCTACTCCGCAGTTTTCTTTACTGCATTTCAAAACAAATATGCCGATTTGGTTAATTAGTATCTAGTAAGTTTCGTTACGTAGTACGTACTAATTTTAATTTTCAAAAATTGGATCACGTGGCCTAAGCCAGTTAATGTAAACAGTTATATACGAGATGATTAAATCGACTGATCGTGCAGCTCATTTTTGATTCAGCCACAGACTTGAGGTCATGAGTACATCGCTTTATTGCATACCAAAAGGTTGTTTTAATTTTTAGAAGTCATGACTACGAAATCCTCATGCACTAAGGAAAAAAAATTTAAAATTTCTGTAACCCATCTTTACGATGTAAACTTTCGTATTTGTGTAATGATTTCTTCTTAAACGTAATTGTCAAAGGCAATTTTTAGTAATTAAAAAATAAATCACGCTTTAATAAATTTCGCTAGCGACAGATTATTATAATCTTTAACAGCTACAAAATAAGTTATTTACACATTTTGGTACCTATATAACTTTGCGTTTGGTGCAATACAAGGTTGCGCGAAATAGTTGAAGGAATATTCGTTTTTATTTAATATGTTTTGATTTTCAGAAAAATTAAGTACATTATTGACGGAGAAAGGGGATAAAATGAGTAACCTTGTATTCTTATGCCTGATATTAATTCTGTACCGGAACTTAAACTTATTAAAAGTGGCACAGANAAAATGAGTAACCTTGTATTCTTATGCCTGATATTAATTCTGTACCGGAACTTAAACTTATTAAAAGTGGCACAGAGGCAGTGTATACATTAGCACACATTTTCAATCCAGTTAGCTGTCCTTGTTAAAAAAAAAATTCCCTTTCCCCCCTGCAGAATTGTTAGAAAAGTATAAAATTTATATACAGGTATGTGAGAAACGATGTCAAGTAGATAAATTGTTACTCATTTTTTCTGTGCCGTGGTTGTTTTTCTTTTGGGGAGTAACATGGATTATGTTGGTGATAATTGACATAATCTAATACTGGTTTTAAGGTGCGATGTTGTGTAATTTAGAATTAGCAGATTTCTCAGCCTAAGCAATTCCATCTAAGTTTTATTTTTTTTTTCTTGGAGATGATTTATACATTTATTTCGCAATTGTCACATCTATTTCAGTGGTAGCTGTGCAGTTCTTTTTCTTTCTTGTAATTTAAGTTACTCTTCGATTTTGCGTATATACTGAATTACAAGAATTTTTTTTAGTGCACGAGAGGGTTTTTTAGCCGTTATTATCTAAAGAATGTGAGGCTTAGGATATTAAATCTTGTGGCTCTGTTAAACGACTATGGTTTTTAAAGCAACATGCAGTGTATAATGTATTCACGGTAACTTCAAGATTTTCTGAAACCCTGCTAAAGATCTACTTTCAGGGAGCCGATTATGTNTAATGTATTCACGGTAACTTCAAGATTTTCTGAAACCCTGCTAAAGATCTACTTTCAGGGAGCCGATTATGTATCATTCCGCAGTATGTATACAAAACATTGCCATGTGACACCTGTCAAATGTTTTGTAAACAAACAGTGCCATGTGGGAACTGTCAAATATTTTGTTAACAGTGTCCATGTAGGAACTACCAAAATTTATTTTCGAAGAGAAACAATGCCCTGCAAATCTTAACTGTCATATACTTTAATAAAATTCTCCAAATGTCTAAAAAATGCTAATCAATTTAGCAAAATATTGTAATACATACAAAAAGGTAGATTGAAGTATATATCGGAACTGTTAATTATATAATTTAATTAAAGTTTACTTATTATATTAAGATTTATTTACATAATTGGTATAAGGAAAAAGTTAAATTTTACATAATAAACTTTTGGAAGTAGCACTCAGGTTAAAGATTTCACTGTGATAAATGGGTACCATTTATTCTATTTTATCGCATATAAGTCGCACATTTTATTTAAAAAATTTTATTGAAAACTCGGGGGCGACTTATAAGTGAGAAAAATTCCTCCAGCCCCGCACTAACGTTTCATTTACTACGAATTCACGGCCCGCGGCTCGATTTCCAAACTCTTCAGCGAACAAAATCACTTTCATTTTTAAACCTGCGGTGTATGTACATCGCTTTTACGTCAAGAAACTGTCTCACTTCACTGCCACAACATCAAAACAGTACGTGCGACGCAAAGACGATATAAGAGAAATACGTGTAAGCCAACGCTAATGTGCTGCTATCTCTTATGCTCCACAAAAAGCTTTCGAAAATAATCGATTATCAGTTATTGACCACAAATCGATTCCTTTTCATTCTTTTAAAATATGTTTTTCTGTTAAGGATTGCGAAGGGAATTACGTAACGGAAATATTCAAATGCCTTTCTATATTTTGCACGTTTATTTAAAACTTACAAAGATAAACTGCAGAAATAACAACGCTAATACCAAAATTACATCTTAACCTAGAATTATCTTATAAGTAGAAAGAATGTGTTACGTTAGTTTTATAACCACAATTCAGCGTCTCCAATATCCAATATGGCGTGGTTATACTTCTGAAAAAAACGTGCCCAAACGGACAAGATGGAGTGTATGAGTCCGCTGGACAGACACTGAAATTTATTTAATTTCAATTAATAACAGTGAAATCTTTACCCATGAGTGCTACGTAAAAATGTAAATATATAGTTTAGCAATATTAACTTTACAATTACGGCATTAAATTTATACATATTAATATTTAACCTACGAACTATTTCTTTTCAGCTATAACCAACATGTCCTTTCAAAATCCGTTGTTAATGCGTACGGACTTTTAACAAATTATTATAATTTATTGAAAAAATATACTTAAAACTTAAAACAACCAATTTATATAGTGCTTCAGTGCTAAAAGCAAGACAAAATCTTTTTACATATACAATTTTTTTATAACCAATTCAACATGTAACTCCTAGGGTGATTTTTCAAAGGTTCTTTTCANACATATACAATTTTTTTATAACCAATTCAACATGTAACTCCTAGGGTGATTTTTCAAAGGTTCTTTTCAAAAGTATAGAAGATACCGTGAATGGATTATATGCAATGTGTAGCAGTGTAAAGGAAATGTAGGCCTAGATGTACTCAAATATTTTTTTGTACTTTTACAAGAAAAACCCCTGGGAACTCAGTTGCCAAGAAATGCTTTGTTAAACTATGAACAGTTTTCTTGTAAAATCTGCAAAACATATATTTGTAATATTACAAATGATAGCCGTGTATTATATCTTACATTATTGAAAAATGTGCACAAAATTATTTCCTTTATTCTAGAAAACAAATGATGTTAATTAATAACAAAGAATAACTTTAAAAACATATTTCAAAATATAATTTAAGAAAAAAAAAGTATAATTACACTTTGCCAACACAGGAACTAGAACTCACACCCCTTGTATTATAAGTTCTTGCCGTTAATCACAAGACCAACTTCACGTACGAACTTATTTTTATAGTAAATATACCTGAAAGTAGTTACAAAATATTAATGAAGTTATTTAATTAAGAAGAAAACATTTACTTCATTTTAAGAGTTTTGTGCAGCTAGGGTGCATAAACAGTTAATGAGTAATACAGTCACGTTTTATTGAAATTGTGTCGTTTTATTATGCTCATTTGAGTGGTTTTAAGAGTTTTACGTTATTCAAACTTGCAATGCATTTCTTTTTGCACGCAACTAGACTACACTTTATATCACCCATAGTTCTTGCGCAAACAGCTATACATTGTTTTATTTTTCTGTGTGTCCGCCATTTTTCTGAAGCTCTTGGATACGGGTCAGTATAGTACAAACGTTTCTTGAGGTCTATTACAAACATGGCCCTTGTAGTTTTACAAACGAGTAGTTTCACAAGAGACATATTTGTACTGTTACAAGCATTTGTAAAATTAAAATAGACATTTTAAACATAATTATTTTGATATTTATGCGATGCTGGTGATTTCAACAACACGCTTGGCCCTTCGAATAGTACAGAACACGATTTTACCTAATTTTAGACTTACGCACATGGGTTATTAATAGTTTATCAGTAAAGTAATTACTGGAATTAACGCACCTCGGATCTTTTCGTACTAGTTTAAAAGAAGCGTCACTGAGCTACTTGAGTTAATAACGCAGAATACAATTTTGAAGGAAAAAATCAACCTCAGAATACAAAATGTTGGTAATGATGAAAAATTGGGAAGGAGGTGGGGGGCGGGACTGCGGAATTGGTTATTTACAACAATAACCGACTCTTCGTAACATTGGGTTTGGAAATGCGGTGCCAGTAAATTTCCACTTCAAGTCAAACATGTTTACATCTGTGCAATAGTTACTGTATTTGTTTGCTTCATATGGCAATTCCTGATGCCATCTTGTTTCTCTTATTTGACTTACTTAGTCTGTGAGTTACAAACTTTGAGCTATTCGCCCATTATACATAATCATTTGTACTCAACTTTTCTCTCTTAAAATTTTAACAGTTAGTTTGATTTTATTCTTCTTAATAGCCCAATTCTGGGTCTCGTGATAAGTAAAGATTTCATTTAGTTACACTTTAAAAACACTTCCTTTTCTGCAACACATGATTCGTGTCCGCAAATAAATTGTTGATTAAATATCAACCACCGTAAAATAGGTTTACCACAAACGTTATTTTTACTTGATCTTCATATTAATTGTAGAGGTAACCTTGCATTGTCGTTACAATGGCTGAGCAGTATTCTTTGAGATGAATTCAGTTGCTATATTTTCAAGGTTAAACCATTATGTAGATGGTTAACGAATTCATTATAAGGAAACTAAGTATTTCGTAAGCTTCTTTACGCACTAAAATTAAATTCATGAAATTTAAATTTTAAATATAACTTCTTTCATCAGTTACACAGAAAAACTTATTTACTGCAAACAAAATAAGTTCAAAGAAATATTTGTCTTTGGTATAAATAAAAGCAGTATTGCCTTAAAACTAAAATTAAAAAAACAATTTAGTAACGGCAAAATACATTTCTTTAGCAACCCCTTTCAGTTGAAACAAAATCGTGTTACTGTATACTTAAACACCGCCAAATAAATATTTTTCTTTGCTATAACTTACGGAAATCTTGTGGGTTTTTTACAGTTCACTTTCGGCATAAGGAAGTCAAACATATATTATAATCTACAAGCTGATGCATTCGTAAGTCCTGAATGTTACACGTAAACTGTTACATTGCGTGTAAAAAAAGGAGTCGTATCGTTTCGATTATCGTGGTATAATATTTTTGACAATTAGTTTCCAGGAATTTTTACTGTAACGCACTTCTTGTGGAAAGTAGTTAAACTTCAATTGATTTTATACACGAAGGATAACGTAGAAGGTAGTTACATTTTAAATTTATAATGATTTTTTNAGTTAAACTTCAATTGATTTTATACACGAAGGATAACGTAGAAGGTAGTTACATTTTAAATTTATAATGATTTTTTTTATTTCAGCTTTATTTGAATGTGTATCATACAAAAAAAAGCGCTGCAAATGAAAATAAATTATCCGCCGTAAATATTAATGAAGATGAAAAATTTATTTAAATATTTCCCCAGGGAAAGTAACGACTTTGTGGCACCGAAGTTGGGGATAAGCACAACAAAGTTAAAATAGTGACTGACGTGCTTATCAGTTATCACGTTTATAGCAGCGTTATTTTCACGCATCTCCCAAACTAAAATTTAATTAATGGCATGTAATGTTGATTTTTTATAGATATGAAATTACTTTGTTTTTAGAGAGGCAGTGTGAATATGTTCGCATTTGTCTGTTACGGTTAGCTTGACATTTCAATAGTGTCAGACTATTTCCTGTGTAACTCGCGTAAAAAAAAAAGTGTTAAAATAGTCGCGCCCAAACTAATATTCAGATATTTGTTGTTCCGGCGAAAATTATAAGAACCCTAGTTTACATAATGTTGATTTAAAAAATTAATAATGGCAGATTGTTTNTTAATTAATGGCATTTAATGTTGATTTTTTATAGATATGAAATTACTTTGTTTTTAGAGAAGCAGTGTGAATATGTTCGCATTTGTCTGTTACGGCCAGCTTGACATTTCAATAGTGTCAAGACTATTTCCTGTGTAGCTCGCGTAAAAAAAAAATTGTTAAATAGTCGCGCCCAAACTAATATTCAGATATTTGTTGTTCCGGCGAAAATTATAAGAACCCTAGTTTACATAATGTTGATTTAAAAAATTAATAATGGCAGATTGTTTAAGCGCTGTATCTTCAGCTTGTGCTACGTATTTCCCCATTTACTGATACTCTTAACGCATGCGTTTATAATAATTAAGTGTCGCGCGCCTACGTTCTATGCAACTTGCCCTACGTACATGATCAAACATCTTTGTTCTGCAGGTGGTGTATGCCGCAAATTTGAACACAATTGTTTGATATTAAAATAAGTTTCCTGATGTAAGTGTATCGTAGGGATTTTGTCTTACTATTAGTCCAAAGAAACTACGTATGCTGTTTGGGTACTGAGTTTCCGAACAACCCCTATTAGCGAGAGAAACTGAAATATTCAACGTTAATATTTGTAAAATAAAAGTTTCATAATCAAATTATATAATATATAATTTATCAACAAACGTTTTAATGTGATATCAAGGTAACAAGTGCATCAAAATTTGCTATGTCAGGAGTTCGCAAATAATCCTAATTTTCAAGAAAATTAACGAAATTTCGAAGAAATTACTATAGCATAAACGACGATATGATACACTTGGCTACTACTGGCCAATTAAGAGCTGAAAAAAACTGCCACATCCTTGGTATTGCTATGAAACTTCAATGGATACTTTCCATGTGAGTTCTTGAAGTTCTGATGTGTCATTCATAATCATTCATTAGCTATAGTCTAGCAAAAGTAACTATGTTAAACTGCATCGTACGACTAATTATGAAACGAAGCACGGGATTTCCCAACAGCAGCGAGTTGTGTGGTTCATGGAGTAATATTTTGACACTAAGGGTGAAACAGTTTTCGCAAATTAAACATATAGCATTTGTGTTCCGTAACAACTACCCAGTTAGCAAACACAGCACTTGTACTCGTACATTATAGCCATCTTTAAAGTATCAAACACATCTGGGATATGGGATCGCATGATGATGAGTACTTGTTAATGGCGAATGTTTACTTCATTTCATTTTGAGCTGGCCCTTCTTTCGCTTTCAAAATAGCGCCAGGGCACTGAAAGTTATGATAAAAATTGCTGAGTAAGTGGATTTCATAAGTGATACCGAACTTATTTTAAAAACAAATTTTTGCTATAGGCAATCTGCTGTAGCTATTTATATAGTCACAAGGTTACGTAAAGCTTCTAATTGTGTACTTTTATCGAAATTTTCTTTCTCAGAATTTCTGGATTTAAAGTAGTAAATGACGAGGGACAGGGAAAGAAACGACATCGTTGTAACTCCTTTAGTTAGTATATAACAAGCATCCACATGGGAGAAAAGTAAAAGCAAATTTTTTAAAATATTTTTTAAAATTTTATTATATTGTGTGAATTTTACTCAAATGCCTTGTATTGTATTGTAAATAGCTAATTAACGTCCCTCGGTGTTATGCCTGAATGCTTATCAGAGTACGACCTAAGACGCCTTATCTAGAATTGAACCCAGAATCTCCCGCACCGCAGATCGTCGGCGCACTCTAGTGCAGAATATTTTTTGAACTGGACGAAGTACAATAGTTACGTCACATAACGTCTGGCGCTGAACGCAGCTTACCCGCTCACAACTCTTATATAACGGGGGGAAAAGTTGCAGGATGGAGAAAAAATGGAATTTATTATTTTTATGACTAAAGTACTCTGATCTATATTTATCTTTCCGTATCAGGTTAATGTTTAGTAGTATGCATTTTATAGACCAATAAGTTATGTGACTGTGTTTTCCCTCTGAATCCTAATTTATTTAATTCGGAACCTTGCTTTTTACAACATGGACGAGGTGTGCAATCAAGAAATACCGGTTACTCGGTCACAGTCTTGTAATTTTTGTTTGAATTCACGTTGATTTTAATTCACTTGAAGTGACTTGCTGTCATACCTAATCGGTTTCATTACGTTAGTGCATGTTCGTATGCACGAAAAACAGTATACTAATAACTTTAGATAACAAACCAAAAATCAAAATTTTAGTATCAACATCAAACTTAAATGTAAACTCGTGGAAATAAGTTAACTTATTGATAATTATAAAAACTAATATTCGGAAGTAAAAATAAAACTCTGCTCATCAAGTCCTACACTGAGTTACGTGCAACGGATTCAATAGCAGGGGAATTAAAAAAATAACAATCAACAGTGTAGCAGAAGTAATGTAAACCGCTACGTTCGTAGTATCTCCGACTAGTTCAGGGTGTAATGGAATAACTTTTTTTCATTTACATTTTTATTGAAATATTGAAGTGTTCTGTTCTTTTAGTGCGGAGAAAAACTTATCCGAAATGTATTCGAGTTTTCGAGTTTGTTCCCCGTAAGTCGGACGAATGTTTTTCTGTGCGGAGTCAGACACTCTTGTTTTTTAACAGACTTCGACTCCACAGCGCTGCATGTAACACTTGAGAGGGTTTGATACAAACGACGAGCACTTCTCAACGCCTGTTTTGAGATCGCCATGCTTCTCATGCAGCTAATTTGGACCTCCGCAGAACATTCATTTACCGAGACACGCGTTTGTGCGCAAACGATTTAAAAGGTGGCGTAAAGGCCAAGAGAAAATTAAGGGGGTCGTCTACCTGGACCTTGAAACGTGGGCCCAAAATGCTTATCTACGATAAGAAAACACAGACTAGTCGTTCATGGCACTTGACATCACGCACGTTAGAAACATTTTTTTAAATGCCCTCCAACATTGCTGAAAACTACTTTTTAACTCTCGAGAAAAAGGTTTCTTTGGATAGAAAGTTTGTTTGGCACAATGAAACTAACTTTTTGTGTAGGGGCAACGAAATATTTTGTCGTTGAAACCAAATTATTTTGTGGTTCTTATTTGGTAGCCCCAAACAAAAATTTGTTTCGTACAACTAAAGATTTTTTTTTTGGCTCTGAGCACATTAAACAGTTTAGGTTAATATAAAACGAACTTTGAAGCCCGAGCAACATCAGCTAAAGCGCCTACGGACGAAATCGAACAAACGTGAGCAAATAAATATTTCGAGTTTAACAGCTTTACTTTTTACTTTCCTGTCAAACTTGTTTTATTATAATGTTTATGTCGTTATGAACCGTCAATAAATGCGCCAATAAACCTAGTTACTTTTATAGTTGTCGCAAAAAAATTACTAAGATCTCTCGAGCTGTATTTCCGAATGAAGGCAATAAAATGAGCGGCCAAACAAATACATACAGTTGATTCAACAAAATATTTTGTTGGCAGTCTAATTTATTTTGGTCTAATGAAAAAGTTTTGTTTATTAAGACATGTATTTTGTTAGATGGACAATATTTAATTTTTTTTTTTTTCAAGTTTTATCTGTTCAGCAAAATATTTTGTTGGTATTTGTATTTGTGCAGACTGCTGTTTCTCAAAACAGCCGAACAGGATTCACGTGAAGCGACGACAGACTAGTGCACTGGACCTCGCTACAGTGTCGTGCCCAATCAAATGATAGGCTCACCGCTTGAAGTCCTGCACAGCTCCAGTGGCACGACGTGAACACCGCACGCGAGTTCACAACTGTGTGCGTAGAGGCGATAATGCCTTACGTGCGCCTGCCGGCGTCGCCAGTAGAGCTTCATCGAATTTTTGCCTCTCACACACGAACACATCCCTCACTATGTGGCAGCCTTAAACAATCTGTATAGCCTAATCGCGGTTTCTTCACACTTTTTGAATCAAACCTTTGAAAAATCACCCCATGTATGACGTGATTGGTTGTTTCCTAGATATGCCATGTATTACAAGCGTTTTAATACTTGTGTTTACATAAAGGTACCTTATTTATGGTTAAATGAACTTATAACTTATATATTATCAATAAAATATATATTTTAATTAATAATTAATGTAGAATAAAACAGTGAGGAAATAGGTGTGTTGGTAATGCCTAGTAAGAAATAGTTCTCGTGCAAAATCTTATTATGACTGATTGCGCACGAATGCGGTGCGTTGTCCCTTTGGTGTGATTTTCAAAACACAGTTAAGCTTCGTTTGCACGAGGCGGAGGGATATCCAGGAAGTAGAACTTCAGCATGGCTTCCGGAAAGTTGCTAAGTACCCGCGGATGGACTGTAATGCCCAGTCGGGTGTCGGGGGCTGTCGGCTAGCCCCCAATCACTGCCCTCGGTACAAGGGACTCTTGATTGGCTCACGCGACATGGAAGACAAGTCCCCGCGCGTCCGGATGTCGCGGCATGCCTTGACGCCTGAACAGGGCCCGGCCGTAATTTGCAGGATCGCCGGATGTTGTTGTTTGTTCCCTTCTCCCGCCGGACGTGAAGATACATCGACGCCTGCGCGACCACGCGCCTACAGTCATAATGTTGGATCCAGTTCAGCAGGGAAACAGGCTGCGCGGAAGGAGACAATCGTTCTTGAGCTTTTGTCTCAAGTGTCCCGTAGACGAAGTCTGTATATTCATTTTTATGTACAGGGGATGGGCAAAATAATATGAACACCGTGCAATATAGTACATTTTATTGCACATTGGCAACACTGCTTCCGTGTAAATAATGCGACGCGTATGTATTGCATAGTTTACGTGCCAAGTCTTGTAGGTTATATTTCTGTGCATTATACGCTTTGTTCTGCAACGGTTAAAACAAGCGATCGGTGAAATGTGTGATCTCTCGGACTTCGAAAGAGGGCAAATCGTTGGTGCTCGGTTAGCGGGAGCGTCTGTGACGAAAACAGCTTAATTGTTTAACGTCTCACGAGCTACAGTATCCACGGTAATGACAGCATACACAAAACATGGTAAAACATCATCGGCGAAGAGGAATAGTGGGCGAAACCCAAAGTTAACTGACAGACCGACGAACATTAAAAATAATTGTGGCCAGAAAACATAAAACTACCGTGGCAAAAGTTACAGCAGAACTCAACACACTTGAGTAATACCGTTTCGACAAAAACAGTTCGTCGGGAGCTCCACAAAGCTAACATTCATGGAAGGGCTGCAATTGCGAAACGGAAGCCAACGCTAAGTTGCGAAAGAAGTGGTGCCACGATCATAAAACCTGGACACTTGATAATTGGAAGAATGTGGTATAAGTTACGGGCAGTGGATATATAAATAATCGTCCCATTTACATCTGTCAAATACTTCTCAGTTCCGGAAAATCGCATATTGAGAATGTGCAATAACAATTTAATTCTTTTTGTTAGCAAAAGGTAAATAAAAAACAGATAGTAATCGCTGTTTAATTTTGTCTAATATGTACACTTAAGAAAACTTAGAGTTTAAATGAAAATATCACGATTTCCTGGGAAATTAATGTAATTTTTATTTGAACTGACAACGTAAATGTTGTCCAGTTGCAAAGTAGACTGTACTTCGGGCTATCGGAAAACCAATAAATAAATGAAACATAACATACTGCTCAGTGTAGAAACAGTTCAGTTGAAGTACATATATGGGCGTATTAGAGACTTAGGAAATTTAGAGCGGAAATGCGTCTGACTGCTAAGTGTCAGGACGGGACGGACATTAACATTAGGGTAAAACCCGATTTTGGCTGGGTTTCCGATGTCCGTAGAGCCACTGCGCCGGCGCTCCTGTGGCACAGAGTTCATTATTTATTATTTCCGCCAGCTGTCAAATATTGATATGGCTGCCGACCTCAATAGTTGACGGAGCAGCCCGCGAGGAAACCCACGCCGTGCGAGGCAAAACCAGAGGCGGACTCGGCGAGTAACCGAGTTACATAGTTCTTTGCCTAGCTCCTAAATAATTTCGTAGCGAAACTCGCAGGAGAGATCGACCCACCCGTGTGCACCGGCCTTTACACCCCGCATTTTGATTCCGATGACGGTGAAGTGAGGTGGGTATGGTGCAGCGCCGGAACGCAAGGGCGGGGCGAAGCGGGAGATCCCCGAGAAAACCCACCGATCAGCGGCGTCGTCCGGTACTATTACCACACGCGAAAATTCGGAAGCGACCCCACCGGGAATGTAATCTGGCTCGCCTTGGTGGGAGGCGAGTAGTCTGACCACTACACTACTGCGGCCCCTAAAAGCGAGTGAGAATCGTGCCCCAACTACAGCAAATATGATTCGGTGGCCGCACCATACTCTAAAAACACTTTCTATGCTGCAACTCATGATTTGTTGGCGCAGAGAATGCCCTGATTAAATATTAACCACTGCAAAGGAAGTTTGCCGTAGACAAAAATTTTGTTTGTTCTACAAATTAATGACAATGGTAACCTTGCAAAAAAATAGAATGTTTGAAAGAAAATGTTTAATATCACTTAACTCTTTCCTTTGAAACACAGACATATTTGTTACTGTAAAAAAAACAAGGCCAAAGTTCTTTTTTTTTGCTGTACAAAAGCATACTATTGTCTTTAAACAAAACAATTTGCCAAATCTTGGCAAAATTAATATTGTGACGTAATTATGAGTTCGTTGTTCAGTTGTTATGCCTGTTCTGATGTGTAAGTTAAATAGCTACATGAGTATACAGGTACTTTCAAAATTTTCTTTTTTATAAACGTTAACGCCCTATAACAACATAATGCAATATGGTAAGGAGGTTACCTTAAGGGTCCGGCGAAATCTTAAAGGACGATTTCCGTTCCATATTAGATTAAAGAAAGGGTCCTGCTGTGAACATGTGTCTACTAGAATTTTCGGGTGGTTAAAAACCAAATATTTACTCATTGATCGTCCCTGTTTTGGGGGCGAGTTCCAGATTCCTGTAGAATAAAGAATTACTCACAAACATGTATTCACTATACCTCCTCGTTTTACCGTCAGGTCCGTAATTTTTTTTTCTCTGTAGCCCATTGGGGACGGTGGTGTAGTGGTCAGACCACTCGCCTCCCACCACGGCGAACCGGGCTCGATTCCTGACGTGGTCACTCCCGAATTTTTGCATGTGGGAATTCTGCCGGACCATGCCGCTGCTCGGGGGGTTTCTCGGGGGTCTCCGGTTTCCCCAGCCCTTTCATTCGGACGCTGCTCCATACTCACCTCGCTTCACCCCATAGGCTCTCAAGACCTCTATGGTAAGAGCCGTCCAAATACCTTCACTCACTCTCTCTCTCTAGCCCATGGCTCTTGTATCGGAGAAGCAAGCAATTTTTTTAATAACTGCACTTGGTTACAATAAAATCTGACGAAAGAATAGCAAACTTTAATTTTTATTCGATCTTTACAATTTATAATTAGAAGGTAAGTAAAATTTAAACCACTAGCGCAAATGCAGCTAATATTAATTAATATAAACTATGCGTTTCACATTTCAGCCACGACAATTATCATTTTTATAATCGTTATGAATGTAAATATAATCAATTATTAAAAACATTTGTAAACATTTATAACTAATTCTTATTTCGTACTGTTACAGTAACTATAACAATTAACGTGTTTGCATTTTTTTTTGCAAAATGCGCTTTCTTAAGCAACTAGAATGGAAATACACTTAAAACTTAATTGAAAATAAACTCTTCATAAATACATTTTTTAAATTTAAATAAGTAAATTATAGCCGAATGTATTTCAACGTTTCGAAATATATGGTTTATTCTTTCATATGAAACCTATATCGTACATTTCTGACAATTTTTGTTGTGCCTATGCTATTTTTTGATGTATTCTGCATGTTGTACAGACGAGTGCAGGTTGCGTTGGAAGCTATTCTGTTTCTACATGTAGTGTCAAAATACCTCCCATCCAGGTCTTCAAAAGCAATTTTCCTAATATCGGGGTAAAAAAAACTTGTCACGCAAAATGCGATTAAAACGTGAGCTGTTTTCGACACTGAAGAACGGACTTCGCACGCACAACTGTTTTTTTTTTTGTGCATGTGGCAGCTCGTAACCTAGGCCTGATCGTTATGCCGATAGACTACGTGACTGAACCAACTTTCATAGGTTCTGTTACGAAGTTGCAGACAACCGCATTTCACCTATTCTGATACTCTGTGAAAAGCTTCCTGTGTGTAATTCCTATAGTAGTTTTTTTTAATACACAGGGATTGAACAGACTAAAAATGCTTTGAGCGGTGAAGCCAGCAATGGATCAGATGTTTTAAGCGTATGTATGAAACAAGCTATGCAAAGCGTCAGGTTATTCTGTGGTGACAAACCGCAGGACTTCACGCCTGTTAAACAACCATGCAACCAGTTATAAGCTGTTCACGGTAAAGTAAGCACTTATTTTTAAATCAACATCTAAAAAAAAAAAATCACTCTCCATTAACTCCGTGTCTGCTATCGTACACAAGGACTTGACTCCAAGTTGAATTAGTCGATAATTAAGAAAAAAATAATTCTTAATCTTGACGTAGTTTTGTAAGTGTAACATTCCAAATTATGGCAAACAAATATGTTTCTTTTGGTTTATACACATTAGAGTACGAATTGGTATTTATTAGTAAAATATACCATGTTTCTAACAATTTCACGTTTTTACTTGAATGGAGCAGGAATCAAGTGATGAGGCGAATGGCAATCTAATTAAATTCCACATATTGCGGTAGGATACAAAATGAGAAGGAAAACAGACCTTTTGGTAGGACTTCGGAAAGTGCTCAAGTAAAGGCTATTCACGGTAAACTAAGCCCTGCTTAAGATCTACTTGTATGCACGTTGTGTATCCTTCCAGCGCGTGTAAAATTAACATTGCCACGAGCCGTATCACTTTATTAATGCGTCGTTCAAGTAAAACTGTAAAATTATTATAAAATTAAATTCTTTAAATTTGCTTATTCTAACACTTAAGACAAAACGCAAAATAAATCATTCTGGTGTCGACAAATGCATAGATAACACTTTAAATTCAACTTTAAGGTGCGGGACTACTTTCCTTCCGCCGGTACCAACTTCGCTGGGCGCTTGCCAACCAGTGTGCCTGTTAAAACGCATGCAAGCGAGGACAGTGACGTTTCCGAAAGGTTGATTTCAAAACTGCTCAGATAATCATGAACAGCTACAACCAGTCTTCCGCAGTTGGGGGCAAGTCACTCCCACATTAGAAATTCCACGGGTCGGCGCCTGGAATCGAACCCGGATCCCCGCGGCTGCCAGGGAACAACGGCCAGGTGATACAGCACAGACGTGGGCTGTCTTCCCGTGATGATTAGGAAATTCCTCTGCGAGTCTTTGCCAAAGCACACGCCCCGTGAAAGTTCTGCCAGTGACTTGCCATCAGCTACGTGTATGGCGGCAGGTGGGATATGCCGGCAGCTTAAACTACATCCTGTTCTAAAAAGATCTTCTTAGTTTATAATTTCCTGTCAATTTTGTATCCTTCCGCCATACTTTAAACTAACTACGCTACATCCCCAAAGTCTTGATTCATGTGTCGGGCAAGTGCAGGTATTCGTCAAAATAATTAAGGGCGTAAATATGTTAACAGTGTATAGATTATCACTTTTACGCACATAAAAAAACTTAATTAAATAGATTTCTTGTGGATACATTTAAATTTTAGTGGATCTTACGACATAGAACTATTTTTCTTAAGCCGCTGACATCTTAAACTGCGAACGACATATAATTTCAAAACTGTCTATGTAAGTTTCGCAATGTGCACAACTGCAATGCATAGTGATGGTTAAACATAAACTCTCGTTTTTAAAATACGTGGTTACGAGTGTCACAGTTTGTTAACAGTAAGCAACTCTTGGAAGTTAGCTGTAATGTTCGTTGGCTAAACTGTTTGATTGCTAGTCGAGGTGGCTGAAGCATTTATTTCGTAAGCCGTCCCCAATAATCATAATAAAAGTGTGAATTTAACAACTTCAATACAAATAATGAAATAGAAGACGAATTTGGAAAACTTCTTCAAAATATTAAACTGTAAACGCAGTTGGCAGGTTGCGTAGTTGGTTCAGACACTGGAGTCATTTGAATATTTATTCAGACATTCCTTTGTTTCGTTTTTAAAACAGAAAAAAAAAACAATTACTACCCTTGCACTATCACCAGAGTAGATGTGTACTGGGCACACGGCCGATATGGGTGAGTGGCTGGAGAGATTTGGGCGGCTCTTAACAGCGAGGTCTTGAGAGCCGATGAGGGTGATTGAGGTGAGTATGGAGCAGCGCCGGAACGAAGTGGCGTGGGAAAACGGGAAATCCCCGAGAAAACCCCGCCGACCAGCGGCATCGTCCGGCACGATTCCCACATGTTAGGATCCGGGAGTGGCCCGGCCTTGGTGGGAGGAGAACAGTCTAACCACTCAGCCACCGCGGCCCTACGCGCGAAAGGCGTGGCAGTACATTTGTGGCCGACTTACTCCGTTATCTGATTGCGTGAGGCTCTGGAAACTAGCCTTGGAATCCAATTGGCTACTGCATGCTACGAAAAGTTTCCTATTGGTAGGGGCCACCTGTTTCTTCACGAAAAGATTTACGCAATGGCTAGACTTCAATATCCTATGTGCACACTCGCTGCTTTGCTTTGCCTGTTGCCCGCTTGTCTTTGTGTGGAGATAGTCTGTCACGTTTTTGATCCAGTCAGAATTAGTATTAAGTTTCTCCGATTCTGACCGTCCGTGGTTCGCGGGCAGACATGTGAGACGCGTAACGATTCAAATTATCCAATCACGAAAGTGGTTCTGAACTAAAGTCTTTCGGAACACAACTTGTCCTGAAATCTTCTCGCGAAATAAGTTGGGCCTACCTATTGGTTGGGCTGCCAGCTGGCATGTAGCTAAGTTGTAGTAAATTTCAAATGAAGAAAGTAATCTTCGCGCAGCGTCGAGGGAGAGAACGAAGGGGAGGGCTCTCCCGAACGCTCGCCGCTGGAGGGGGGGGGGGACCACGTGACGCTATACTGGCGCTATACGTACCAGACTGATAACATCGCTCTCTGGTACCGCATTGGTACAGGTACAACTGAGAAAACTTACGTTTTCCCGACAGGTATTATGCACGCGAGGAGTAGCTCTCGACTCGGCGGCTGTCACTACTGAACTGAACAACCCCACCCCTTCGTGCAGCGGAAATGGACTCGCCCGACGTTTCAGACTTATTCTCATTATTTTCTCATTTGGATTACACTGTACCAGGCGCTGATTGGCGAAAGGGGTTCAGACACGTTGCCGGCCTGTAGCGCCATTTTGCCAGCGCGTGCGTATGGAGTCCTGGGAATAAGCGGCTGTTTCGCTTCTGTATACTTACTCTGTGCTAGCACGTACACCATGCAACGCTTGCACGTTTCTCGCTGCGGCAAACTTCGTTACCTTGAAGTTCTGAGTTTGAACATTGGGTAAGCGGTTGATAATTGTGTAGTAAGTCTACGTTAAATTTATGATGATTTAACATCCCCAAATCAAAGCGAAGACGTTACCACTTTCGACACTGGTTGAAATTATAAACTGGAATACTCATGTCCAACAGGTTTGATGCGAAACGCCTGTTAGTACGTTTAGAGTAAAATTTCAATCCGGATGGAACCTGGAGTGGACAGAAGAATCCAGATTGAAACGTTACTTTAAACACATCATAAGTGGATTGAAGTAGGAGTGGAGCGAGTCAATCCAGTCCAGCTACCAAGGTGGATTGGACTGTAGAATCCGGATTTAAAAGTTTACTCTAAAAATCCACCGGAGTGAAATGGAAACAGCGTGGTCGCCATATTGAATTATCAGTTTGTTTATGTAAGGGGCTGTGATCGTTCTGGGACTAGCGAACTAATAATTTTTCTTGAAGTGAGGTGATAAACAAACGGTTAAGAAGGAACAAAGAAATATTTTGCCGGAGAGGAATGTAACATTCTTAGTTAATTTGATTTTAAAAAAACTGTTTTAAGTTTATTTGATGGGGAAACGCCCAGGAAAGGATTTATATGGTATTGTAAAGGGCTTATTAACCTCCCCTGGTGTTACGCCAAAAGGCTTATCAAGGGACGGCTTACAGACAAACTTATAACCTAACTTACATTAACGCCCATGCCTTGCCTGGGATTTGAACTCAGCACCTCCCGCACCCCAGACCGGCGAAGCACTAACAGACTGCGCCACGGGAGGTCGGCTCCAGGAAAGGAGAAATATTTGATCTGGTTAGGCTGGAATTGGTGGGGGCAGGTTTCAAAAGGACGTCTGAAGAAACCATAATTGAGTGGAAATGGTCAAAGGCTGCTTTCTTTAAAGCAGAAAACAACGAAACCTGCGGTACGCTTTTTGGGAATAGGCGCCAGATAAATTTTCACTCCAGGTTCACTCCAACTTCGCGCCATTTTTACATGTCAATCCGGATTGAAAAGTTTGTCACGAGCACATTGTCTGTTCTTCTTCGCTCCACGTTCGTTCTGTGTTGCCTCCAGCCCGACCTCAGTATTTTACTCTAAATGGGCTACATATGTACCTGTGAAGAGTTGAACATTTCATTGGCTGTTCCACTTAGCTTGCGTCATGTTTCCATTATTCTTGCCCACTCGGAACTAAGCAGCTGTACCTATCGACGAATGCCCCTTAAGGCTGTTGACTGCTTTGGAAGCAATGAGAATTTGGTATAGGAAATACACGTTAATGAAATTCTGTTTTTGAAGCCAATTTTGAAGACGTAAACTTGAGAAACAAAAAACCTAGTGTGAGAAATGGTACTCTCAAGCTCCGTATCGAGGCAAATGTAACAATTTGTTTTTCAGTAATTTCTTATTTGATTATTAAGTTTTCTGGTCTTTCCAGGAAACAGGCTATACATGAACGTTACAAAAGGCTTTGTGATAGCAAAGAAGCACGTATTTTTATGCTAAAAAAAATCCTAGGTAGTACATATCCATCTTTCCAGGAACGGCAAGTAAACATAATTTCTTTAACATGTACTTTTCTGTGCCAAATTCTCACTGCTTTCAAGCCAGGCAACATCCATAATGAGCCGCTGAGATGGAGAACGCGGCCAGCATATAGGTGAGTGTTTTTATTCGGCCGAACGGTATTCTTTTTTAGGACAAATGTTTAATTTTGAGCTCCTTTATAACCACACAAAATAATGAAATTTTTAGTATTTAAGTGTACGATATTTTAAAAACCGAGGCAACATTACAAAACATCACCCGCATAGTATATACTGGCGTCGTGACGTACGTAATATACATTTGTATAAATTCCAAGATCTAACGTACTAAACTTGAATTGTTTTATTTTAACGTTCGTAAATGCAGATCCAAAGTACCCGAGAATGATTTAGGCACGTATATAGCAGGTGGTGTTTGTTTTATTCTCGACCCGCCTTTACCTCGCCAAACTTTTTTGCACGTAACTTTTTTTTTTTTTTGTTGTTAAAGTAGGTCTGCACGGGGATAAGATTTATTTTGTCGCGTTCGAGAGAGCGATAGGGGCGACAGTAACATGCGCTCCCAACGCCCCCGTCGCCCTTACGCGCAAGACGTCGAACCGGCGTGCAGCTATACCGTCGCCACGCTTTCCTGCGCAAATTAGATCTCTAAACAGTGGGACTTCATTACACGCGATGAAAGCCATTCTATGTGACTATAGGCTGTTCATGGTAAAGTGAGCACTTTTGAGGCCCAGTTAGTTTTTCCTTTCAGTCATTTTTTTTTATCATTTAACCACAGCTTTTTAAATAAATATTGCCATATAAGTAATAAACACAGTGCGTATATCGCACCTCACTCGGAAGTTTACGTCCAAGGCTAAAATAAAATATATTTATTGACTATTATTCCAAGTGAGAGGTCTTTCAGAAGTGCTCACTTTACCGTGAATAGCCTATACGACTGCGCGGTTTTATTTTTCCCGTTGCTCTTTAAGTAAACTGGGTAGACAAACTGTAAAAATACGATTTCTTACCATTTTCACGGTGGGTTTCACTTAGAACGAACTTAATATGAGAAAAACGAAAATACACTGGCTTAGACGATTGTTTTTTTTTTATCTTCTGTGGCAAAAAGTCGTATACCCAGGGCTTTCATTTGCTGAGATAAACGGAAACGCACAAACAACGCGTCAACAGAGAGCACGCCCGGACCGCCAAATGTTGAAGCCTTCATTGTGGGAGATTGCACAACGGAATTCTCGCGCGAATGAATCGCCACGTGGTGGTCCACGCAGGCATACACGCAGTGACGCGTACTCTACGTTCTCTCACGTCGCGTCACATCGGATTTCCCCGCGGCGGTTAAAAAGGCCGTCGAGGGAGGGGAGAGAAATCGGCCGAGGGGGAACGTGCGACGTCGAGAGGAACAACTGTATTCCCGTGACCTCGTCTCGCGCGAAGACCACAGACGTAGTGATATCATTGCAATGTCTGGATGCGGAACGGCCAATGCGCATCGTTTCTCCGGGGATTGCTCTCGCGAGCACAGCAGCTATCGACGACCTCCGCGGTGAGTAATAAAAATAATAGTTACGCCGTTTAAACACACGGCGCGCTGGGGAGCCGAGGAGAGAGTCGCAGACGAGAACGCGGCTGTAATGGGAATCGGGGAAATGACCACGCGAGTCAGTGGAGTGACAGCAACCCGGACTCGTGTTCACGAGGTCCGGGTTCGATTCCCGGTCACTTGGAAGGGAAATGCCGGGGCGATTACGTAATACATGCCATTTTACTTATTAATTTATTTATTAACGTCTTAAGTTTAGTGGCGAAGTTAAGGCAATAGCCTTGTCTCACAGTAAACCGCTGCAGATATATTACATAATTTTATATTAAAATCATGAAAATAGCTTAAATATATGATTTACTTAAAAACTTTTAAATTGAATCACATTTAACTACACTTCTAACATTAGGGGGAGCTCTTAATCTAAATTAGCTAACTGCTGTAGTAAAAGATAATTCAAGCTATGCTTCTTAAACACAAAATTATTTATATGTATCGTGGTATCGTGCCGAAAAATATAAAANGGGGGGGGGGGGGGGGTACAAATGAGGTTCAAACATGGGTAGAGCCGGTGAAGAGATTTGGGCGGGTCGTAACAGCGAGGTCTTGGGAGCCGATGATGGTGATTGAGTAGAGTATGGAGCAGCTCCGGAATGAAATGGCGGGAGGAAACTGGAGATCCCCGAGAAAACCCGCCGACCTGCTGCATCGTCCGGCACGTTTCCCACATGCGAAAATCCGGGAGTAACCCGGCCGGGGATTCCCGGTTCGCCTTTGTGAGAGGCGAGCAGGCTAACCGCTCAGCCACCACGGTCCTTCAAACATGGGTAGAGAGAGAGAGAGAGGTCAATGATTTTTTTTTTCGCATACTGGTGAGCTCCTTCAAATGATTGTACGGTGGTTCTCGTCACACTGCGTGTACCTATGGGACTTTCAGCGGCGACTATTATTTTATTGGTGGAAAGTCTGTGGGAAGGTTCAATGCAAGACTCTAGAGTAGTTTTGCATGTATTTGACGCGAATATTTTGAGATAAAGCACTGTGAAAAAGCTCGTTTTTAACCATTTTCGAGTACTCTGAAATGGTGTTTCTAACGTGCGTGGCATTTTGAAAGTGCTCAACAGCCTTCGTCCGAAGTGTGTATTCCTTTCGTAGGAAAACACTATGCAGGTACGCTGGAGCCTTAAGGACGTACAAGGGGATATAACATTACCTTTTATATTCCTTTTTCGTTACGATATAAAAAAAAATAGACAAAAAAAACGTGGAAATGGAGGGAAGTTAATTTGAAAAACTAATAAAACAAGTTATAGGTATTTTATTAAATTTATATATTTTGTGTACACTTCTCGAAAGAACGAAATTAATACACTACGTTGCAGCTCAAAATAATGACCACTCTTGTGACTTAAAAAATTCTTTGGCTGAAAACGAACTTTGATGTCACTTTTCGAATGACTCGGAGAATTTTATCAAGTTGTTATCCATGGAAATTTAGACTGTTGAACAGCCTTAAGCCATACTATGTTAGAAATGTATTATAATGAAAAAGAGCACGGCAAAGCTCTTTTCCGGTTAATTTAATTTTTTCTCCCCGCCGATTATATACCCTTCCACCATGCAAAGTTGATATTACCGTGGACTTAATGACTCGATTCCATGCTAACATCAGGCAGCGTCGATAAATAGTTTAAAAAACTGAACAGGTCATTACGTCAGTTCCTGCTGTATTGCATGCAGAGAAAAGGGAGTAAATAATTTATACAATCTAATTTAAAAAAAGATGCAAAGATGTAGAATTTTGTTTTGTTGCCAACATTACTACCGAAATGCTCGTCAGTGTTTGCGTTGAAATACTTAAAGCAATGACGGGAAGGAAATTTTTTTAACAGTAATTTTAAAAAAATGTCTAATTAACAGCGAATAAGCTATGTGGGTTTGTAGAGGTCTAGATGGATTTCGTGCTACGTTATGTAGCAAAGAAGTGTCTGGATTAATTCTGGAGAACAGAAGACATTGCGTGGGTTTCAAACATCGATTAATTTCTCGGGTGAGAAATCTATTCACGTTTGCATGTTTCGTGCGTGTCTCTTCAGTGCGATAGTGACCAGTATTATGTCTGCGTTTGGAGGTGCAGTCTGGTGTATTCTCTTGTCAGTCTGCTCGTTCCGTGTTTCGAGCCTCCGTAAGAAACTGTTATCGCATACAACTACTGTTTTCCAAGTATCTACAGCACTTGCATTAAAATTTCGTTAAAAGATGGATCATCTGCAAAGCTTGTAATTGCTTGGAAATTCCCGACGTGAAGCTCGCCGCCGAAAACAGAGAGTTGACTTGTTCGACTAAATCTTTGTTTGCGCTCGCTGGAATCCTTTGTTGGTTGTAACGTTGACACACACATAAAGTGGCTGTAAGGAAAATACGTACAATTTCTGTGAAAAAATATAAAATAACTCAATCTTCGGCGATGACGTCTCATCGTTTTAAGAGTTCCCGTGCCACGATTTCGGTAGCAGATCTACGTTTATGCTAGTCACAAATAGTAGAAAAAATAAATTGGTAATTTCCAGTACAGGAAGTTCTGGGGAATTTACTAATTATTCACTCAACTCTTTCTTCGTTACGTGTCAACAGCTGCAGGAACTAAACAAATGTTCAGGGACGGAGATAACTGCTTTCGATTATAAGACGCAAGTCATTTCTCGTGTACATATTCTATATCATTTTCCGCAGTAACATTAGGTCGAGGCTGTGTTAGAATTGGTAGATATATTTATTTCCTAAATCGCCACGTGCCCAGAATTTGTATACCAAAATTTATTACGCGTTTCGTGATTTGGTCTTTATTTTGCCGGTACCAAACGTAACTTTTCTGGTTTTAATTTCTAAAAAATAATTTTCTTTTTTTAGAATTTTATTTAATTTTGCAAAGAAAAACTGTGTAATATGCTAGAAATGTGGAAAATAATTTTACTCTCCGGAACTCTCTTCAGGGCGCCATATGGCTGGATGTGTTTTGTGTCCCCGTGGCCTATAAGCGTCGGAGCTCTTAAGGGTAATCTAGCTACGCAGGTCGAACGTTTGGTCGCCTTTAAGTGCAAGGCAATGACTGGCGTGCAGTTTTTCTGTCGTTGACTATAGTGCATAAGTTAATGTCTACAAGTTGAAGAGCATTTCGTACAGATATAGAATAATGACTTTTTTTGGTGGCTTACGCCTATAATTGCGGTAGCCGCGCACTAGGGATGTTGATATGGGAAAAAATGTCGATATTTTTTTATTGGTTATTTATAAAAGTATCGTATTACGAAAAGATATGTCGGAAAAAAAAACCGTCTTTCGGTACATCGAAATTTGATAGTTTATGTACTAAAAGGACTTGACAAATGTAAAATTGATAGGCGTGGCCTATTACATATTGAGGACATGAGGCATTGCAGAAAGATGTGGTGCATGTTACCAAAGTAAACACAGTAATTTTTTTTAATTAATTTTTTGTATTCAAAACAAAGGTTAATAAGAGCATAAAAAAATATTTATATCCTATATTTGGAAAAAAATAAACATTATTTCGATAAAATAATTTAAAAATATATCGACGAAGTATATCGATATATCGACTATGTCTATCGATATATCGTTGGTATAATATCGACATTTATATATATCGATATTTTTTCTACATCCCTACCGCGCACCCGCGCAGCGCAGAGTAATCGCTGGCGCAGCAGAACGCAGCGTGTCGGCGACAGGACTGGTTAGCTCGCTCACGCGACAAACCGGTTCCTCGCAGTCGCCGGCCGGCCGTAGGATTCGGACAATCACTCGGCGTAGCCGTGTTAATAGGTCACTATTACACTGGCCCGGCGTCGTTGAGAAATTGTGCTCGTCGGGAGCGGCGAAGGGGGCAAAGAAAAAAGCCAGACGTGCGCGAGGAGTAACTCAGCTCCGTATATCATGCCCGGTTTTTTTCCCCTCCTATCTTCGCCGCTCCTTCATCCATCGCTTTGTTGCGCGCACTTGCTCCCGGGAACGAGTCAGGTTAGCAGATTTGGAAAGTCGGCCCGAAAGTTTATTGATGTGTGACTGGGCGCGCTCTTGCGCCACGTCGCTCAACCGGAATATTACATATTGAGGACACGAAGCATTGCATAGAGATGTGGCGCTGGTTGTCAAAGTAAACCTTGTAACCTCTCAATTAAATTTTTAAATTCAAAATAGAGCTTATTAAAAATATTTATTTCGGGTACCTGGAAAAATATTTTGATTTCGATAAAATGCCTATGAAATATATCGACGGTTTGAATCGATATATCGTCATTTCGATATATTGATATTTTTCAACATTCCTTGTTCAGCACATTACGTGTACCATTTTAGCCCCGCCTATGGCCTTGGCGAATGACGTAAATGAAGTGTATGTTTCTATATTTCAAATTTTTGCGACGGCAATGTTCAGCAGGCCCTTAAAACAAATTTTTTTTTGTGGGACGGGACACATCGACGGGATAAGAACAGAAACTGAGTGTAGGCCAAAGGACATAAATAAGTCCCATAAGGATTTTAATTTCTTCGCTGTATGTTGCAAAAACGTCAACCCTTTCAGTAACATATAAATATCTAATTACAGGCGTTGCAAAAAACTAATTTTTTGTTCGGCACTGTACTGATATCGATACGGCGCTTTGTCATACATCGGGACCAATAAAAATCTGTCCGTGCTTTATCTTACTGGCAGGAGTGGTTTGTGAGGCAATGGAATATATGTACAACAATGAATGATGTTTCTCAGACGTAGGGAACCTTTGTTATTGGACGGCATGTTCTACTGTGAACGGTACAGACCAATAAAGACACTTCATATGCGACGCCCCAGATATAGCACACTGTGACTGAGGTCAAGTAGTATCGGCATGAACAAAAGTACGATATTATTTATTATAAAAACATTACATAAGTCGATACATACACAACTCTTTCTTTGGGCCATCGAGTACTACTCCTAGTAAATATCAGTTTTTTTTTCCCGGGCGTTTTTAAGTATACATTTTAATTTCACCTGGGCTAGGCATAATTCCCGACATTATTTCAGATGAGAGAGGAAACGAAGTATTTTATTATATTAGTATACTTTTCGGTGTAACTGTAGCTGGTTTACAAGAATTCATTTGTTTCATTTCATACATTCGCGGTAGTGATAGCTGTTGATACAAGAGGATATTTTACATCTGCTACCGTAATTGTGCGCAAATTTATTTTAAGTAAGTGGTTTCCTCTCATTAAATTTTTTTTATTGTTTAATACGAGCCTGAATAAATCATGCGCTAATAAGGCGAATCCCTAGTTAAGCAACATTAAACGCCCCAAAGTCACGCCCGGCAATAACGCAGAATTGCGTCGGCGATGGAAAATAGCGTAAACAAGCTTCGCGTAGCGTTCCGTTTCCCCAGAATTTCAAGCGGTGACTTTAGGGTTTTAATACAGGAATCTGTCCAGGAAAGGTACAAGCATTGTCGCTCGAGTGAACGCTGTTTTACAGAAGGATAAACATCGTATACAGAGGGCTACGTACAGAGATTTGCGCATGACAATTTTATAACGACTGCATTTACGTTTCAATAACCAAATTTAAGAATGGAAAATAAAATTCCTAATTTCATTTCTGTCCTGAAAAAAAAATATATTTACGCCAAAATATTTCATAGTTTTTTTTTAAAACTTGAATAGACACAATTGCTTACAATGAGGCCCATATGAAAACCACATATATTCCTCCATGCTTTAGTTTCCGGATTCAATATTGAAATGCGTATTCGTGGTCAGCATGTAGAAGGTACTTTCAATACCTGTGTCGCATGCGCCCGCCATATGTGTTCATGAATGTCGCGGGTGCTGAAAGTATCGCCTAACTGCTATGTATTGATACGCCATCCTCGTCTTGTGTTCGCATTTTTTTTCTCTCGCACAACATCTTGGCTGATAGTCTTTCGACTGTTTTTTACTTGCGAAACGCAGTTTGATAGTAATTCAAATATAAGTATTCCTGTTTTAAACAACACATTTACTGCATACACCTGGCAGAAAATCCTGTAGTGCCAGCGACTTGTTTTTGTGAAGGGAAAACTGAGGGAAGGGGAGGCTACGAAGATCCTTCTGCGATCATTTTTTTTTATATTCTGTAATCAAGTACAGTTTGCAGCTTCACTAAATAGGTTCATGAGTACGCAACTACCTTGGCACACTCTAAATAGCGACATATACACATATAAGTTTTACATACTTTATTTGCGTAATTAAGTCATTCTTTACTATCTATGTACTTGTACATCATAGTTCGGAATTCCGTTTTTTTTTCACGCATGGACTCTCAAAAAAGAAGTGTTCCTATCTCGCATGGTATATAGAACCTGGAACATGAAGATTGATGAAAAAAAGCACAAACAATATAGAATGTCCTGGGAGAAAATATTTACCGTACCATACGTCTGAGTATACTTAGTACTTAGCCAGTAGTCGTGATATTCATAAATAAACAGTATGAACATATAGACAAATTCTTTTCAGTCATGAATGTACTATTTGTTTATCGTTGTAATGGCTATATATTTAAAAACGAATATCATTACTTTGATGCGTGTAGTTCGTGCATTTTATTTCAATTTATTCATGATCTAATGATGTGTTAGGAATTTATAAGTTGTCAGGTAATTACGCGATACTGTCTTGTATTAAAAATACTCTCATTCAGCTGCATAAAACCAAAAGTAGCCTGTTCGCCTGTTTATCTGGTTACCAGAGAATGGTTTACCAAATGTAACCTCGAATTCTTATTCACGTGCACACTCAAATCACCTGAAAATAATACCGTCGAAATTAGCCAAGTACACAATACTATGTTTTCGCCATGGCCTTTGTTGGTTTAGATATGTAATATGCTGGTCGGAGCTGTTTCATGTGTTTCCGGATTTATCTTCCGTATTTGTTTAGTCTTTGCTTCACTTACACGTGGTCCAAACATGATGCCACGTGTTACCAGTACTTGTGATCTTGGGTCCCCCATTTTGTATCACTTTCCCTCTTTTTAATTACAAATATCCACCCACGCTAATCTGCAATGACTTCAGACGTGGTATAGATGAGACACTCATTTCTTCTTGTCGGCAATAATACTTAAACGCGAGGCCAGTTTTTGCGCACATGGGGTCTCAACGGCTTATTGAGGAGTAGTCAGGTAGGCATGTAGTTGGACTTAACTTCTCGTCGACAGCGAGGTCATTGGAGACTGAGAAAGTCGCGCAGGGAAGAGGGATTGGGGAAGGAATCGGCCATGGCCTTTGTCACGGACCCAACCGTGCATGGCCGGAACGGGAATCGAACACGGTTCTTCCCGAATGCGAGTCCAGTGAGTTACCACTGCGCCACCCCTCTCGGTATATTGAAGAGTGAACATAGTAACTAATGCACCGCATTTGTCGTCCTGGAATGGACCTGTCGCACTACAGCTTCAAGCCACTCCTGCATAGAAAGTCTCCCTCCGGTTACGTACCATGAAACACGACGGACCGATTCTTGCCTATTTCTAGCCCATGCCAATGGTCAAAATGTTTGAGAACTTTGTACTGAAATTGATGTAATGCATTTATATTTGTATTTCTGCCCTTCTTTTTAGTTTTTTCATGCTTGAAGTTTCTCGTCGTCTCGTTAAATATGTGATTTATAGACATGTGTAAAATTAATGCTTACCTTATGGGAAACGTGTAATTTTGGTTCGTAGGATAATTTTAAATAAATTCTTTTGACTATTTCTAGATGTTTAGTTACTACTTTATCCTGAGTTGTAAAATCGAATATTTTAACAGGGTAATAATAAAAAGGCGCCACTCGCCTGCATAGGTCTGCGGCCATTAAACGAAATGTATTATCGTAGGATGAAAACACGACGAGTGCAGGTGGCTGTGTGACTCCGCTGCGCGTGTATCACAGCGTGTGTCTGCAATGCCTGGAAGATCACGGCGAGCACCGAGTTGAACAGTTCAGTTACTTTTGGGCTTGGCCGCGTAGCGGGACTCTTGATGGGCGGCTGGACCTTCCGCAGAATTGCCGCACACTTGGTGGCGTGGCGTGGCGTGTCGGTGGTCCATCAATGGTGGAGAAGATGAGAGACACTAGCGTCCCCACAGCAGCCTAGCGCCACCTCACTGCACTGACGAGCGCCTGGACAGAAGGACCGCTCGGGCCGCGCTGACTGGCTGACCGAACAACTACCGCGCGTGCAATCAGAGCTATTGTCCCCCCCCCTTTCCCTTTTTTCAATGTGTATCTGCACGAACCAATAAATAGTGGATTGTCGGAGGTGTGTTTTCGTTCTCTTGTTCCTCTGCCATCTCTACCCCCGACATCTGCTCATCGTCGTGAACGTCCAGTGGTGTCGGAAGAGAGTCCGTCGTGAAGAGTTGTGGTGTTCAGGTGATGAAAGTCGTTTCTGCCTTGGACAAAGTGATGGCCGTGTTCGCGTCCGTAGACCTTCGGGTGAGTGGAACAATCCATCACGGATGGGGCATTATGGCCTGCGAGGCCGTAAGCTACACATTCCTATCGCCTCTGGTATTCAGTCAGGAGGGGAGCATGACGGGTGCGTCGTACATCCACGTCGTCGTCGATCCCGCGCCCCGACGCGACACACCGTGGGAACCAGTATTCCAGCGCGACGACACGCGTCCCCATGTCGCTACGGGGACAAAGCGTGATCTACGCACGCTACTCTGGCCCGCTAGGTCTCCAGACCTCGGCCACATCGATCATGTGTAAGGGCACGATAGGACGGAGCCTGACACCCGGCGACTACCACCGCCCAGCCACGCCGAGACGCACAGCGAGCGTGGGGTACTCCAGAGAGACATTCAGCATTTGTGCGACAGGTTGCATGCCAGAGTTGCTGCATGGGTGGGCCGTTAGGAGTGGTTAAACTCTTCATTGCGGTGTCTGTATTGTCAATAATACTGTTTCATTAATTAAATTTTTTTTTGCATATTTACATATTTTTTTAATTATGTACGTATGTTTTGCAAAAAAGTTGGAATTTTTCGACGAAAAACTATAAACTGTATCAACATTGCTGTAAGAGTTGCCAGCATTAAAATGTCTTGTCAATAACCCCATCAAAACATACATATCATGCAGCTCTGATTCTGTTCGTACCATTTTATGTTTCGTAACTTCTCGCGCTGCGAGACATTTGCATAGCCCATGACATACAGAACTCTTAAGAAATTATTTTTAAAATTACCATGTCAATGTATACGAATAGTGAGAAAGTGCGAGTGGTAAACTATTTTCCCATACATCCGTAGTACCGTTCCTACAATCGCTCACGGAACAGTCAAATGCATAGAGAAGTCCCCAACCTTGTATAGTAACGACGCTCAACATCCCTATATTCGCAGTCCGACATGCGGTATTATTTCCTTACTTTGTATAACTTAAAAACTTCCATTACAGTTTAGGAAGTTTACTAGAAACATTTCTACAGTGAACGATTGCCTCCTTGGATCAGACATCGCTGGTGAAAACCTTTTACCCCATTGCCCCCCGTGCCCCGCCATTTTCCCGCAGTTTCCTCCCGGCTTTTCCTTTCTGTAGACACTTATCTTTATTGACGCCAGACCGTTATACGACCTTCAGCGTTAGGTTTGCGTGCTGTTGCTCCCAGCCGTGAAGGCCAACTTGTATCCTCAACAGATTTTACTGGCCAGTAATTTCGGCAACGTCAGATAACGTTTGGATACTGCTAACCAAATTTTCGAGTCGAGATGGCGTGAAGGAAAAAATACTGCGGTGACACCGATTTTTAAGGGGCTTCCCTAAGTTGTGTAAATGTCATTGCACGCGGTCTTTCGACCTCTAGCCAAACTGCAGTCCCACGATTGCTGAGGCCCAACACGCAGTGAAGATATGTCTATGGTATGACATTCCAAGTTCCACCCCTCCTCCTTCCCTTTCTGTGCGTGAAGTTCCGAGCACGTTGGCGGTGGCTTGAAGTGTAACTTTTGTCACGAAGCAATTGATCAGCAGCTATAACTCTTTTCACACTTAACGTTGGTCTCGTTGTAAACTATCGGAGAAGTATCATTCCGCCGCGAATAACAATGATATGTAGCTGCAGAAACTATATTAATATGCTGCTGTAGGTAATTAACTCTTAAAAATAAGCCTCACGCAATCGACACGTTCGTCAAGAGGGCTTACACAGGTCTACTAGCTTTACGATAGGGACTTGACACCCAGGGTGTAATCACTTATTTTTCCTGTCGATATTCCAGCCGTATGTAAGGCAATTCTGTTCATCACGTTCTGTGCCGTCAATTCCCGAATTCTTTGTTCCTTCCAAAACCAAGTGGTTCATGCCATCGTGGTATTTTCACTCTCTGCAGACAGCCCGACATTTATGCGGTAAGTACAACTTGCTTCAAAGGCAACGTCGATTGCTGCGAAGAAAGACAATTAAAAACGTTTCAAACACTTCTTCTCTTCGCGCCACTTGTTTTTAACGGTCGTCCCTGAACGTATCAGCACACAGCTCACGCCCTCGACACGGCATTTCAGCTACCGCCGCGGTATCGTGCGGAGTAAAGACACGCCAGGACCGCGGGAAAAGCCTGTCAACATCAGCGCACACGCTTGTCGCAGATATAAGCTTTTATACTCCTTTCGCAGTTTATTCACACATTTTGAATCAAACCTCTGAAAAATCACCCCATACATGACGTTTTTGGTTGTTTCCCAAATATGTCGTGCAACACAAGGCTATACGCCTGTTAACATGAAAGTATATTTTTGGCTATATCGAACTTCTCCTTATATTTTACTTATGAATTGTAATATTTCGTTTATAATTAATATGAATAACATCAGTGAAAAAATAGGTGTGTTGGTAATGCCCAGTAAGAAATAGTCCTTATGCAAAATATGAACCCAAGTGCGCACGAATCCACGAATGCGTTTCCCTTTGGTGTAATTTTCTAGCGTTATTTGCATGAGGCGGAGGAATATCCTGAAAGCAGAACTTCAACAGGGCTTCAGAAAAGTTGGAAGTAACAATGAATGGAGTATAGATTTTCGAAACGAAGCTCGGGAAATAATTAGTACAACGTACTAATTATTTCAAGCGCTTAAATGACATAATTGTCACGTGTTAATAATATATACCACGTACCATAAGAAGAGTCAGGGTTGCTACAAGACTATAAAACCCGGATATGTCAGAGAATTTGAAATTGTCAGTGAAAACCTGGTACACTGATAAAAGTTCTCGCATATTCACGGATATCTTTACGGAAATATATAGTTGATATATGGAAATGTGCTCCGTAATGACATAAAACGGAAATGAGCTCTGTAAATACGAATACGCGCACTTCAAAAGTTTCGGGTTTCGGGAATGAACAATGCCGATTCGTGTAATTAAACCTGGTGTTTCGAACTTTAAAAAGTGGCACGAACCACCTCCAACACAGTTAGCAACGCTAAAAAATTTCAACATTACAAAAAAAAATAGATTATTAGAAATTGAAAGTGTTTCTAATAATTATTAAGAATTGCGTCTTTTTTTCAAGGGTATGTTTGGGAGCTATGAAAACTATATTTTGCTTTTGCGAGGCTTACCTTGAAATTCAGGTTGGCTCTGTAATACGTCCAGTGGATACAGTACTGCGTTCGGAGCCTTTGCTCACATGTAACCATGTATCACAATTGTATGTTCGCTGTATTATGACTCAGTGTAGTTAAGAACAGCCAATCGGAAAGTAGTTAAACAAATTATAGGCGGAAATCGCCGATTGGTTCAGACATTTCATTACGTTCTACGGTCAGTTAAGAATGTGCGTCTGGGGATTGCCGTTGACGCTGATCACGTTCGGGGCACTTTGTGGTTTTTACCGTGTGAAGTGTTAAATATATTTATTGTTTTGCGGAAATAAGAGTGTTTGTGCATACTGTTTAAAATCGTTACATTAGAAGGTGAACGTGTCATCTATGTATGTATGTTATCAGTAGAGACCTGGAAAATTCGTGAGTTCAATGACCTATAGGCTAGACGGAACAGTCGTGCGGACAAATATGCAGATATCACCTGCACATTGGTCGTCTGCTGTGACAGTGGAAGGCAGCGATTGTGCCAGCGTTCTCCAGGAGGCGTCAAACACCGTGTGGACCAATGGTTGAAATTATATAAACGCACGTGTCTTGCATTCTAGCTTGTCCCGAAATGAATCAGCGAATTTTTCAGGTGTCTAGTTATCAGCGATTTGTCACAAAGGAGGTGTGTCCGCTGCCTTCATGGGCGTGTAACTTCATTTACGTTCGGTTAATCCGTTAAATGGGCCGTATATAAATAGTATTATGTTAGGGTAGAAATTGTATTCAGGATAGTGGATTATACTGTGTCGCATTGCTAGAAACCTGAAAAATCGCGTTTTCATTTCAGGACAAGCTAAAATTCAAATTCCGTACTTTTGTATTGCTAATGCTATTGGTCCACCCATTAAATTACACCTCCTGGACAACTCTGAGCGAATAATAAATACACAGTAAAATGCAGACAGAATCACCGTCTTCCGCTAATACAACAAGTAACCAATGAACAGTGATATCTGCATGAATTTGCATACGAAAATGGAGTATAGCCTACAGGTCATTGAACTCGCGAATTTTTCAGGTCTCTACGCATTGCGTGTTAGCGTGGGAATTACAGTGCTTGCGTACTGCCGTGTCAAATGCAGAGAACCTTACCAGAGTAAACCTTATTTCACGAAGGTGTGTGTGTGGTGGCGCGCTATCGCATGTTGGAATAAGGAAAATAAAAAATAACAGGATTAAATATTATTCCTAGACGATTTATTTACCGTCGTTTATTTCTGTTAGTCCTTATTGCACGTTTCCCAGTGCTCTATAACGCCGGTAGAGTCAAACCTCTGTGATTCACCTATCGTGAAATCACGAACATGCAAATTGCCAGTGGTACCATTTAATTTTCTATAAAACCACATTTCACCACCAAACTGAAACTTCATATTCTTACGCGACAACAAAACAGGTGATGAATAAACACTGAGTTCAGCGGCCTTATTTGTAATAAATACCTCCTCCGTGAACAGGCGCAATCTTCCAACAAATAATGTCCCGTGGATGCAATTCAGATATGCCAGTAAATGACGGCTTACTTGCATTATGACTTTTACGAAAGAAAGAAAACACAATTCCAAAAGTCCACTACCAGCTTTGGCAGTTATTCCTTTGCAGAAGATATCTGTATTAAAATCTCAAAAGAATGTAACTGCACTAACTACTTTTCGACACCACGTTTGATCGCCTTCGTTCGAAAATACAGTTAGAGAGTTTGTTTGCGTTTATTTGACAGTTGTAGGACAGTAACAGTGTTTGTTAGTGCAGATGCTTAATAATGGTAAAAACATTCTAATAAAACAAGTTCAACAAGAAACTAAAAAGTGAAAGCGTAAAATTTGACTGCGCACGTTGTCCAGATTTGACATTGTGTATTTAAAAACAATCCAAACTCACGAGCAGGCGCTATATCTGAGGTTGCTAAGGCGTAGCTGTTTGGGCACAGGTGATGTAGGTTCCAACCTCAGCCGGGCTTTCAATTGTTATTTATTATATTAACCGAAACGGCATACAGTACGCAGAATCGAAAAAAAATCTTTGGTTGCACCGACTTAATCTTTGTTCGGGGGATCCAAATAAGCTCAACAATTAGAATTCGGTTTCAACAGCAAAACATTTCATTTTACATATACAAACAAGTCATTTGGTTGCGCCAAACAAAATTTGTTTTACTTA
>NQII01002862.1:164643-193694 GCA_002778355.1 Clitarchus hookeri
AATAGTGTGTGCGTGCGGGCGTAATTTCTAGCTATTATTCTCTTGCGGATATCTAAAGAGACTGACACGTTGTGTGGTAGTTAGTGCAAGTGTTTTAAGAGGAGCATTGTCTTCTGGCAGCGGTCTTGAAGTTGAGGAAGATTGTAAACCTTTTCCCCTTTTTTTCTTGTCTGCGGTTTTCCTTTCTCTCGTTCTTGCCTCGCCTGCGGAGGCGCATGGCTCACTCATCGCGCGTGGTAATGTCTCTCTCACTCTCTCTGTCTCTCTATCTCTCCCCCTCTCTCTCTCACACACACACAATTCCCTTTAAAGTAGCGAGAAGGGAGAAATGGTTTCAGCAAGTGTCCCTAATCTTATTTACAGTAATACGTGTCCGATTTCATAATCGCAGATGAGCGCGAAGGGAAATTTCCGACGAACATTGTACGAGGTCGTGTAATAAAATCTGATGACCAGTAGGCATTGTTCGATTTTTTTATTGTGGCGTTTTCTGACGCCTTTAAAAGGTTTTTCAAAAGCTGCCTGCTTGAATCTGATCTGTTTCGTATATGTTTAAACGTCGTATGCTGGTTGTTGTAGGCACTCAAGGGAACGAACGCACGTGTTTGTTTTTGCAAGAAAACAGGCAAGCAATACCCGGTATTCTAACCAGGAACAATTCGCCTTGACTATACTAATACGATTTCACCAAGGCTTGCTTGATATAATTATAAGATCTACCATTTTCAGCTCGTACATCGAATTGTTCTTAGAGGTAACGAAAATATTGCATAATTTTAAATTGAAGGAAAAAAGTAGAAATTTAGTTGTGCACGCCTGACTAGGTTTTTTAAATACAATATTTGTTATTTCCAAGTATAAAACGCAGCAATTGCTGTAAATTAAGCTTTCCTTTCAGTACTGCATAGAACTGTTTTTTACATTTTTACGCAGGAATATTTTCGCTCATAAAAACCTCAAAATTGTCTAGTTTCAAATTAGACGACTGCTGCTGCCGTTAAAACCTACCAGCTCAATTCTTAATTATTTTTTTTGCAAGTTAGATCTTAATGCATCTCTCTTCCAAGATATCTCTTAGAATACATAAAATCTGGATGGACTTTAACTTTTAGGTCAAAATCTTGTGAGTTATAATTCTGCGTGTGTTTCACTGTATCCCCCCCCCCTTAAACGGTAAACTTAATAAACTGCTATGGAAGTTTTTAACCCACATATAGCGTGTGAAATACAGGATATTTGGGAACTTAGTGCCCAAACTCCAGACATAGTTTCTTTGGACTAGTAAAACAAAAGCCTTATAGACTAATATTAGGAAACGTGTTTTTGTATCAAATAATTTTGTTCAAAGTTGTGGCGTACAAAGCCTGCAGATCATGGCTGTTCGATCATGCGTGAAATGCAAGTTGCATATACCGTAGGCGCGCGACACTAAATTATTACGTACATGGCGTCGCACGCCTAATCCGTATGTAACTTGTCCTACACACGCCTTGTTCTCCAGAGGCTGTACAGCACAACTTCAAACAAAATCAAATTATATAAAAATACTTAATATTTTAAAATAGATCCAGGATGCCAATACCCGAGTACCGCTTGTTAAATAAATCCTTGATAATTAATTAATATGATGTGTATGTGATAGGTAAAGTTAATTAGGGGCTAGAAACTTGGGCTCCCATTTTCCGAAATTCTCGACTTTTCGGTGCTACATTCGATAACTATCATTATTTGACTACAAATTATCTGGCCCTCATATAAATCTCTTTCAGATAATGAAATATAAGTTTTTATTGAAAGTGCCGTAATACAACNCAAATTATCTGGCCCTCATATAAATCTCTTTCAGATAATGAAATATAAGTTTTTATTGAAAGTGCCGTAATACAACGATCAACCACGCACCCTTGGCCGACTCAGCGGTGAGAATTTTTTATTTGAATGAAGAAAGAATGTGTACAGATCACTNATCAACCACGCACCCTTGGCCGACTCAGCGGTGAGAATTTTTTATTTGAATGAAGAAAGAATGTGTACAGATCACTGCGTGTTCCTGTCGCTTTTGAAGCTCCCGTAGGATGTGATTCCTGCGTTGCAACATAGTACACAGTCCATTCACTGTTACTTCCCACTTTCCTGCAGCCTTGCTAAAGTTGTACTTTGAGATTATTCCTCCACCTTGTGAAAACAAAGCTTAAGTATGTCTACCGAACTACACCAATGGAAAAACGCCCCGCATTCGCGTGCAAGAGTTAAAAATAATATTTTGCATGAAAACTATTTCTTCCTAGGTGTTACCAACTCACCTATTTCTCCCCGTTTTTATTCATATTAATCATAAATGAAATATTGTAATTTATATATAATACATAAGTAAAAATTAATTTTAACCAAAAATATTATACTTTTAATGTTAACAAAAGTGATACATGACATATTGAGGAAACAATCAAACACGTCGCACATGGGGAGATTTTTCAAAGGTTTGATTCAGAAAGTGTTAAAGTACTGCTAGTAGGTTATACGTTTCCTGGCTGTTAAAACACACTCAGAACTGAATTCGTATGGCGAGCTGCACAAAAATGTCTCAAATTTTAAAACGAAAGGATTTTTTAAGACCGGCAGTTGACCTGAAATGCTGCTCTCTGAATACCGTGCCGTGCCAGAGAACAGGATATACATTTCAGACTACTGCCATTTAGTGTCGAAACAAACAGGTAAAATTTATATTACATTTAGCATAGTCTACCAAATTGGTACGAATATATTTTAATTTACCACCCATTTACAGGTTTCCCATTACCACAATCTTATATGATATGTGATTATCTTGGATAATCTCGTTAAGGTAAAAACATAGTAGTTTTTAAGTTAAAGCTATTCATTGTAATTTAAACTGATCATGTTGTCACATTTCTCCAATCTGCAATGTTCAATATTTATGAAATATCGTACGTGTACGCATGAACTATGTTTTGTATTTTCGTAGCATTTATTGTTTGATTTATTTCTCTGCGCAGACACATCTCATCACAGTGTATGCGTGTATTGGAATCGAACGTATACGAAGTGGATAATTCTTATTCATGAGATTATTTTATAGTTACAGATGAAAATGACTGCACGGGAAATAAAATGGCAGTAATTACACTTATATTACTGCTGTGAAAGTAATTTCAGCATGTGGGAAGCAAAACATCTAACTGAATACATGTTTATATAATTGTTTCCGTTTAAGGTGAATTCGAAAGACAAAGAAAGGGAGATGAATATTTAGATTCATTCGGAATCAGATCTGTATAAAACAATAATTATTTATCTCGTGCTCAGTAATTTTGACATTTATTGCTTAACTGATATTTTTTTATTTTCGGAATATTATAAAGTACCCGTTAAATTTAACTGGGAAGTAGAAGTTGTGGGAAAAGTGTTTGCCGATACCAAGACGTACCGCTTTCTTGTGCAACCGAAGTGAACAGTGGTCCCCCCCTAACACCACTTGCCATTTCACTCGTGAGTGCGAGCTAGGTATTGTGTATTCGTAGTATCTTCACACATTGTTCGAATCAAACCTTCGATAAAGCACCCCATGTACGGCGTGTGTGGTTGTTTCCTGATTACGTCATGTATCAAGATCGTTTAACTTGAGTTAACATAAGGGTATCTTAGTTTTCGTTAAATCAAATTTTTATTTTATTTATAAATCTTAAGATTTCGTTTATAGTCGATACTAATAAAATACAGAGAAAGTAGGCGCGGTGGTAATGCCTCGTAAGAAGCAGTTCTCGTACAAAATTTTATAAAACTGAGTGCGTACAAATGGTGTGCGTTGTCCCTCTGGTGTAATTTTTCTAGGCTTTGTTTGCACGAGGCGGAGGAATATCCTGAAAGTAGAACTTCAGCAGGGCTTCAGAAAAGTGGGATGAAGCCATGAATGAGCACGTCTTGTGTTGACAGTCTGAGAGGGAAGGGTAGTGTCAAGCGCTAATCCGGGAAGAGGGCCATTATCGGAACATGATTTGACAATTGTTTTAAAGCAGAATGAAAGACGGCAAGACAATACCACTCCGCGCGCATCTTGCTGCTCTGAACCTTCCTACAGACGTACCACTAATAAAAAATAGGGTAACATTCGCTCCACTATTATTGGTTGTGGAACCATCGGGAATTTTTTTATATACGTATATTGTGGTATGCCCAATATGGTTGGACAGAAACAAGATGGTGGACAGATACACAGTGGTTGCCATTCCACTGGTCCTCACCCGAGTGCCATGTCCTAGATGGACAAACATAATATGACCACTGGTCCTCGCGCAGGACCCTAGATTGTTGCCAGACACAATATGGTGGACAGAAACAAGATGGATGATGGGAAAAAAAGTGTGTGTGTAAGGTTGGAGAAAAATATCGGCTGCCGAACCCTTGCAACGGCTAAAATGTTCATGACAATTTATTTTAAGCATTTACAATGCAATGCTCTTAGCCTCATACAAATTTAATGGTATACCTGGTGTAAAAATACTTTTGTCTGTAAAAATTTTTGACTTAAGTGAAATCTTATAAAATTGTGGCAAATTGTTTTTGTGCTACGAGTCCACGTATAAGCTGCTTCCATATATAGTTTTGAATCCTTCAGTCATAAGTATGCCTATTAAATCCAATATGGCGTCGAGAGATAGTGGTACAAAGTTTGGTTCCGATATAGTTCAATTCACCTTAAAAATATGCGCCAGTAGACATGCAACATGGTATTCTTAGGTCTCTATGTTTTAAAAAAACTTGAGAATTAAATAGATAAGGTATTTTATTTTTAAATATATTTGTACGTAACATCATATTCGAACAAGTTTTAAAAATATTCCCGACCGACGACACATTATGCGCTATAGTTATGACTGAAAACCTCGTCACTACAATTTATGTATTCCTCTTTTAATAAAATGTAGAAACTGTCATACGGAGGCAAGTAATATACAATTCTGCCTTCATATTAGAATTTCTTTTTAAAAAATACTGGACTGTAGATACATCACACAATATGTGTTAAAAAAAATTTTTTTATACATAACTTTTTTATAATCATATGAGTACGTAACATACTATTCGTAAGTTTCTTCAAAATAAACATGGTTCTAGACATGCCATGTGCTATAGTTAACTTTAAAAACCTTTCATTAAAGGCTTATGGCTTAATTGTCCACATCACCGTGATCAAAGCCAGGAGTAATGCCTGTGATGTGAATTTGTTGACTATATCTTGAATGGGTGTAGAATGGTTGTCAACTATGCGTATAAGAAGGTTTAAGGTATAACTGACCACGTCACATTGATTGACTTCGGGAGCTTACCTGTGATACACATTTGACAGCTACAACTTAAAATGGTTGCAAAATAGTGGCCAAACTATACAAGTTATGCTTGAGGCATAACTTGTATTATCACCTTAATCTAAATCACGAGTGGTATCTATGATGTATATAGCGTCAATGAATGGAAAACGGCAGCCAANGTATTATCACCTTAATCTAAATCACGAGTGGTATCTATGATGTATATAGCGTCAATGAATGGAAAACGGCAGCCAATTATATTTATAAGAAGGTTTAGTACATAATGGGCAGTAACTTTTTTGGTCTAGGTCACGAGAAGTACCTATTATATGAATTTGATGACTGTAGCTTCAATGGATAGAAAATTGTAGTCAGCTATGCTTATAAGGAAGCTTAAGGCATAATTGACCATATGGCTCTGATCTGAATTTTACGGCTATAACTTCGAGGGATGGAAAATTGTGTACATTTAAGCTTTTAAAAAGTCGTAAGGCATAATTCCATTTTCATATTGGTTAGGCTTGTGCCGGTCTGATGTGCTCTAATTTCCACGTGTCTAAATCCAGCAGTCTTTTNTTTCATATTGGTTAGGCTTGTGCCGGTCTGATGTGCTCTAATTTCCACGTGTCTAAATCCAGCAGTCTTTTAATGATGTCCAGCTCTGCTCACTCCACCGCGAAATACGATGAAGATAAGAACGGCGGCTTGCTCGTAATCTGCGAGCACGGCCGGCCCGTGACGTAGACGTCTGGCGACGGACGAAGTACAGAAACATGACGAAATGAGTTGTACGGCTGTCAATTAAGAGCTCTGACCAAGCTCAAGCATCTACTCGTTACGAACGGATGTCTGGGAGAGTGCACACACATCATACAGCCTGATGTGAGAATTAACAGCCTGAAGCGGCCTCGACACAAGCCTGAATGCAATTTGTCAAATCCCGAGGTGCACACTCTATTATACCGCTCAGGAGGATGTCTTCTGTTAACACCCACTGGGCTCAGGTGCGGGAGCAGCAGCCGTGGTCAAAACTTGCTAAGCCGAGTGTGTAGAAAAGCGTGTAGAATACTCGTGGCCGCGCATATGTGATTTCGGGACGATCTTCCGCCTGACCCAGATGCCGCCCAGGCTGGAAGCACTCTCGACACCTCTCCACGACCAGGCTCGCGCATCGCAGCTGTCGAGTGAAATCACACCCGCCCCGACGACGTTACCTTACGTAAACGTCGCCCGTATTACGCGCGGCGACCGGTGAGACGCCCCTGGCGTTCTCGCGCGNTATTATCACCTTAATCTAAATCACGAGTGGTATCTATGATGTATATAGCGTCAATGAATGGAAAACGGCAGCCAAATATATTTATAAGAAGGCTTAGCACATAATTGGCAGTACCATTCTGGTCTAGGTCATGATAAGTACCTATTATATGCATTTGATGACTGTAGCTTCAATGGATAGAAAATTGCAGTCAGCTATGCTTATAAGGAAGCTTAGGGCATAATTGACCTTATGGCTCTGATCTGAATTTTATGGCTATAACTTCGAGGGATGGAAAATTGTGTCAATTTAAGCTTATAAAAATTCGTAAGGCATAATTCCATTTTCATATTGGTTAGGCTTGTGCCGGTCTGATGTGCTCTAATTTCCACGTGTCTAAATCCAGCAGTCTTCTAATGATGTCCAGCTCTGCTCACTCCACCGCGAAATACGATGAAGATAAGAACGGCGGCTTGCTCGTAATCTGCGAGCACGGCCGGCCCGTGACGTAGACGTCTGGCGACGGACGAAGTACAGAAACATGACGAAATGCGCTGTACGGCTGTCAATTAGAGTTCTGACCAAGCTCAAGCATCTACTCGTTACGAACGGATGTCTGGGAGAGTGCACACACATCCAAACAGCCTGACGTGAGAAGTAACAGCCTGAAGCGGCCTCGACACAAGCCTGAATGCAATTTGTCAAATCCCGAGGTGCACACTCTATTATACCGCTCAGGAGGATGTCTCATGTTAACACCCACTGGGCTCAGGTGCAGGAGGTGCAGCCGTGGTCAAAACTTACTACACCAAGTGTGTAGAATACTCGTGGCCGCGCATATGTGATTTCGGGACGATCTTCCGCCTGACCCAGATGCCGTCCGGGCTGGAAGCACTCTCGACACCTCTCCACGACCAGGCTCGCGCATCGCAGCTGTCGGGTGAAATCACACCCGCCCCGACGACGTTAACTTACGTAAACGTCGCCCGTCTAACGCGAGGCGACCGGCGGAACGCCCCCTGGCGTTCTGGCGCGTTCGGGAAAAAAAGGTGTTTTGGAGGAGAGATTCGGACGGCTCTTGAGGTCGGGTTACGATGAAAAACGTGCACGTAACGAACGTGCACGTATCGTAATAAAAGTAGGTATTATTTATTGCAGTGTTCATAGTCGTGTACGTAAACACACTATAACCATGAACCATGTCATAAAGAATACCTTCTTTCATTTCGATACGTACACGTTCTTTACGTACACGTTTCTAATCGTAACCCGTCCTTTAAAGAGTGAGTAGTAGTCCGGGCATATTTTTTTTTTGCATATTCGTTGTTTTCGCGTTTACGTTTATCCCAGCAAATAGATTCCCTCGATATACAACTTTTTCCTAGAAAATATTATATAAGACAGTACATTTTGGTTTTTTTTTTCTTATTGAGTGTACTGTAAGAGGATATTAACGTGAATGGCGAAAACTTACATTTTTAGAGCTTGCCTACGTAGTTTCCTTAAGCGTTAGGAGACAAGTAAAACTGCACAGTCATAGTTTAATCTGTTGTCCGTATCACCGTGCCTCAAACGCGGGAAAAACTCTCGGGCCCGCGTACTCTTAACATTAAGGTCTTTTGAGAGCCGCCGAAGGTGAAGTGAGGTGGCAGCGCCGGAATGCCAGGGCGGGGAAGAAGCGGGAGATCCCCGAGAAAACACGCCGACCAGCGGCATCGCCTGGCACGATTCTCACGTTCGAAAATCCGGGAGTGATCCGGCCGGGGATCGAGCCCGCTTCGCCTCGGTGGGAGGCGAGCAGGCTAACCGCTCAGCCACCGCTGCCCCACGAGTCGTACGACTTTTCTTGCCAATGCGTTTTCTGAAACACGACGACACGTTTTGCAATACGGAGCAGCACCTTCCACGCATGGCATTTCATAAAGGGTTTCATTTCTTCCTACGTGTTTATAAAGGGCGCGTGCTTATGCCGCCTGTTTACGCACGTCTNCATTTCATAAAGGGTTTCATTTCTTCCTACGTGTTTATAAAGGGCGCGTGCTTATGCCGCCTGTTTACGCACGTCTCGAGTCTGACGCACAAAAGCAGCCTACAAGGGCCTTGAATGTTGCCGTCGGTTGGCGGGTTTCCTCAAAGCACCACCGCTTATGCCGGTAATGCACTGCTTTCTGTTCCATCGCACGCCCGTCGTAAGGAATTGTTTTCGGTAACTATCGAGTGGCATTCGAGGTTTATCTGACATGCAACATATACATGCTTCTTTATTTAGTTTTGATAACTAGCACATACATTTCATTCCACGCATCCCATTTTGTTTTATAACTGTTTTCCCACCTGTAGCTAAAAAGCAGTAGAATTATGAATTTGTTAAAGTGGTTCATAGGAAAAAAAAATGCAAATTGCCTGTCTACCGAGTTATTTAATGCTACTCTTTACAACCACTGCCAACTGAAGTGACGCATTTAACTGGAAAATAATTTACAGCTTAGGTATTATCACGAGCGGAAGAATTATGCGCATTCCAGACGCACACGACAGCAGAATGACGTCACTGGGCGGCGAGATTTCGAAACGCCAATCAGTGTCTTGGTAACCTACTTTCCGCCGGCCAAGTGGGANGGGGGCTGTTCCCAGTACCGCGGCCAATCAGAGAATGGCCACGCTCACATCAAAGGAGCCGCTGCGCCGAGTCTCCTGTGTACTCACACTGTAAAAAAATTCCAGTAGATTTACGGAAACTTTCACGGAGACGTAGAGTTAATTTACGGAAAGGCACTCCGTGATGACGGATAACGGAAGTTAGCTCCGTAAATATAAAATGCTGAAGCTCTCCGTGTTCTTATGACTTAGACTTTGAGACACGAACANAACGGAAGTTAGCTCCGTAAATATAAAATGCTGAAGCTCTCCGTGTTCTTATGACTTAGACTTTGAGACACGAACAATGCAGATGATAACCTGAAGCGTATGAAATCCTATCTTCACAATACCACTTCGTGTAAAATAGCAGCAGGTGAGTGGCGAACCAATCATGGGGCGCCAATTCGTTGATTCCTGTTCAAATTCCGCTACAGGACAAAATATTTAAACTGTTTTTAATTTCTCTGTTATACACAGTGAAATACATTACCGAATTAACATGACTATAAATAAGAGATACGTGGATCGTTCCATATACATTCCGTATTACAACAAAATCTTAGTGTAAAAGAGTGGTAGTCGAGTGGGTAAAGTGTTGGGCCGTTAAATTTTTTTCCGAGTTCAATTTTACAAGACAAGATTTTTTTATTCTTTTAATAGTCGTTTTTATACACAGTGAATCACCCACATAACGAAAATAAAACGTTTTTTTATGAAGATCAGATTAAAAATAATACACTTGCAAGATTGTGGACACGTTCCGTGAATTCACGGAGATTTATGTGAAATTTACTAAGAGAAAGTTATTTAGAAAAAAAAAACGAAGAGGCCGTAATTTAACGCAGATGTCTGGATGATTTGTAACTGGTATTTTCCGTAATTTACGGACAATTTTCCTAAGTGTTCCTGCTCTGTGGTAGAGAGAATGCAGGGTGTTTACAGGGAACTGACTACTGTCTATATTATTAAACTGTGTCATCACCACTAGCTGCAGGTAAAACTAACATGCTTTGCCACCCGGGCGACACCTTTGTAGCCTAATGTATGACGTCATTGGTTGTTTCCTAAATATGTCACCTTTCAAAAGCGTTTTCTACTTGTATTAATATAAAAACACATTTTTTTTTGTTATATTGAATTATCTATAAATTATATTTCATTTATAATTAATTAGAATAAAAAAAGGGAGAAAATATATGTTGGTGATGCCTAGTAATAAATAGTTATTTTACCTAATATTATTACACTGAGTGAGAGCGCCCTTTGGTGTAATTTTCTTGACTCGGTTAAGCTTTGTTTGCATGAGGCGGAGGAATATCGCGGCTGTAGAAGTTAAACAGGATTTCAGAAAAATTGGAAGTAATTGCGAATGAACTATAACCTTACTCGTGTCTTTTATGTTATCTTAAGTGATCACGTCACTTCGGTTATCTTTTAATGCTATTTTCTTCAATTTTTTTTTTTAATTTCTTGGTTTTCATGTCTTGATTAAATATTCTTTGTTTCTACTCACTGTGGGAAATGACTGTGTTAATCTAATAGCTGTAGACTTTTTTTCAGCTCAAGACAGGGTAGAGAATTGGAAGGGCGTGTATGGAGGAACTGCACCAGCATTCGCCTGCAGTGCGGTGGAGGGTGGATTGTGGCACTTAAGCAGGGAGGGGGGTGGAGGTTTAATTTAATAAGGCCCTGAAAGTGCAGGCTCTTACAGTGTGTCTGTATATATAGAACTCAATTCACTAAACAAATCAATCTCATGTGCTGAATTTCAGTTTGTATTGAGTGCTGCTGAGTACAATTAATGGCAGAACTTTTATGCCACTGTTTCCCTGCAACAGTGGCACAGAACATTCAATAATACAGAATTGAAACAGCTCCTTCTACCCCGAAGTCAAGCTGCACACCGGCCAGCATCATGGCGCAACGCTGTTCGCCAGGCGGCAGCCCAGCCAATAGGGAACCTTCCGCAGAACGTAACAGCCAATCAGACGGTCTGGGTACGCCTGCAGTGAAGGGAAGACCACGTAATTTCATATCTGTGAACTTATCTACTCTTCAATAACGGCTTGAAGCACCGTATCATCAGTGTTGCCTGTTCACTACTGCTTGTTCATGAAACACTCTCACGAGGCTGTCTGCTTTCCATGCAACTTTATAATAATTTGTTTATATTTAAAACAAGTTTCACTTTGCTCGGCTACATTTCCTGCATCACCTAGTTTCTCTGAAGTGAGGTGATTTGGCGTGAACTCCTCTTTGACGAAATTAGGGTAATAAGTCCAAAAAAAAAAATTCTTTAAAATTTTATTTAAAAACTGTTTGCGTGCGCACACACAAATGTCTGTATCCTTTCGTCTGAACTCTGCATAAAAAAAGTTATATGAACATTTTGAACTTGACCGCCGTGTTCTCTTGCGCGGAGTGCAGTATAAGTTGGCTTCATTTTAATAATGAACATTCATAGCCTGACGACTTGCGAGTCTGGTACCAGAACATGAAGAAATTCATTTAATAATAATAATATGTTGTGTATGGTTACAGTTTAATTATTTAAGTGTTCTTAATTTCCATAGGTGAAATTTGCGTATGTTAAACTTGCCATTTTTAAGAACTCAAGAAATTTAATACTGCCCTATGTGACTGTTGACAATCGCAGATGAAACTAAATCTACCTCAAAGAACATTTTATAACTTGAAGCTTTGGCGTGCAGCTCGATTCAGAACTTCATAATTATGCTTATTATATTCAGAAAACTACTTTCACATTACTTTCGAATTTCATAAAAATATCAAATGTATTCATAGAGACCACTTGTTGACGACCTTAATAAGATCATTCTTGATTTTGTGCGTGTGGAGATAGCTAAATGGTGACACACATTCATTTCGAATATTGTGTTTAATCGCAGTAAAAAAAAATGCGATCCTACGACTTGAGGAATAACTGATTAGTATTTATCACAGTTATTAAATTATTTCTCTCGAATACCGTTAAAAATTATTTTGCAAGACTGCTCGTCCTACATTTAATATCCTGTATGATGTGATGATTTATTTAACGTGCACTTGTGTATCAGACATAGAAAGTCGAAAGAATGGGATCTACTGGTTACGATGAATCCCAGAATCACTCACGTTTCTTTGAGAGATTGGTTTACTGCTGGAAAAGTGAGTGCTAACTTACATTGTATAGTGTACGTGTCNAACGGAAGTTAGCTCCGTAAATATAAAATGCTGAAGCTCTCCGTGTTCTTATGACTTAGACTTTGAGACACGAACGATGCAGATGATAACCTGAAGCGTATAAAATCCTATCTTCACAATACCACTTCGTGTAAAATAGCAGCAGGTGAGTGGCGAACCAATCATGGGGCGCCAATTCGTTGATTCTTGTTCAAATTCCGCTACAGGACAAAATATTTAAACTGTTTTTAATTTCTCTGTTATACACAGTGAAATACATTACCGAATTAACATGACTATAAATAAGAGATACGTGGATCGTTCCATATACATTCCGTATTACAACAAAATCTTAGTGTAAAAGAGTGGTAGTCGAGTGGGTAAAGTGTTGGGCCGTTAAATTTTTTTCCGAGTTCAATTTTACAAGACAAGATTTTTTTATTCTTTTAATAGTCGTTTTTATACACAGTGAATCACCCACTAACGAAAGTAAAACGTTTTTTTATGAAGATCAGATTAAAAATAATACACTTGCAAGATTGTGGACACGTTCCGTGAATTCACGGAGATTTATGTGACATTTACTAAGAGAAAGTTATTTAGAAAAAAAACGAAGAGGCCGTAATTTAACGCAGATGTCTGGATGATTTGTAACTGGTATTTTCCGTAATTTACGGACAAATTTTCTAAGTGTTCCTGCTCTGTGGTAGAGAGAATGCAGGGTGTTTACAGGGAACTGACTACTGTCTATATTATTAAACTGTGACATCACCACTAGTTGCAGATAAAACTAACATGCTTTGCCACCCGGGCGACACCTTTGTAGCCTAATGTATGACGTCATTGGTTGTTTCCTAAATATGTCACCTTTCAAAAGCGTTTTCTACTTGTATTAATATAAAAATACATTTTTTTTTGTTATATTGAATTATCTATAAATTATATTTCATTTATAATTAATTAGAATAAAAAAAGGGAGAAAATATATGTTGGTGATGCCTAGTAATAAATAGTTATTTTACCTAATATTATTACACTGAGTGAGAGCGCCCTTTGGTGTAATTTTCTTGACTCGGTTAAGCTTTGTTTGCATGAGGCGGAGGAATATCGCGGCTGTAGAAGTTAAACAGGATTTCAGAAAAATTGGAAGTAATTGCGAATGAACTATAACCTTACTCTTGTATTTTATGTTATCTTAAGTGATCACGTCACTTCGGTTATCTTTTAATGCTATTTTCTTCAATTTTTTTTTTCAATTTCTTGGTTTTCATGTCTTGATTAAATATTCTTTGTTTCTACTCACTGTGGGAAATGACTGTGTTAATCTAATAGCTGTAGACTTTTTTTCAGCTCAAGACAGGGTAGAGAATTGGAAGTGCGTGTATGGAGGAACTGCATCAGCATTCGCCTGCAGTGCGGTGAAGGGTGGATTGTGGCACTTAAGCAGGGAGGGGGGTGGAGGTTTAATTTAATAAGGCCCTGAAAGTGCAGGCTCTTANAGGGTGGATTGTGGCACTTAAGCAGGGAGGGGGGTGGAGGTTTAATTTAATAAGGCCCTGAAAGTGCAGGCTCTTACAGTGTGTCTGTATATATAGAACTCAATTCACTAAACAAATCAATCTCATGTGCTGAATTTCAGTTTGTATTGAGTGCTGCTGAGTACAATTAATGGCAGAACTTTTATGCCACTGTTTCCCTGCAACAGTGGCACAGAACATTCAATAATACAGAATTGAAACAGCTCCTTCTACCCCGAAGTCAAGCTGCACACCNCTGCAACAGTGGCACAGAACATTCAATAATACAGAATTGAAACAGCTCCTTCTACCCCGAAGTCAAGCTGCACACTGGCCAGCATCATGGCGCAACGCTGTTCGCCAGGCGGCAGCCCAGCCAATAGGGAACCTTCCGCAGAACGTAACAGCCAATCAGACGGTCTGGGTACGCCTGCGTCGAAGGGAAGACCACGTAATTTCATATCTGTGAACTTATCTACTCTTCAGTAATGGCTTGAAGCACCGTATCATCAGTGTTGCCTGTTCACTACTGCTTGTTCATGAAACACTCTCACGAGGCTGTCTGCTTTCCATGCAACTTTATAATAATTTGTTTATATTTAAAACAAGTTTCACTTTGCTCGGCTACATTTCCTGCGTCACCTAGTTTCTCTGAAGTGAGGTGATTTGGCGTGAACTCCTCTTTGACGAAATTAGGGTAATGAGTCCAAAAAAAAAATTCTTTAAAATTTTATTTAAAAACTGTTTGCGTGCGCACACACAAATGTCTGTATCCTTTCGTCTGAACTCTGCATAAAAAAATGTTATATAACATTTTGAACTTGACCGTCGTGTTCTCTTGCGCGGAGTGCAGTATAAGTTGGCTTCTTTTTAATAATGAACATTCATAGCCTGACGACTTGCGAGTCTGGTACCAGAACATGAAGAAATTCATTTAATAATAATAATATGTTGTGTATGGTTACAGTTTAATTATTTAAGTGTTCTTAATTTCCATAGGTGAAATTTGCGTATGTTAAACTTGCCATTTTTAAGAACTCAAGAAATTTAATACTGCCCTATGTGACTGTTGACAATCGCAGATGAAACTAAATCTACCTCAAAGAACATTTTATAACTTGAAGCTTTGGCGTGCAGCTCGATTCAGAACTTCATAATTATGCTTATTATATTCAGAAAACTACTTTCACATTACTTTCGAATTTCATAAAAATATCAAATGTATTCATAGAGACCACTTGTTGACGACCTTAATAAGATCATTCTTGATTTTGTGCGTGTGGAGATAGCTAAATGGTGACACACATTCATTTCGAATATTGTGTTTAATCGCAGTAAAAAAAAATGCGATCCTACGACTTGAGGCATAACTGATTAGTATTTATCACAGTTATTTAATTATTTTTCTCGAATACCGTTAAAAATTATTTTGCAAGACTGCTCGTCCTACATTTAATATCCTGTATGATGTGATGATTTATTTAACGTGCACTTGTGTATCAGACATAGGAAGTCGGAACGAATGGGATCTACTGGTTACGATGAATCCCAGATTCACTCACGTTTCTTTGAGAGATTGGTTTACTGCTGGAAAAGTGAGTGCTAACTTACATTGTATAGTGTACGTGTCCGACGTTTTCCTTTGTTTGGTTTTTTTTCAGTAAACAAGAATATTTCCCCATTTTCTTCATCAGTGAGAATACTGCTGTTTCAGTACTGAACATTTGTGACTTCGTCTGGAGACAGACTGAGCTGCGTCAAAGACGCACCGTCCAACCAGAAAGGGAACCGCCTCTGTACTTTCTAAGAAAAGGTTCACAAATTCACCACACTGTTGTTTTGACGAATTGAAAAATCACGAATAAATTCTGTTCGCAGTATCTTTAAATTTTTTGAATTAAACTTTTGAAATGAAATGCATGAATTCCTTTTTTGTTTCCTATGTCACGTATCACAAAAATCTCAAAAATAAATTACTCATGTTCTATTTGTAATTTATATGAATAAAAACGGAGCAAATGGGTGTGTTGGTAACGCTTAGTAAGAAATAGGGCTTTCTAAAGTGCTCAGTTTACCGTGAACAGCCTATATATCCTGTACTTAGCGTGCTGTCGTGTAATGTGGGTTCGAACGACGAAGAAGGGAAGATGGATGCTTGGATAGGTATAGTCTATTCACAGTATCTCCACAGTTTGATTCAAACCTTCAAAATATTCCCCCGTGTATGGCGTGTTTGGTTGTTGTTTCCCAAATACGGCTTGTACCACATTCGTATTATTTTTATGTTGGCGTATTTAGTTATATCAAACACTCACTTACATTTCATTTGTAATTAATACTAATGAAACAGAGGGAAAATAGGTGCTATGGTAATGTCTAGTAGAAAATATTTCTCATGCAAAATGTTATAATACCGAGTGCGCACAAATGCGGTGCGTTGTCCCTTTGGAGTAATTTTCCAGACTTGTTTTTGTTCGCATGAGGCGGGGGAAAAGTATAAGTATCAAAATATAACTCGATCATGGCTTCAGAAAAGTTGGAAGTAACCATAAATGGACTAAAGTTTTTTTTTCCCATAGCCTACGTGCATTGTAGCTTTCGTTACTTCTTATAGCAGCAGTGTTGTGCATCAGCAGCCTGAGATATGGAAAATTTCCCACACTATAAGATGTTTTAAAACGTTCATTACAAGTTTACGAAGTCTCCTGGAGAATTTTTCCGTGGCATAGAAGCTCAAGCTGCAATCCATGCCTTCTTCACCTGCCCAGTATACCACAAAGCAAGCTTTGCCCCGTAATGACGCCCCCCCTCCCCATCCAGCACTAACTCGGCTAGCTCAAAACATCACAGCATTTTTTTTATCCCCAGCGAGCGATAGTGCGGTCTCGCCGGCGGCCCTTTGGCCCCACCCTTTTCATTGTCGTCGCCGGACCCTTGCCTTTTGAACTCTTCATCGGGGACAGCAGGCTGCGTTTGCCTTCATCTCCCGAGGTACCTTTCATTCGGCGGCCGAGGCAGATATCCCTCCGCCAGATTGGACCATCGTCGTGCTGTGTGCCTGTATCACGCCCCAGTCCCGCGGTCGCATTACGGCTGCAGTTGCCTTCAGGCTGAGCCCCTCTACAGGATGTGCTCTGTATACAACAAAGTCACATACTTTTAAAGTTATATTTCTTTTCTGATTATCACTATTTTGTGGCACAAGAATATTGCAAATATATTCAAACTCGCATTGATTGTCGTCCAGCATAGAAATACATTTTACAGACCCCAACATTTTCATTTAAACGAATACATACGGTGTTTGGCGTATTTTACTCGCGTTTCCGCCATATACCCTTTTATGTGGTGAATATAGAATACATTTAGCCGAAGAAGCATGACGTCATTAAAGTTCGATGAGCTTCACGTGCGATGAGTAACGCAATATCGTCGGTCAACGAAGTTTGCCAACGAACTATATCTTTACCCTTCGATTGAACATTGAGATGAGAGGTGTTCGGAATTAGGGATGCCAGATCTTCCGATTTTTTTTTTAGCGATAACCTAAAATACGGATTTTTCCCCGAAACCTTTTGTTCTTTGCACGATATCTAGTAGATCTTTTTATTTACAGTTGAAGCCTACTGAAATAACCAATTTTTTTACACATTTATGAAGATGCGTATTAATAAAATCAGTATTTTTAAACTACCCACCCTACCAGTGCAACTGTTACTTCTAGACTGATTGACTGATGTCAGTGCAGTCGATTTTAGCCACTAGAATTGCTTCTCTGCGACGTCACCATTGGTAAAGGGAACTTTGAGAATGTCAAAATACGCGATAAAAATAAAAAAAGACCCCACCCAAAGGTGTTACGAATTTACTCGTGAAAGTAGTTTCATGGGGGTTAGTACTGATATTTTTGTGTAATAGGTAAAGTTTTAAACACGCGCGTATGTGTACTAAGGTTTGCAATTTGTAAAAAAAAAAAATCTTCCAACTTTTTTTTTAAATAAACTTTAGTATTTTTCTATTTGTCATCTGCAGCACTGCAAGCTAAGTGCGTTATAGGCAGTGGAAAATTTTCTCTGAAATATATTTCTAAGCAGAGACTATAAAATTTCGCGAATTCATTTTAGGACAAGCTAGACTTCAAACATATGTATATATCTGCCATATTTACAGTTGGACCACAATTTATTAGACATGCCCAGGTGAGCTCTAGGCCAATAACAGACCTGCAAAAAAAGCAGCACCGAATCCTGTGCCAGCTGACCTGAGGTAAAACTGCGTACACACTGGGGCAGCAGCTAATGGGCAAAATGCTGAGGCAAATGTATAGCCACGTCTATCTTACATGTTGTTCTAACCCTTTCAAGCCCANCAGCTAATGGGCAAAATGCTGAGGCAAATGTATAGCCACGTCTATCTTACATGTTGTTCTAACCCTTTCAAGCCCACTGTAATTTACAGTTTCTGGTGTTGCAAACAAAAACTTTTATGATGCGTGCTGTACTTAAGTCGCCACAACACTTTTTTCGAAGTATTACAGTTTTACCTACAACGCGTTGTGCTGGCTCTAGTTCAATTGTGAAAATTTGTGAAAAAATTGAGAAAAGTTTTTTTTAATAATATGTAGGGTTAAAATAGTGTGTGATGAAACACTTTCATGAATGGTTATGTACAGGTAAACGAGTGTATGTTGATGACGACGACGATGATGATAACACGCAGTTAAAAGAAAGGGACTTTGAATTAATGTAACTTAACCCAACCGAAATTAACCTCACCTGAGTTAACCTACCCTAAACTTGGATAAACTCGANCAGCTAATGGGCAAAATGCTGAGGCAAATGTATAGCCACGTCTATCTTACATGTTGTTCTAACCCTTTCAAGCCCGCTGTAATTTACAGTTTCTGGTGTTGCAAACAAAAACTTTTATGATGCGTGCTGTACTTAAGTCGCCACAACACTTTTTTCGTAGTATTACAGTTTTACCTACAACGCGTTGTGCTGGCTCTAGTTCAATTGTGAAAATTTGTGAAAAAATTAACAGTTTTTTTAATAATATGTAGGGTTAAAATAGTGTGTGATGAAATACTTTCATGAATGGTATGTACAGGTAAACGAGTGTATGTTGATGACGACGATGATGATGATAACACGCAGTTAAAAGAAAGGGAATTTGAATTAATGTAACTTAACCCAACCGAAATTAACCTCACCTGAGTTAACCTACCCTAAACTTGGATAAACTCGAAAACTCGGACCGCGTTGTGAAGAAAAACCATAATACTCTCATCGCGTTGTGGGTAAAACCGAAATATTTAACCCGTTGTGGGTAATTTGTAGTGACTACAAAACGACAAGCGATAATATTTCGGCTATTGAGCACAGTACAGTTGTCAGAACGTGTAGTGGATATTTTTAAAAGCTCAGTGGCCTAAACCCGTAGAATGCGTTGTGTGAATCCAACCTTACACACGTCGCGTAGTGAAAAACATTTTGGGCAATGGACGAACCCGGCGATTGCGACTAACATACACTTGTACCCCCAGGCGCTGTCATTTGTTCATTGGCTAGCGCTTTGAAGAGCAGCACAAGGTCATATAATATTATAGTAGATTCGTGGTTTATTTACGGTTTTGAATCAAACCTTTGAAAAATCGCCCCGCGTATGTCGTGTTTGGCTGTTTGCTACGTTTCACAAGCGTTTTACACTTATGTTGACATAAAAATACGTTATTTTTTATTACATTGAACTTTTATATATATTCCATATATTATGATAATTAGTTTATAATTAACATGAATAAAAAACCAGAAAATAGGTATTTTGGTAATGCTTAGTAAGAAATAGTTCCCAAGAAAAATATTGCACTGAGCGCGCACGAATGCGGTGCGCTGTCCCTTTGGTGTAATTTTCTAGACTTTGTTAAGCGTTGTTTACATGATGCGGAGGAATATGCTGGAAGTAGAACTTTAGCAGGGCTTGAGAATAGTTGGAAGTGAACGTGAGTGGACTATATCCTGTACTCCAGGTATGAACGTTGTGAAATGATACGTTGTTGGAAATGGGGTAGAAAAAATGACACGACTTGTGACACAACGCGACTATTTAGGCTAAAACCACGTTCTTGAAAGCTGGGAATCAAAATTAGTTGTTTGCAGAATGTCAGAAACTACATCAGATGTAACTACAACACTCTAAACTTGAAATATTTAAGATGGAGCCAAATCAGTGAAAACCAGTGAAAACGTTACCACTGGTAATCAGCTTTAGGGCTGAATACCACTAATTCATGTGCGATTACCGAGAATTCCACTGCCGTAAATCACTTGTTCCCATTTCATTTGCTTGATTCATCAGTCGGTAAAAGCTTATACTGATTTAATTTAGGAGAATTTTATTTCACTGGTTAGTATCACTGATTCGGGCTTAGAGTGAAAGTTGTTAATTGTGGTAGCCTTATTTGATATCTGAACCATTGACGGGCAATAATCGATAGACACCCTCGGGTAACAAACCTTTGCTGGGTAATAACATAACACCCCCTGTTTCCTTATAACGGGCTATGTTATCGCTAGCCAAATTTTCACAGATGGAATAAGATATCAAATCAGGATAATATTATTCACGAATTTGTTTCATCCCACAAAAATTCTGGCATTTTGCCAATAACTAAATTTGATCCCCAATTTGCAAGTCTCCGTTTGTAGAGAACCTTTTTTGAATTATAAAACTCGTGGAATTTTTTTGACTATAATTGGTTTACTGTAAAATAAACATATCAAAACTCATTCCGAAATTTCCTTTTTCCCGTTCTAACGAGTTCGTATCTTTACACCACGGTTGAAAATCAACATTGTAACGGACCGTATGATTGAGCATTTCTGCGTCAATCAGGCTACGCTATGGAATCGTTAAACACAAAAATGTAACCGCTACGCCGCTTTAGCAAAACTCTTATGTGCAGAAATACCTTTCCCCAGTTCCCTGCCAACTTGACAGTGTTTGTACCAAACTATTTTTCAAAGTGCTCAGTTAATCACGAACTGGTTTTATTGTTTACGCACCAGAAAATGTTGTTTCCTTCTAAACAAATATCGATCATACAAACTGCTACTCTCGAAATAATAGGTAACCCCCAAAGTGCTATAACGGTGCCGCAGTTACCGTCTCGTACACAGAAGTTGAACTTAATTCGTCGTCTGAAATAAAGAAAGTACCAACAATCTAACATGCCGAGAAAAAAAAAACTCACATGTTGTGTCACTCATGTATGACTTAGCTTAAAATCTTTGCAACGAAATATATTTAACGACAGNCGCCAAGAAAAAAAAACTCACATGTTGTGTCACTCATGTATGACTTAGCTTAAAATCTTTGCAACGAAATATATTTAACGACAGGTAAAAAAAAAAATCCGTACCAAAATGTGCTTTTACAGAAATGTTAATTAATGCATTTATCTTATGAGCAAGGAAGTTGAAAGATTTTAAAGTTTTGTGGAATGGCAACTATATAAATGAAATATACTTTAGGTTATTTGATTTAAGAAATATTTTTTGTGTCTCACGATAATTATTGATGGAACACAAGCATTTAAGTGTGTTCATTTCTTTAGCATGTACCAAATTGAAAAATATTTTTTTTTGTTTTTATTATTTTATTGTTTGGTTTTTGTCTCGAAAAGTCCTAAATACTATGTTGGAGTAATCGATANTGAGTAAGCATGAGTCTTCAGGTTATTTCACTTACATCATTCTTTTAAATATTTGTGTGTTCAAGTTTTATGGAATTGCAACTATATAAATGAAATATACTTTAGGTTATTTGATTTAAGAAATATTTTTTGTGTCTCACGATAATTATTGATGAAACACAAGCATTTAAGTGTGTTCATTTCTTTAGCATGTACCAAATTGAAAAATATTTTTTTTTTGTTTTTATTATTTTATTGTTTGGTTTTTGTCTCGAAAAGTCCTAAATACTATGTTGGAGTAATCGATATAAAAAACCATTTGAAAAAATTGGGGTAAGGAATTTCTCGAGAATTCCTAGATATTATGTTCCTTGGAGTTCTCAATATAAAAAAACATTTGAGAAAATTGGAGAAAGGAATTTCACACTAACAACTTACTGTTAATAAACCTTTTCGCTTTCACGTGCCCATACCGCAATATTACGGGCAACAAAGTTCCCTAAAAACTTTCTGTTTAGTAGCTTTAATTCAATTTTGTTACTCTGAATATGTTTTTTACTTCAGTATTTGAGTGTATGTATAAAATATAGCAAAACCACTCCAAGTTTAAGAATAATTTTTTCATGACTATCATCGTTTCTGTTTCAGGTGATGTCTACTCGTAAACATCAGTGTGTGACTGTTAAGTGGCGAAGATGCTCCTACCATTGTACACGCCTGTATCACAGGCAGTACTGACATCCATGAAGTCATCCTGATATAAAGTGGCAAAAATAAGTTTAATGAGGTGTTTATATTTTTCGTTTTATTATTGTTTAGTGTTTTTTAGCCATAGCTATGGCATATAGTGGTGTACAACAGACGCACAATCAGCAGAATCAAAATTGTTGCATAGAATGTGACATGAAATTTGATACCGAGAAATCCCTTAATGTTCATTTGCAGTATCACCAAAAGAACTTGATGAACAAATGGGGAGGTAAACCAAGTACAGGTGGTGACGAATCGAACAACAATAGTCACAAGACTGGCAATAACAATGCTAGAGTGCGGGGTGGTGACTTCAGCAGCCCAGTTATGGCACCAGCCGATTCCAGCGACAGCATGGTGAAAACAGAACTTCAGACATCTGGAGCTCCTGGGCGGCCGTCATCGTCGTCGTCGACGACCTACAGCCGGGGAAGTCCTCCGGCTTCTACATCCTTCACGTATCCACCTACTCCAGGCAGCTACAACAGTGCACCATCGCCGTACCAGTCAGAGAACCACAGGTACTCACCCGCTGGTGCACACCAACCTGGGTACAGCTTTGCGAGTGCGAACAGGAGTGAGCAGACACCTCCACCTCTGTTACCACAGAACTCGGTTCAGAATAACTTTCAGGGTCTTGTTGGACCCTCGTTGGGTTTTAGTTCGCAGGATCAACCACGACATCCAGTAGATGAGAATGCTCATTATTTTACTGGTGGTCAATCTGTGAAAGAAGAACCTGGGTATATTTTTGGCCTCGGAAGCGATTTTCCTATGTTACCTCAAAATGTGAGGTCTTCAACACCAAGTTCAGTGCCAAGCTCAACACCGTCTTCGACCTCGATGACCCCAACTTCCTCAGCCTTACGTTACCACCCATACCAGCATATTGCAGTGAGTCACAGCAGTCAGCAAAATTCCTACATCCAAAGTAATCTTAGCAGAGACTTAGTTACTACATCGCGGTATGCTCCATCTCCTCAGAACTCTCTGCAGTGCGAAAAATGTGGGTTTCAGTGTAGCTCTAGTTCTGTTCTTTTGGACCACATAAATATAGCACATCGAACAGTGCCCATGCTAGGCAACCACCAGGTGTTCATGCAACAGCAAAATCATGCACTCTTCAGTCATCGTCATGATACTAGTTTTCCACCTCACCAAAATCTGCAGCGCAGTAGTCAAGAAGCGATGCAGGGTATGTTTGCTGACTTCAGAGATCCTGGGGGAACCAACAATAGCAACAATCTTGCAGGAACTCAGCCTAAAGTTGAAGATGAAACACCTGCAGAAATACTGGACCTGGACTCTCATAAAGTTCATGTTTATCAGCCACCATCAGAGGAAGAGGAAGATGCCCTAAGAATTGCGGCAGAAGCTGAAGATGATGGAAGAAGTGCTACTCAGAATCCCCATTCAGTGTCTGCTATGCTCTGGGGTAATGGTGCTTCTCCTTCAAATCTTCACAGGTCATATCGGCCAATGAATGTCGTGGGTGCTCCAGAATTTTCCAGTGTTCCTACATCTTTGTCTCCTCCGACACCAGTAACTTCTGATGTAACAGTTCCTCAACCCACAACATATCAGCCACATAGAACATATCTGTCAAATCCTGATGATATCCACAGTAACCCCAACATGCCTAGGGTTTCTCCCACTCACCAAACAATGATCACTTCTACCCAGTTGCCCCATACAAATGCTGTGTCTTCTACTCTTCCATCTGCAAATGCAACACCACAAACCCAAAGTCAGCAGAAAGGTTCGAAAGGTGATCAATCTTGGAAGTCTAATGAAGCACGTCGCCCTAAGACATACAATTGCTCTGCATGTAACAAGTGGTTTACAAGTTCAGGTCATCTGAAAAGACACTATAACACAACATTGCACAAAAATGCTGTGAAGCAGAGTGGAGCTCCGGATCCAGCAACAGCTCCAGTCAGTCAACACCACCACCCTAACAGAGAGCTGAGCGGAGGAAGTGGACCTATAATGCACCGTATAACTCCTGTTCCAGGAGGCACTGGAGACTCTTCTAGCCCAGCTCCTAGCCTTGGAGGTGAAGATTCATCTAGAAGTGATGATGCTGGGCAAACTAACGCTTTTGGGCGCATGACACCTCAGCAGCCGGCTAGTAGCAGTATGCTGTCTTCTTCCAATAGTCAGATACCAGAGAGTCCCCCAAACAGGCTGGCAGGTCCCTCGGCGGAGATTTCGGGGGGCCTGCAGTTCCTCTCCACATACAACAGCACCCAGGAGGTCAGTTCCGTCCGTTCTTCATTGGAGGCATTGCCTCCACATGTAACCCCGCAGCACCTTATGCTGAATACAGTTTCACCCCCTGTGCAGTCCCTGGTCCCCCAATCAGCCCTAGGTTCGCACCTCATCCACCACCCCATCCCCCAACAACCACGTCACCTCAACCCCTCCATGACGGCTTTCCCAAACGGTCTGCCCCCCCACGTTTCTACTACCCAAACCCCAATTTCTACCAACCAACACCATCTCACAACTTCTATTGGTAGTCAAGCTGGTAGTCCTGCTCTGGCCAATGTGGCTAGTATCGATGATGTACCAAATCATCTTTTGTTGGGCAGTAATGCTGGTACAATGACCAGCTTATTTCCGTCTTCGACATCCAATTACCACCCATTGCCAAGTTTCTCACAGCTTCATCAGAACCACTTGCTTAGCAGTAACAGTGGGAACACTCTGACTCTGCTGCAAGGATTCAATGGGATGTCGCAGTACCATCACCCAACTTCTGGCTATCACTTGGTGAGTACACTTGAAAACGTGGGGGGGCTAAGTCTTAGTCCAAACAGTCAAATTTTGATGGACATTCATTCATTAGCAAATGTTGATAATAATATTAATAATTATCTAAGCCTAAGTTTGGAAGACAGTGAAATAGACTTGAAATCAGATGATGTGGATAGCAAAATTAGTTCTTCTGAAAAAAATGTACATGGTTTGTCAGATTCTAATGGCAGTGTAGGAGATAACATATCAATTATTTCCCCTATAGGGACACCCGATTATCCTACCTCGACCACAGAGGATCTTGAACAGGATGTTATAAAGCTTTCCTTTCATGCCGATGACCATAAACCTATTTCTGCTGCCAATGGAGAAACTGGCCACAAGGTAAATGATTCTGGTTTTGTGACATCAGTTTCTAACAGCACGTTGCCGAAGTGTGTTGCCTGTGACAAAGTGTTTAACAAAGCATGCTACCTGACACAACACAACAAGAGCTTTCATTCTGGTCACAAGCCGTTTAAATGTCCCCGTTGTGGCAAGCGTTTTGACTCTGAGATTATGTATCAGGAGCATCAAGGCAAACATGCGGGAGATAAGCCTTTCAAATGTGAAATTTGCCCCAAACAGTTTAACCATAAGACTGACCTTCGTAGGCATCTGTGTTTGCACACTGGTGAAAAACCTTATTCTTGTGACACGTGTGGCAAGGGTTTCATAAGGAAAGATCACATGTTGAAACACACAGAAACACATCGAAGAAGGCCTTACAACAATAACAACAACATCAAGAATAAGAATATTGATAATGATGAACTTTCATCACAAGTAGTGACATCAAATGAGATGGAACTGGAGCAACTGGCAATTTCCGGTAATACCAAGACTATGTTGCTGGTTGCTTAGTATTTCACAAGTTGTTGTGTTTGTGGCGTTTGATTCCTAGCTTTGATTGTTTTAATTGCTTGTACATATAGAAAATTAGGTGTATGTAATACTTGTGACATCAGATCTCTATTTTTCTTTCGCAAAATTCTGTTGTAGTTAAGTTCTGTGTTGAAAGTAATTTTGTTTTGTATTTTGACCACTCCAGTTTCGTGGAATTATTCCATTTTTACACGTGGTTAGTTATTTTAGTGGCCAAAAGACAAGCTATCAAATAAGCATGCAGTTTCGTGTTTTATTTACTTTCAAAATTAATGTTCCAGTTTAGCATTCTGCCTTGTTTTGCATGAAAGTTTGATGTAAATGTTATTTAAATTTTAATAGCAATTAAATTTTGTCATAAAGTACTTTTTTTACCATTCTGTTTAATCAAAATGAAGCTTTTAAGTTATTTGTATATTAGTTTAAATGAACCTCGCAATATGTACTTACGTAGACATTTTTTTATATTGGTTAACTACTTTGCTGAACAAATTCAGTAGAAAGAGCTGTGATCCAAAACTAATGAATTTACAAGTAATGATTTTTGTAACCTATTACTGTAGTACTTTGTCAAAGGAGGCTTGTTGCTACCATTAAAGTAACCTTGTTTAGGCGTGTTTTGTGCCCAGTATGTGTGCTATTATAGCTATACACATAAATAAGAAATGCTATTAATATTCCTCGTTTAACGCTGTGTTACATAGACTGCTAACATACAAATCCACAGCTGTTAACTATCATCGCCTGCTAAGCATAAGAGTTCCTCTACTTCAGTGCCATCGAGTGGGATTGTGAGCAGTGTAGTGAGTCTCCGAAAAGTTTAAATAAAATAGTGCTGTTTTAGGCACCTACAATATAAATGTGCGAGATACATAACCGAGGCTATTAAGTTTGGAAATATTATATCTGAGTAGTGTCATTTGAAAACTACCTACTGATTGTTCTTTTTGTTATCAAGCTGTGCATAGATACAACTTCTTTTTGTACATCACATGGGTATTTATTTAATCAAAAAAGACCTGCAAACTGTAAAAAAAAATTGTAACTTAAGTTCAATGTTAATTTTCATGTACGTAATTTACTCATGATGGCTAGTTGTGAAAATAACCGTATTTAATTCTAAGAAATATTTTTCATTTTCTAGCTTAATTTGTAATTTGCTGTCGACGTGGTTATCAGTTTACAATAACTAGAATATGAACATTTTAGGAAAAGCAAAGTGCTGCCTATTCTCATGCAAAAAATCCACATGTAAATAAAAAAAAATTAAAAAAAAATTGAAATGTTAAATTATGTTTAATGAATTTTGAGTTTTATGAATTCTGTGACGGTATTTTGTTTTTGTCCGTATGGATGTAGTCTTAACTCAGTGGATGCCCTTGAGGGTGCAGAGAAAAGGAAACAGACAAATGGTTACATAAAAATAGAATTTAATGAAAATTATTTGATTAATATTTTTTTAAAAACAATATTAGATATTTAAAAATTGCATTCATTTAATTCATGCCATATGCAAAACTTAATGAGAACAAATATAGAGTGCAGGCTACGCTTGGAGCCCATTTGAAATATAACATTTATAATTTCTGTGTTCTAACATAGTTAACCTTATACCTTATATTGAATTGCGTAAAACGATCATTTGAATCATTTGAATTAGGATACAGTAATCACCCCAGTGTGCATCTGTAAAAGAATAATAGTTTGAATTTTTAAACCTTTCTGTATATTTCACATTACAGATAAAGTGAGGGGTAAGAATAATTCGTGAATGAAAATTATTGAATGTGGTAATTTAATCAGATTTATTGCGGCCCAATTTGATTCTATGTATGACAAAAAATTCGTACTCTCAAAAGAAGGCTGGGAATCGCACAAGCATATTAATTCATTGAGACAATAGCAAGACACTTAAAGATGATTACAATTGTTACTTGTCGATTTCGTAGGAAGTAATTAAGAAATAGCATAGTGAATGTCTCAAAGGAAAATGCAGTTTATTATTTCACACTCGTAATTACGCGTACGTTCTCAGTTCAACTAGCGACAAATTGTAGAATTCTCGATGTTTAGCAGGCGGCAGGGGAATATTGCGCGTGTGGTGTTTTTGTAACTCTCTTTTCTTGCTGTTATGTTTAAGTGTTGCTTTTAAACGTCCCCCGCTTTTTGGCTCCGTAGTTAATTGAGGAAAGGAGTTAGCTTCGGTACTAAATTAACGCAAACGTAAATTTAAAAAATGACACGCACGTACGTGAATTATTAAGGATTAAAACTTTTTTTTTTAAGTGAGGCTTTATTGACAGCCTACTGTACACATCATTGGACTAGCATAAATAATTCAGTTTTAAATTTTGGACACCCTGAGGAAATATTCACTGAAATCCCTGCACGTACAAGAATGGACGTTATTTTAGCCGCGGAAGTGAGAAACGCCTGGTTAATGTTGGTTCCCTTCCCTGAAAAAGTTGTACAACATGGGCACTTGAAATTCTGGACATTGCTTTAAACTGCCTGCACATCCAATCACAGTAAATATTTCACACCTCTATAGTCACTTAAATTTGATTTATAGACTGGAGAATGGAAACAGTAATATGTATCAGAAATGCGCTTGGGCCTATTTATTTTCGTGTTCTTGGCTTTCTTTTCCCTTCCGCTGTGCAATGGGCCCCCCGTGCCTACGAGAGCGGACAGATGTCGCCCCAGCAAATAAATCAGACAGCCCAAGATTTTCCTCTTCCGCAAACAGGCAGCACAGTTGTGATTCTGGTAACGTTTCGAGCTGACGCTGCTTCGACGAGCAACTGCTTCCGAGCGAGTGACAACCACCAAGCCATGACATATTTTGCGTCTCTTTCCCGACTATGAGTCACGGTCAGTTTTCCTGTGGCTCCTCCTACATCCTGGCTAATGCTCTTCTCATCCCAGAGCCACTGTACCTTTATTCGTAACCGATGCTCTTATCCGCAGTAGCGACATCATGAGAGATTCCGATC
>NQII01002862.1:193747-265751 GCA_002778355.1 Clitarchus hookeri
GTTATTGGTGACAGTCACGCATGGTGAACTTTCTCTGCCTCCAAGAAGTGGTTATCTCCCCTACTTCACCGTCAGTGGTGACTAGTTCAACCTCGCCAGTGTTTTCACCGCCGCTCATATCTGTGGCGTCTTCGTAACCTGATGGAAATCTGAGCTGTTAGCTAAATGGCATGAAAGCTATGCTATTTCTTCCGCTTCATGCACCTGGTGCAATGCCAGTAGGTTTGGCTATGTCGTTTTTTCACTTAAATGTGACAAGCAGTTTGTAGTGTAACGGTTTTAAGTTTTTCTTTTGAGTATCGCTATCCTTGTATATCCGCAGTCAATAATTTGTACAGTGCTGCTGAAGGCCTGTATGTTTATACATCATGAATCCAATTTATGACGTATACACAATAATATACGTAATCTGAAAGGGCCAGTTTATACGAATGAGTGATCATGTTCCCTTCTGCAAAAACTCGTTCATGAGATTTGGCTTCAGTTTATGTAGGTAACGCAAGTAAAATTTGTAAAGAGTGACTTTCTACAAACAATTTCTTGTCGAATCCTCATTTGTACAGTATCACAAAATTTTGCTGTATGGCTCCATGGATCAGTTTTCTAAACCACAGAATATGTTGCATGCAACGTAGCGTTATCTTAACATTTCAATAACATATGCCTGCAGTAGACTAGTGTCATCAAATGTGCTGTTTAAAAAAAAAGGTGCTTGAATTTATCATCGACAGGAAACAAATCTACATTATGATCGTCAGCGTTCTGCTTTAGGATAATTGTTTTGGTGTTAATAAACCCTTGCAAGACGTTTAATAAAATTCTGTGTCATAGACTGTATAATTTTGTTTGGATATGTGTGCCAGTACCTTCGCCATGTCGTGCATTACATTAGAGTCTTCTAGTGTCTTCTGGAAATAACCTTGGTGATTGCAATTTATAGTAGACTCGGCCAGGGTGCCATTACTATTCAATTATAAATGCTATGTTGTCTTTAAAAACATGCAGATGCCTGGCTGGGGAAAGGCGAACCACATATTTATTTTGTTACATAACATTCTCGCCCTTCATTACCACGCTGGCAGATATTATATAAAACAATGACATTACAAATGGGTATTAATAGTGGTCAGTATGTTTTCATGTGTGTCAACAATCATACAAATGTACATTCTTTACGGCCAGAAAGTTTCTAAGTGCGAGACACCATTCAAATACTATGAGAATCCCTGAGTGTGGTGATCTGAAACGAAACAAAGTTATTAGATGACAATGTACTGTAATTACTAAGAGTGATAATCTAATAAACTCTACAAAGCTTTTCTCATTGTATTTCATTCCTCGCTTCGTGCCTGCAGTCGCAAATCAAAGCCTAGTTGTTATCTTCGAAACTTATCAGGGTAAATACTGTATTGCTGTATTTATTATTCCAGATAAAGTGGTGGCGTATCGTTACATTCGTTTTAGAAAAAACTGTGGGAAAATCTTACAAATGAGAATATCTATTCGTTTCTAGAAAGAATTGTTTACTTTCTGCATGCACCTAATTTTACATCAGTTATTTTTTAGATCACTGCTACGGATTTTTTTTTGCCAGTTGTGTTTAGTAGGTTTCATCATTGAACAAGTACAGCGCATTTGCGTGTTGAATTTCAAAATCTGCATTAACTGTGATATGTGATGGTCTCGTTAATGCAGAGGTGATGCTTAACAGAACCTGTAAACACTTAACATATTTTGTGGGTGCACTTTCAACCTACCGGGCAAAAAAGGTCAAATGTTCTTGAAAAAAAAAAACATCCATATGTGCGTCCGGGTGCTTTTTTTTTATCACTTCAGTCGAATACCCAGTTAGGTGACGATTAGAAATGTAAGGGAGACCTTTGTTAAAATAATACCGCAAAACATTCCTCAGTTGTCTGCCGATCACCTGAGACCATGTGCAGTAGTACTTCTACCAGTGCAAGAAAAGCGCAGACGCTTAAATTGCAAAATGTTATTTGAATGAGTATCCAGTAAATAATTTCGTCTGCACTTCGTTCACAAATGCAGGCAGTAGCAAACACAGTTTGTTTTCACAGAGTGCAACTGTCCTCGTGGCTTTCAGGGACATAATCATAATGGTATAGTAATAGTGACTGTACTTGGAAATAGTTGTGATCGTGAGTTGCAAATTAACTTCCTACCTTACAAACCAAATAACTTTTTGGTTGATAGTAACCACAACCACCCAGTTGAGATCTTGTTTTCCGAAAATACCTTTAAAGGAAAAATTGATCTCTTCATCTCATCATTAATTATTTTCTTGGTATATTTATTAAGAAATTTGTTACAACAGCCAGATAACCATTTTTAAAAAAATAAATAATGTTTATATTTTTTATTGAGCCATCGATTTTTTAAAATTAAATGTGGCTTTAATTAGGATTTGTTTTAGTTGATATGGTTGACTAAGGAAAATGTAATTTTAGGGTTTATTGCCAGCTTCATTTTGATTGTAGTTTTAATTTCTGTTGCATGACATTTGCTAGTGTGACAGTAAGTTCAGAAATTAACGCTGTTTCAAACTGACCAACTTTTTTTGTATAAGTTTTCACACAAACTTTGAGCACTGGGTATTTGAATCACTTCAAGATAAATATTTTTTATCTTTCTAATTGTTTCTCGGGAACGTGTTTAGTTGGACCAATAATGATGTACTGTGGTGAAATAACCTGTTTAAGATGTTATTTTTGAAGTTTAATGACAATGGTGAGCTGAAACTTAATTCGGATTTTGATTGGAACTCTATTGCCTAAAATGACTACGAAAAGAGTAATAAAAAAACCAAGAACACAATATATGTAAGAGGAAAAGAAATATCCATGTATGTATTGTGTTCTTAATTTTGTTGGCTACTTTTTTCTTAGTCATTGTTGGCAATGGACATCCAATCCTCTTTAAGATGTTGGAAAATTCACATAGTTCAGTAATACAATACTTAAGTGTTCAAAGTTTGTGGTAATCATACGTGAAATATTCATTTGATCAGAGAAATTTGAAGAAATGGCATGTAATATTCCATAAAGGTGGTCGCCTGCTTAGTACGCTACTCAAACAATTAAAACCATTTTTAATGGCGTCTTCTTACTTTACAAGTGTCTGTTAAAATTTCAGGTTCTAGATATTTGTCCAAAGCGTATTTTTTTTTTCGAGAGTGATAGGCCTAACGATTGGCTACAGCGGTTGTTTCGCGTAAAGTTAACATTATAAGTTGTAAAGCGACATACAGTACACCCTAACGTCTTTATCACGTTGAAAAAAAAATGGCAGGATCAGCGCTTAAGTCTATTAGAGGCGCGCTGCCGACGGAAAGACTTGAAAACATTTCAGTGCCTTGACCGTAGAGGTGATGATACAAGTGTAGATGTTAGATACTCGTGTCTACGTCGCCCTTAGCGCCCCCGCGCCTTGATCACGCACGGTAGTCTACTTCCAACCAGGCGGCTACCTTAACAACTGCACATAGAAGAATTCCTGAATTTTATTTATTAACTACTGAGCTATATCTTGTTATATGTAAGTGTTAATGTGTCCTAATTTTTCTATCAAAAAATGAATGTATCTCACATGCTTTATAGTGCATGTACTGCAATCTGCATGACTGCACGAAACACGAATGCCATATGTATGTACAAGTAACGTGTATATATTACTAGTGAACGTTTTTTTACTCTAGAGTAATTTTTTTTTACTGAAATCCGTGTCTTTTTCTTTTTCCACAAGCTGCAAGGATTCACGAAGAATTACCGCAAGTCGTGAGACAAGTTACCACCTTCCAACTATTTTTGTTACCAGCGTTGCAATCATTTTTTAGACATAGTTATATGAACATGATAAAGTACTTAGTAGTGTTTCAAATTCAATATACGTGCACGCATTACATGATTTGTATTGGATGGAAAATCTTGACAGAATTGTAAAAGTAGTGTTAAAGATTTGAGATTACAGATGTATAAATATGTACCCATTACACTGAAATGTTTTCATATATCATGTGAAATATTTTGCTAAGAAGTACTTCCCAAAGACATATCCACAACATAAGCAATACAAATTGATGTGTATAGAAAAAAATTCTCCTTTTGATTTATGTTGTGACTCTTAGTTTATTACATAGTACTTTTAACGTTACCAGTATTTCAGTCTTCAGTTATGTCCAAATGGTGCCTCATTCCAGTTGATTGTCATAAATTGTCAAGTTTTAACTCCTCAAATTATTTAGTAAACGTTTTGATTATTAGATTTTGTATTTTTTTACAAGACTGATTTGTGTATTATAGACTCATTGTGAATATGATAAACTCTACTAGATCTGATAAAACTAGTAAGAATAGCAAGAGATTAGTTTTGTAGTTCTGATGATGTGTCAATGAGGTGAATGATGGACGGACATTTACAGCCGCTCTGCAATGTGCGCGTAGAGCTGTGAGGAGCGACAATGAAGTGAACAATTTGGCGTTCATGTTGATGATATTGTAATTATTTTGTTCTTGCTACTGTAGAATATTTTTTAACAAGATGTTTCAGATTTTCAATTTACGTATTGTTATGTTGTATAAATAAGTAATTTTTAGTTCATAGAGAGAATTTAAAAAAAAAACACAGAAATTTTTTGCTAGGGGTATCAAAGTGAGTTTTTTGCTGGCGGCACATTGGCGTGCGATGCCAGTGGTGTGGTTACAGATGCAGAAAGCCAGTTATGTTGTCCTGACAGTTCTTGTTGGTTAAATATGAACATTATTATGAAATGTTACAAGCTGAGTTCCTTTCATTTCAAAGAATGAAAAGCCATCCTGTGTGGCTTGTATTTGATAAGAGTATAAAATATGCAGAAACTTAGTGACATTTTATTAATTTTTCTTTCCTCTCAATGCTAAAGTCGCTCGTGCGATGACAAAAAAGTTGAAATGTAAGTTTCCAAACACACAACATAATAACCTCTACAACGATAAGATTTATTTCCGTCGCATGCTTGTTGAAACACATTTAAGTCAAACTTGCATTTTGTTGAAAGTACAGTGGCCTAGAGAAGCGAAAGACCATTTCGACTAAGTACATCTGATCTCCGCGGGAAACCAATGTTTATGCTCGCTCTTTTTAACTTCTAGCGCTGACGGACCAAGTCATGGCTGGTCAAACAAGTCTCATTACGCAGGAGTGGTTTCTCTATTCTGATCAGATTAGTCCCTGTGTATTAAAACTGGAACGGTTCTGTTTGTAGATGTTCTACAGTGTGTGCTCTCGATTCTCTTGGTAAAAACTACATTCATCCTCAAAAAAAAAAAACTTTTTGTTTGGGTTAATATCATTCCGTTTTACTGTTAAACACATACACAAAAATAATTATCTTCAGTATTATTCTAATTTTCTCATGATATGTTAAATCTACATATTTACATAAATTCTCTAAATCCTTTTGATGATTGCCATTTGAATTGCATATTGTACGATACAATTTTCAAGATGCCACTCCCTTTAACTCTGGAAATTGCAAAACGAAATTTGCAATCAAGTATTTGGGAACCACCCGGTGACCAGTCCAGAATATTCTGAACTTTGAACCACAAGACATTCGTCAAATGGAAGACTATACAGTCGGGTGGATTTTAGGTATTCCTAATTCCCAAGCGCAGTTCCAAGTATCCAGAGATGTGTTAACGAAAGAAGATTCCCTGTATGTCATGGAACAGGCTACATGTAAAAAGTTTCAGAGTGTTTCTAAGTTACGCAAATGTTCTTCTTTCTCGTGTGCGTTTCCCCACACAAGAACAGTGACCTGCTGCACATGTTGACTAACACTTGTGCATGGCACAGTCGGTGAGATCGTGGACTGGCGTGGTGCGTGGCTGCCTAAACTCGGGGCGCCAGTCCACAAACATGACTGTCGCAGTGTGTATTTTACTTGCTACATAATTCGTCAGTGGTGCCATCAACGAGGATTTTATTGGGACTCTGGAATTTTTCTTTTAATTGGTGTGTTAAAACAATCTCATTAAAGTTTGTCCACGGTAAACTGGGAACTTTTTTAAAGCGCTGCATAGGATTTATTTGTAATGCGCATTGTGTATTATTTCACCAGTTGTAAAAATAACATTGCCATTGACCTGTTCATCTTATCCATGCGTTGGTCATGTAAAACTGTGAAATTATTCGAAAATTAAATATTTTACAAATGTGATAATTCTTACCCTCATATGCGTTAGAAAGAGACGAACCAAAAGAGATGACTTCAGTATTCACTGATGTTTAATTAAAATGTATAATTTAACTTAAATACATGGAACTACTTTATTTCTGTCGTTACCAACTTACTAGGCGCATGCCATCCAGTGTGTCAGTTTAAATGTATGCAGGTAAAGGCAGTTACATTTTTCAAAGGTTGATTTCTAAAGTGCTTAAATAACCGTGAACAGCCTATATCACACTTTGCCACGATTATCACTTTGTATTTCTGTAATCAGACATACCTCGACATTTTTATTCACATTCACTTGCATTTGAAAATTTATTTTTTAATATGCATAAAATATGAGGGATGCGTGCATTCCAAAATCTTTTTAACTCCTCCAGAAAACTCGTTTGCGCTGTTACTGGGAAATTTGTCACAAACCAATGGCAAAAAATTGTAGCGAAGAAACATTTTCTCATACTCAATTATCATTTGGCACATCGAGTCAACAACTTATTTTGTACCATCCAGTTGTACTGAAGTGTACAATGGACCTGGAGAACTGCAAAAATTGTTATTGCATTAGCAAGCATAATTAATTACATCGCATCTGAATTTTAACATATATTCAGTCTTCTTTGTTGTGGTAAGTTAGTTAATAACGTTTTATCTAATATTACTTTTTATACAAGGTTCTTTCCTAGGTAAGAAATAACTGTAGCACTTGGTTTGGGGGGGGGGGCTGTTGCACGCTGCCTAATTAATATTAATTAGTATTTAAATGCGATTGTGTTAGGAAGTTATTGCATAAAAAACCTGATCTAATGGTACAATACAAATTATTTCCTTTCTAGAAATAGGGAATTGATCAGTCTTTCTGGCATGCTCTTGCAGAAAAAGGACGAGAGAAAATAAATTTTAAGCAAGTATACCCAGAATTCTAGACTTTTTTCTTTAGTATTATTAATTTAGCAAGTTGCAATGGTGACCTGGATGGTTCATTAATGTAGTAAATTAGGAGAAGAATTTCGTCAGTGAGTAAAAATAGATAAGAGGTATTGTTTTGGGTAAACGTTGATTTGAATGAAATTGGGTACTTAGCAATGCCAATTTACAAATACATAGGTTAACCAATGTTTTCATTTGTTTTTCATTTTTACGTAATTTGTGGAAATATAATCAGTGTCGAACTTACCAACTTGGTACCAAACTTAAAATGGATGGTAACGCATTTCTTTATTGCTAATCTANAACTTAAAATGGATGGTAACGCATTTCTTTATTGCTAATCTAATCAAAAATAATTTAATTGAAATAATTAGTTAAACAAAACGAACCGTTCTTATGAACTGTACTTAGTGTATANTGTAGCACTTGGTTTGGGGGGGGGGGCTGTTGCACGCTGCCTAATTAATATTAATTAGTATTTAAATGCGATTGTGTTAGGAAGTTATTGCATAAAAAACCTGATCTAATGGTACAATACAAATTATTTCCTTTCTAGAAATAGGGAATTGATCAGTCTTTCTGGCATGCTCTTGCAGAAAAAGGACGAGAGAAAATAAATTTTAAGCAAGTATACCCAGAATTCGAGACTTTTTTCTTTAGTATTATTAATTTAGTAAGTTGCAATGGGGACCTGGATGGTTCATTAATGTAGTAAATTAGGAGAATAATTTCGTCAGTGAGTAAAAATAGATAACAGGTATTGTTTTGGGTAAACGTTGATTTGAATGAAATTGGGTACTTAGCAATGCCAATTTACAAATACATAGGTTAACCGATGTTTTCATTTGTTTTTCATTTTTACGTAATTTGTGGAAATATAATCAGTGTCGAACTTACCAACTTGGCACCAAACTTAAAATGGATGGTAACGCATTTCTTTATTGCTATTCTAATCAAAAATAATTTAATTGAAATAATTAGTTAAACAAAACGAACCGTTCTTATGAACTGTACTTAGTGTATANTCTAATCAAAAATAATTTAATTGAAATAATTAGTTAAACAAAACGAACCGTTCTTATGAACTGTACTTAGTGTATATTTTAACAAATATGTTAATGGTAATACAAGTTTGGCTGTTGATGTGTTCATGTTAGAATGCTAGCATAAAAAATGTATCCTTTTACTAATAAGTCTAATGTTATAGCAAAAAAAAAACNTGTGTTCATGTTAGAATGCTAGCATAAAAAATGTATCCTTTTACTAATAAGTCTAATGTTATAGCAAAAAAAAAACATTAGATTTAGACATTTCTTTAAACGTTTATGCTGCTGTAAAATTAATAATTTTGTGACAAACTTNAAAAAAAAAACATTAGATTTAGACATTTCTTTAAACGTTTATGCTGCTGGAAAATTAATAATTTTGTGACAAACTTTAACCATTCATAGACTTAAATTACCATATTGCAAACATACTGTTGAAGTTTTAATGTTAATATAGCCTCTAAGTAATGTTATTTGTTGCCGTAACCAAAAGTTGCACTACGCTAAAAATAACAGGAAGAACAAAATGTTTTTTGTTACTGCAACGTTAAAGAAATGTCCACCCAACACAAGTTTACACAGACTTGGAGTTGTAAAGTAGCAGATAATAGGAAACAGCGATAAACTCTTAAAATTAAATCACTGTATTTAAATTTTTAACAGTAGTATGAGAATTGAATGTAGATTAGACCAGCTCTCAAGCCTAAAGAGAACTGCAGGTTGTCGTTACATTTTCCTGAATACCCATAGAATGCAGCACTAACAGACGTGATAAGTTAGAGCAGTTGGCAGGGCGTTAGGTTCCAAAATGNCGGCAGGGCATTAGGTTCCAAAATGTAGAGATCATCGGACAATCAAGGAGCGAGTCCGATACCCTTACCAACTTTTTTTTTTCCCCGTTGGTAATATAACTTTTTGTGACAAAATAATAACTGTACTTAATTTACTTTAAATCAGAATTTTTTTTAAGCAAAGAAAGTAAAATAACATTTTTAACACAAATGCCAACATCAATTCAAAACTAAATTTGTTTTGCAGCAGAATGAACACCACCTTAATGTAGGCAGAACAGTGTTGTTACAAAAGTACTTAATATTACATTAACATTAAAAGCATAATATAATATTACATTAACAGCAACATTAGTTACTGACGTCTCTTAAGGTAACAAAAAATTACAGCTAACATTAGTACTGTTGTCACAACATGAGACTTTTTTTCTGTGTAGGGCCTCCCGATTTCCGAGAAAAGAATTCCACAGAAGCTGGATTTCAATATCCTACTTGCACACCTACAGTTTCCTCCCGTCATTGGCCGCGCGCCTTCGTCGGAAGACAGTGTGGGGTTTACTGGGCCAATGAGGAACAAGTTACTCCGGTACTGAACGCCTGCGATTCGCGGGCAGATACCTAAGACGTGCAGCTGTCGCAACCTACCATTCGCAAAAGTGGATCTGAGTTTCAAGATTATTGAAATACAACTTGACAGGAATTATCCGGTGGGCCCTCCTGGGGGTGAATCTGAGGACTCGAACGGGCATTTTTTTTTGACGTGAGCACAACCAAAAACATTGTTGCTTCCTAGGGAGGGAAATTGATTTTCTGAAATGAGACTTCTCACTGGGGAAGTAAATTATCTCCTATTGCACTACAGACGATTCGAGAATAGATTACAAACTTTTTTGGAGCCATTCCACACGGCCAAATGAGTTAACAGCCTTCCTGATATGAGAACACTCCACATATGCTGGACTTTCTGTGGATCTTTTAGAATGCTCCCTACCAACGAATGATACGACCAACGTTTAGAAATCCATCGCAACGCGTTAAATGACAGCATGAATGGCAGTTAGTCAGCAGGGTCCGTATGGGGCAGTGGAGTATTTCATGCGGTTACCAGCGTCGCTTTCGTATCTCGGAAGTTAACTATACATGTATCTGTGCATCGAAGGTAAAGGGCACTATGTAAATTTTACAAAACCGAGGTTCTAACATTGTCTTATTGTATTTTTCGGTCTATTTCCGGGTTGCAAACTATATAGTACTATAAGGAATAATAAGCGATTTAGCTAGTATGCAAGGGAACTATGTGCCATCGTGGTATCGAGGTAAACTGCACTCCTGTAAATTTTCATATTTGTGACATTAGTGCCATTTACCTCCAATGCACAGATATGTCACTCAACCAGTTGCTACCTTGGACCTTAGACTTTGTCCCCCAGAGATATAATAGCGCGGCAAACATTGGATAGTACTAGTATGTCTAATCTCTATTTGCTTCTTCAGTTTGTTAAATATGATACACACACGCACTGATAGCCAGTCGCTGTTTATTGTGAATAATCTTTTGTACCATAAGGAAAAACCAAGCATGCATATAACAAGCTAAATAAAATTCATGGTAAATAGGCCTACATTATTTTCCTGCTGCATTATTTGAAAATGACTATCCACGCTTATAATTTGTGGCAATTCAATGAAGGTTTCGAATTATAGATGTTGAAAATATACCTTTTTTTATAATGACAGCTCCACGTTGGTCGTTTTAACTAATGCCATACAAAACTACATCATTGCAAGCCATAATTTCTACTCAGGCTTCCAACCTGGATAATAATTTCAGCTAGGCTGTTCAACCCCATGAAATACACTTGCCCAAACTTTTAAGGTGGTACATTACATTAAAGGCCGCGGTGGCTAAACGTTTAACCTGCTCGCCTCCCACCAAGGCGAACCGGGTTCAAGCCCCGATCGGGTCACTCCCGGATTTTCGCAAGTGGGAATCTTGGTGGACGACGCAGCGGCGCGTTTTCTCGGGGATCTCCCGTTTCCCCCACCGGTTCATTCATCCATATTCACCTTCATTACCCTCATCGACTCTCAAAACCTCGCTATTAAGAGCCGCCCACATCTCTTCACTCACTTGACGTATTTGAGATATTTCTGTAGCACTTTAACGTAAATTATTAATNAACTCTCAAAACCTCGCTGTTAAGAGCCGCCCACATCTCTTCACTCACTTGACGTATTTGAGATATTTCTGTAGCACTTTAACGTAAATGATTAATTTTCAAGAATATTCAGAAACTGATTTAATTGTGCTGCAAATGCTAAATAATTACAATAGTTTTCAGACTTTGCGCCGGATGGCGCATTGTACGGTCGCACATCATAGTAATAGTCCAGGAAACCATGCATACTTGCAATGATCTCGCCCCTCTCTTAATAAATATATCTACTGTAACCACAAAAGTAGACAGCTTAATCATAGGCCCGCTTCGGGAGATGCCGACACATTCACAGTTGGAAAATAAGATGCTAATGGTACCTAACACCCCAAATGTATTGTATGTAATATTTTTTATTTTGAAAAAAAAAAAAACCGCAATGCATTTTTAATAAACTCTGATTAAATTAAATATTTCAAAACAAAGAGGATACCTTACTTATAGTGCGCTATAATGACACAATCACACTTAGGGAGCGCACTCTGCAACACAATATCATGTCTTCATGAGAGGAAACTGCAGAAGAANAACAGCGCAATGCATTTTTAATAAACTCTGATTAAATTAAATATTTCAAAACAAAGAGGATACCTTACTTATAGTGCGCTATAATGACACAATCACACTTAGGGAGCGCACTCTGCAACACAATATCATGTCTTCATGAGAGGAAACTGCAGAAGAAAACAGCCAGAAGACGTAGTAACAGGTTGGCAGGGAAGCAGAAGATAGGACAAGAAAAATAAATCGATTTCTGAAGCCCAGCAGCTCAGCCTGCTGAGTGAGGTGAATCCCAGCTAGGAATACACGAAAAGAGCGTACCATGGAGGGCGGATCCCNAGCAGCTCAGCCTGCTGAGTGAGGTGAATCCCAGCTAGGAATACACGAAAAGAGCGTACCATGGAGGGCGGATCCCACGACATAAGCAAAACCACAGTTTAACTATAGACAATCACAGCACTATCCGGTGCAGGCTGAAGAATATTGTAATTATTTGGCATTTGCAGCACAATAACTGAGTCACTGTCTGATTAATCTAAATGGGCTATACTGTGACGGACCAACATTATACAAAAATCTCTGCCCAAATTCTTCAGTGTTTCTACCTCAGTAATTAATGCGTTTTATCATAAGTACGGCTTTGGTATAGCACACGCGCTGGTAAACTACTTGAATACAATCTCACAAACCACTCAGTATTTACATCACAATAATAAAACGCCAGTTTGGCGCAGTGTATGGCAGTTAATTTCATTTTCTCCCATATTTCGTTCCGTCTTCATTGTTGAGTGTGCAGTCTTCTNTGGCGCAGTGTATGGCAGTTAATTTCATTTTCTCCCATATTTCGTTCCGTCTTCATTGTTGAGTGTGCAGTCTTCTGCCGAAGAGATGCATTTAACTTGTTCTGGACGCTCTATATCGCTCTGAGGCCCGTCACAAACAAACACCGCTTTCAGACCTGGGAACATCAGGCAGGAACAAATTTCCAAAATATCCACTGTGGCTGGCAAACNCAAACAAACACCGCTTTCAGACCTGGGAACATCAGGCAGGAACAAATTTCCAAAATATCCACTGTGGCTGGCAAACGCAAAATTCGTCACGTAAAACACTGATCCGTAAATTGTTTAATAATTGTCTCAAAACTGCACAGCACAACAACCGGCGCAGCATCCGACAGCAATAAGAACTCGTTACACGCACGTCCTGAAGTACAAACACAGCCATCGAACAACGGACTGTTCTAACTTCTATACGAAGTACCAACCTAACCATCGACACATTCTTCCCGATCGCGCTCGACAGTTTACCTTTAAAAAAAAAAGCAACACTCAAAAAAGTTTGCCTACCGGTATAACTGAGTGTAATTTGTCATCTTTATAACGCACATACATAAAATATTAACGATCAATTCCTATAATACCAAACATGGTTTGTCTGTGGAATTAGTAAATGTAACGCTCAGAATCGTTACAGTGTAAATACCTGCAGGAAATACGCTTCATCAAACTTCATCAAACTGGTTTCTTAATCAAACTTCTAGTGCGATCAATCGCACTGTCAAGATTATTTTCACTTTGTGATGCAACTATCTTAGAATTGTTTTCATTTGCACCAAAAGCCTGTTGCCTCCATGCTTATCAAAACTTTTCTCATCCTCTCGACGACACAATTCTCTACATGAAGGTTTGACATGAATAGTATTTGACCGATATGTGTTGTCATTGCCGTCCGCAATAATGACAGAACGAGGAGAGTCGTGAGTACCTACAAGCTTTCCTGGTGACTTTATCTGAAATGGTTTTCAGGAAAACNTGTAAATACCTGCAGGAAATACGCTTCATCAAACTTGAGGATTCTCTTAATATACGAAGCGAAATGCAGTGTTATCGCTTCCAAATTATTTTCTTCAAGATAAAATTCAAGGTTTTTCTCAACCTTTGAAGGCGTAACCAAACTGTAGTGTGCGAATGCTGCTGAAGTATGACCTATGAATTCAGGGAAGTGTAAAGATGAAGTTTCAGACAAAGCTTACGAGAAAAAATGCAGTTATGTGAAAACTAAATGTTCTTGATATGGCTGTTATGGATATCTTCATGATTAAGTATGTTCAAGTGGAATTTTATTTTCTGCTGAAGTTACAGTGTTGAAAATCTGACAGTGCAGCTTCTTTATATCAACGACTCCATTACTACAGATCACATTTAAGTTATGCTAATAGTAGGAGTACTTCAGTTTCAGCTCACTTTGGAGCAATAGCAGCCCAAGTTCCATTTCATAATGCAATCCTAAATGGGGCTATGACTTATCCATATCAGAGAAACTCTGACTTTCCTAATGATACACAAGAAATACCTTGAATTCTTTATTCCAACCACTCGTGCATGCACACTTCGTCCAACTTGCCGCCACCATGCCCATTCACATCACTCTTGTTACCAACTTACCCACTACACATTACACATGCCAATACTACATCTTCCTCTCAAATAACATACCTGGTGATTATCACACATCATTTATCATATATAGCAATTGTAATATATCGTTTCGACATACATAGTCTCAGATACCCTGGTTTCTTAATCAAACTTCTAGTGCGATCAATCGCACTGTCAAGATTATTTTCACTTTGTGATGCAACTATCTTAGAATTGTTTTCATTTGCACCAAAAGCCTGTTGCCTCCATGCTTATCAAAACTTTTCTCATCCTCTCGACGACACAATTCTCTACATGAAGGTTTGACATGAATAGTATTTTACCGATATGTGTTGTCATTGCCGTCCGCAATAATGACAGAACGAGGAGAGTCGTGAGTACCTACAAGCTTTCCTGGTGACTTTATCTGAAATGGTTTTCAGGAAAACCACACCTTGGCCTTCAGAAAAAATGCGAGGGGACAATCGAGCAGTTTCATCAAAGTACTTTTTATTCATACTATCTTTGTGCGACTGGTATCCAGCAAAATCGATCACTACCCAAGGTTTCAGCGAGATGTCATTCATGAGTCGGTAATATTGAACGAGTCATCCGGCTAAACATCGAGAGAGGAGAGTACGGAGAACTGACTACAGGAATATTAATATATTCCAACATAGCATAGTCCTTGACAACTTTCCCCTCTTTGCATGTCTGCAAAAGTTTTCTCGCTAAACAGACAAACCTTTTAATGAAACCATAGAACTGGATATGTAACAACTGCAAAGTTCCAATCTGTGGCAAGATGTTGGAATTCATACCCATTATTGTGCAAAGTCGCAGTTCGCTGTAGAATAATATAAAACTGGGTTTCACCCGCAATTTGACCAAGCACGCTATCGTTAACGTTTACGGCATGAACCTCTTTCAAAGTGATATGTAACAGCACTGGTAGTGACTCTACTAATAGCCTCTGCTATGTACATCTCTGAACCTTTTACAAATAGAACATTTATATTGTATGTAAACACCCAATTTCATAGTAATTAGGTCTTGTGAACTAACGGAATTAATGTCCTTTTTCATTAAAGCAATTAGTGGTTGATCGGTATGCATAACATGTCGACCATAAATGTAATGACATTTTTAGAAGCGAAAGGTATTGTCAAAAAGGCCTTGTCTATTTGACCATATTCACATTCAGACTTAGACAAGCTCTTCAGTGCAAACATGACAGGTTTTCCATGTTTAATAAAACACTACTGATAGCATTCTCGGAATTATCAGTTTGCATGACAATTGGTAAGCGTGGGTCAAATTTTCGTATAGCTGGTGGGCTCGTATTAGTTTCTTAATTTGCTGAACACACTTGCCTTTAGTCCCTGTTTCTCATATAAATTCATTGTTTCCAACAATTCCCTCAGTGGGCTTGTAAAATGCAGACAAATTTGGTGTGAAATCCCATAGGTAACTACAATCCCCAAATATACATGTAGTAGAGTTCCTCCTTTGATACTGCAAATATTTAAAGATCACAATGGAAATAAACAAATACTCAATATTACCAAAATGTGTTATACAAGCTTCCTGAAATAACTCTGCAGAAAATAACAATCAATAAGGTAAGACAACGGTAACAACCTTAAATTGTTGAAAATGTACAGCAATTTTTACTGTCTTTATCTAGTGCAATTTGTCAAAATGATTCCTTTAAAGCTAACACGGAAAATTATTTTGAATTGTCAGTTTTTGTTTTCAGAACATTAATAATAGGGATATCGTAATACTCCTTATTTATATGCTTGTTAAAGAACTTCTGGATCATCTAAACAAAGATNGAAATCCCATAGGTAACTACAATCCCCAAATATACATGTAGTAGAGTTCCTCCTTTGATACTGCAAATATTTAAAAATCACAATGGAAATAAACAAATACTCAAAATTACCAAAATGTGTTATACAAGTTTCCTGAAATAACTCTGCAGAAAATAACAATCAATAAGGCAAGGCAACGGTAACAACCTTAAATTGTTGAAAATGTACAGCAATTTTTACTGTCTTTATCTAGTGCAATTTGTCAAAATGATTCCTTTAAAGCTAACACGGAAAATTATTTTGAATTGTTAGTTTTTGTTTTTAGATCATTAATAATAGGGATATCGTAATACTCCTTATTTATATGCTTGTTAAAGAACTTTTGGATCATCTAAACAAAGATNCATTAATAATAGGGATATCGTAATACTCCTTATTTATATGCTTGTTAAAGAACTTCTGGATCATCTAAACAAAGATGCATAGAGCCATCAGCTTTTTCAACAATGACGATACAGTTCCCATTCATTTGGCTCATCTAGTTTTGAAATCACACCTACCTCACATAAACGATCTAGTTCATTCCTTAATTTATCTTTCAACTCTAGAGGAATTCTGTTATGCGGTCGTGATATAGGATGTAAACCCTGCTTCATAGTTATTCTATACCAATTATTAAATATACCAGACCCATAAAATACCTCACAACATTTTGGCAAAATATATCTTCCACATCCTGAGATTTCATAACATCAACATCTAACAATTTATCAACATTTTCTTTCTTAATCAGATCCAACTGTAAACATATATTTATACCCGGGATTGGTTGAAAACCATTCGAAGTGACAATTCAGTAAACGGTTGCTTGGATTTTAACCTAGTTTCTGACAATAAAATGTAACACCAAGAAGGATACATGTGATTGAATAGAACTTTACACCACATAATAGGTAAATGAAAATACACAATTGATTAGGATAACAGAACGCTACATTACCTCTTTCCTTGAGAATTCAGTATGGTATGAAGCCCCTACGTGCTGCAATCAGAGTCCCAAAACGTCGTGGCATCGTATCAAAGAGGACCTGGATATGTTCCTGGGGAATATCCCTCCACGCGGTTTGTATGCGAGTCCACAAAGCATCAGCAGNTCAAAGAGGACCTGGATATGTTCCTGGGGAATATCCCTCCACGCGGTTTGTATGCGAGTCCACAAAGCATCAGCAGTGGTTGCTGGAGGTCCGTGACGAATAAGTCGCCGACCAACCATATCCCAGACATGTCAGGTGAACGTGCAGGCCAGGGAAGCAGTGGTATCCGTCATTCATTGCAGAAGGCTTGCACATTCCTCGCTATATGTGGCCGGGCATTGTTCTGCTAAAATATGGAACATGAAGTTGCCTGAAGAAGGGGCAGTATCTCAGGCTCTAAAACCTCCCTGATGTAGTGGTTGCTGTTCAGATTGTCCTCAATACATAGAAGTTGAGATCGCATATTGTATCCAATGGTGCCCCAAAACATCATACTCGGCGTTTGTCTGCTAAGCCGCTCCACAATGAAGGTTGCCAGATTGCGTTCACCACAGTAGCGTCTAAAACATATGTGGCCATCTCTGTTGGACAGATTGAAGAGGGACTCGTCCGAAAACACTACATTTTGCCACTCAGCATGCCAGCGACGNCTCAGGCTCTAAAACCTCCCTGATGTAGTGGTTGCTGTTCAGATTGTCCTCAATACATAGAAGTTGAGATCGCATCTTGTATCCAATGGTGCCCCAAAACATCATACTCGGCGTTTGTCTGCTAAGCCGCTCCACAATGAAGGTTGCCAGATTGCGTTCACCACAGTAGCGTCTAAAACATATGCGGCCATCTCTGTTGGACAGATTGAAGAGGGACTCGTCCGAAAACACTACATTTTGCCAGAGTCGTACGGTCGCTGGGCGTTCACGTGCCCATTACAGTCTGAGGCGTTTGTGGTTTCTGGACAATAGAAGCCGACGTAATGGCATGCGTGCTACCAGTCCAGCCCACAGCAGACGGCATCGAACCGTCGACGCAGACAGTCAACACTCGCNCGTAATGGCATGCGTGCTACCAGTCCAGCCCACAGCAGACGGCATCGAACCGTCGACGCAGACAGTCAACACTCGCTGCAGTGCTCCAATGTCGAGCCAACACTGTGGACGAGGCTGCACGGTTCGTTATGGCCATGGGAACAAGATGGCGGTCATCCCGTGATGTAGTCAAATTGCGTGGTCCAGTACCCGCTCGTCGCTGCGTACGACCCTCTTCTATCCACTGGTTCCACACACGCATCACTGTCNGTGGTCCAGTACCCGCTCGTCGCTGCGTACGACCCTCTTCTATCCACTGGTTCCACACACGCATCACTGTCGTAGAAGCATGTCCTGTACCAGCCAAAATGTCGCGGTATGACAAACCCGTTTCCCGGAGACCGATCATTTTGCCCCTTCGAACCCACTCACATGTTAATACAGCGATCTTTGACGTCGACGAGGCATACTGGCACTTGCGTTCACTTCGTTTGACGGCTCTTCACCGGATAAGATTGGCGTAACACGGAACTTTTCGTTCCTATGTGTACGCCATCTCTGCTATCATAATCACTTATTACCGGTACACTGTTTGGATTCATTCGGGCCAATCTTTATTAGTGTTGCAGTTTTCACAAACAGTAGCGTAGAACCAAACACTTACGCGTGACCCACCATATGCTTGCGATAACACATTTGTGCGAGAAAGTTTCAATGCACGACGTTTACAATTTACTTTTTCAAAAACGTGCATAGGAACCAAATTCACGTCAGACCCCGTGTCTAGTTAAATACTACATGTTTCGATTTTCCAACACATGCTCCTGGTANAGGAACCAAATTCACGTCAGACCCCGTGTCTAGTTAAATACTACATGTTTCGATTTTCCAACACATGCTCCTGGTACCAACCTAAGAGACTATTAACTCACGATATAGCAACACTGCAATTATAGTTATTGCTTTCCCCACAATCCTCGCTAAACACATTTACAACATTGTCAGTACCTGTGCTTCTCATTCTTTAAACGACACATTACTACAAAGTGGTGAAGTATAGTGCAGCATGAATACGTTTTATATCGTGCACATCTCTGTCACGGGCATGCTTCCGACCACTCCACAAACACTTCCTTTCTTCGGAAGCTCCTGTGGAATCTCCCNAGGAACCAAATTCACGTCAGACCCCGTGTCTAGTTAAATACTACATGTTTCGATTTTCCAACACATGCTCCTGGTGCCAACCTAAGAGACTATTAACTCACGATATAGCAACACTGCAATTATAGTTATTGCTTTCCCCACAATCCTCGCTAAACACATTTACAACATTGTCAGTACCTGTGCTTCTCATTCTTTAAACGACACATTACTACAAAGTGGTTAAGTATAGTGCAGCATGAATACGTTTTATATCGTGCAGGACACACATCTCTGTCACGGGCATGCTTCCGACCACTCCACAAACACTTCCTTTCTTCGGAAGCTCCTGTGGAATCTCCCGCCCCGGTTGTGAAGACTACTTCCCCCGTGGACGAACGAAGAGTCCACTCGTGCACAGCCTTATTCTTGTCAATAAAGTTAACTGCACTTCATCTGTTTGAGAACTTCGCGCTTCCGCAGCCTGAACTTCTGTTATTTTCGCCAGTCGCAATTTTTCAACAGCACAGCTCAGAGTAACATTACCTTTCACAATAATTTTCTTCTGCGTATCTATCATTACAATCTAACGCCAATTCGCCTCATATATTTTCATCCTCGTCTGTAAACGAACAATTCCGAGTGATGTTTTTCACGACGTTGAGTAATTGTCCAAAAGGTTTCCCAGCCTCTTGTTTTTAATTGTAAGATAAATACCGGGCACGTAGAACATTCTTCCTTGGTTCACAGTATACTGAGAGAAACGTTTGTCCCAACCAACAAAATATTTGTTGGTATAGAGCCAAAAATATATTTAGTTGCCTCAACAAAATATTTTAAATAAACAAAATTTGGAAAGCTACAAAATACTCTTTTGAATCACTGTGTTGGGCCAAAAGGTATTATACCGCCAACAAAATATTTAGTTTAATAAACCGTGTATATTTGTTTGGCCACTGATTTCGTTCGGAAATACTCGCCCTATGTTCCTACTCCCTTCCACAGTCCCCTTAATATACAGAAAAAAATAATGAAAATATTTATTCAGTTTGATTATTAATGTGTTAGTTGTTGGATCAGGTGCAGTCTTGATTCCCTGCTTTGAATTTCTGTAGTGCTGCAAAGTTCCATGTTGAAAAGAAATCCAGCGTTAAGTAGATTTACTGTTTTTAAAAAAAATGTAGGCTATTTTCGGAAAAAACGCTTACATTTAATACTATATCTAAAAAAAATCATACCCCGAATAAACATTAGGAATTAAAATATATACAATTTAACTAGCAAACACATAGTTATTATTGAAGTACAGAAAACGACGTTATAATTCGTATCACGTGACTAATGAGAAATATTGAGAAAGCTCAAGTAAGGTAATACTTTTTAGTTAAATAGAATAGTTGTGTGTGTAGTAGTACAATAATAGGTAATATAACATCACTTATCCTGAAGAAAATTGCTCATTAATATTCTTGAAATAAAACCAGAATCTTGGAATAAGCAATGTTAATTTGTAAAATAATATTAAAAATCAATTATTAACAACATAAATAAATAATAAATTTTACAGTTCAGCCTTAATATTATATTTTAAAAATTGGTTAGTGATAACAATATACATCAATAGTGTATCTTTGAAACTGATTTCTTTAGAGTATTTTTAATACAGTTCTTGCAGAATTGACCCAGTTTATACAAAGAGAAAAAATTTTGCCTGTTTAAAATAGAATGTAAACTCTGGATTGAAATACCAAATATAAGGAAGGTAGTGTGTTCTGGAGTGAAAAAATAGATAGCTATTTTTGACGTTAGCTCGAGCCACTGGACAAAATATTTTTTATTTGTATATTGAGTATAAACATTACTCATACACCCCAGTTCTCTTGCTTAAAGAACAGTTATCTCATCAGTTGTTTTCAATTTCTCAATTTTATTTCCAACTTCTTCACACCTGTGTATTGTAACAATACCGAACCAATATGGGCACCATTTCATCTCTGATATAAGTTTGTGTTTAAAGTAAACATTTAGCCTGTATTATATACTTCTGTCCATATTGCCAACTAAACTGGATTATCTCCTGTGTCAGTCCAAAACAGATTTGTTTTGGTTAAAATTTCAGCGGAGATTTTTCTGTCCTATCTGAGAGCTATCCGGATTGAAACTACTTTAAACGATGGATAAGTCATGAATGAACATATATTATCAGTCGGATCTTGTACAGTTCTAAATGCACAATCTGGTGGTGCCCGGAGACATTTCATGTTAAAGAGCGGATGTCACCACTCCATTGCTGTTGGTTCCAGAGTTAATGCAATTGTTGATTAAGCGTATCGACATGCTGCAGCTGTTGATTTTGCCAAATGCGAGTCTCATTTTTGGTGCTGGAGATTTAGAGACACCACAGATATAGGTGTCAGTGACGACAGTAAAGTCCACAGAATAATATAAGCCAGGCCAGTAGTGCAGATACCGTACCAAAGAACTATTTTTTTGCGTAAAATCATGGGACTTTTCATGTGCAAGTGAGGTCATCGAGAGAATCGGTGCGAATGAAGACAAGGGTTGACGAATAAGTGGTACGAAGAATGGGTTTTGCAAAAGAGGTGAAATTATGGGTAGAAGCTCAAAAATATTACTCATTGGAGAGGTGTCATTGTGGACTTTGCATTATGCCCAATTTAACACTGAAGAGAAAATTTCGTATATTTGGTAGCAATTTATGTGTGTGTCGGAAGTTTTCATTTGCAGAAGCGTAATTTAAAATTATGTACGAAAGTAAAGTATTGCATAATATTACACTCTAATTAGGCCGTAGTTTCAAATTTAATATGGCAGTTAGCAACCCATATGTTATGTTTGTGGCATGGCGCCTACGAGGTTGATGCCATACGCGAGTGGAAACACTATAGGCTTACGTCCACATTTGTCACGGAGAAAATATCGAAGTTTCTTAATTCCATAGAAGTTGTTTGCTTCGTTCCTTTGGGCTATTCACAGCTTGTAATATTTTTGGACCATCCCGATAGTAAGTTGGAAGCTATGTGATTGGGGAAAATTGGGTTTGCTTTAGTTTAGCATGTACTAGCATTTATGGCTACAGCCAATCGGAGGTCAGAAAAGAGGACTCGAGACGAATCAAAGGCCAGTAGTTCAGGATAACTGACAGTTCTTCGGGTGGCGTTTTTAGCAGGTGTGGCTTTTCTGATGAAAGTACAGTCTTGCTCCGAAATGAGCTAAGACTGGACTGCTGCTATAACTTAACGTCCCTCTATATATTGTAGTGTGAGTTATTTAAATTAGCGTGGCACCCACCCTCATACCGGCGTTTATCTCGCATTATCTTCTGTTTTTCTTGTTCACTTTATCCGGAAACACGATGCCATTCTAGTGGAAATGCTATTATTAACGGAAGTTGCTTTGTTCCTCAGCGTGTATGCAGCCACAGTTTAATACCCATTCAGTTGTTTGCGGACTGGTCGGGTAGAGAATATTTCACAGCATAAGAAGAAATTACCCACCAATCTCTTAGTTAGTACCTATCATTATTTTATATGTTTAATTGTTACCCTTTAAAATGAAAAGACATGAGTGACGTTCAGTGATATAAGACTAGTAGCTGGTGATGGCACTAGACTAGTTCCTCGAATTCTTGCAAAAGAACCTTACTAACTATTCACACATTATTTTTACTTAAAACGCAACTAAAAGTAAACATTTTTTTAAACTTAAAACCTAACTAAAAATTTATATTTATTTTTATTTAACGCATTTCCAGTCGGAATATTCAATAATTGAATTTTCTCCATAACAATTTAGCAGAAAGTTAAGGGTAAAATAGTGGACTTTTAAGGCGAGCTCGGTTAGATTTGCAAACACTTCAATATATATATTTTGAACAAACATTTTTTTTGTTGCCCCTGCTAAGACGTTTAAGATCACAAAGAAGTGTGACTATATTGTTATCACCAGAAACAGTTTTGTAGTCCTGATAAAATATAAAGTTGTGTTCCCCAATTTCTTAGTGTGCGATTTCCGTTGTACATTGGTTGCCTCGTCTGGGCTTTGGCAGGATTAGATGTCGCGGGTACATGAATAAAAGCTCAGGGTTTGATGGCCATGCCCATGGACTTTCGATCATATGTCCAAGGCAGTTTCTTGGAGATTTGACTGACAAAGCTGGTCCAGCAGGACAGATAAGGGAAACGTATCTGATGCAACATGGATACGTAATACATAAGAACTGAAATCAAGCCGTACTTTTTATACACTGTAGGATCGATACCTTACATCTTGGATTGATTCATCTTTCTATAGGTTACAATCCAGGAGGTTTATCCAAATTTTTCGTAACACAGATCATAAATAATAGCTGCAAAATTGTCATCAAATCGTTACAGCTACACTGCCTTAATTGCTTTTTAAATAGTAGCTGCCGACAATAAATTTTTTTAATCTGCGATTGCAGAAAAGACATTAGCAACAGTAGGCGAGCAATCCATATAATAAAATATGCCCGAGTGTTATAATTTGGAAAGTTTTAGGGCAATACCATCAAACATCCGATCCGATTCGGATTAGTGTGCCATCACTGCCTTTAACCTTGACATTTCGCATCCGCCATCTTGTTTCCATCTATTATTTTCCTTGTCACCTTCTGCAGACTGCCATGTTGGATTCGTCTGCTGTTTTCTATGTCAACTGATGGGAGTTAATTGCAGTCAATCGATTGCTAGACTGCCACATTTATTTCTGGCGTTGCTTGCAATGTGGTAATGGTTTTATGTTGGCTACTCGCTCTTATTGAATCGTTTCTTGTATCACCTGTTAGGCGGCTCTGTCTCGTGCATCTTGTACTTTAAGGTTGAACTGCTGTTTGTCGTACATAGGACCCTTCCCTCTATCGAGATATTTATTATAAACTAACACTAAAAAACTTATAGCAGGCGAGGGTTTTCATTCTGGTCACTCCTGGATTAGTATGCAGTTGCTATGGCCACATTTGATGTATCGGAGCATGTGACAAAAGAATTAAAATATAATTCAACCTCATGTCTATACACAAATATTTGTAAGTAAAACTACATTACTATTTTTCTTTTAGTCAGGTATTTGAAAGTATTGTTAAAATATTAAAATAAACATAAAATAATTTTTTTAGTGGATTTTTTGTTTCCTATAATTATACCTGCACCAATTATCTTTGTCACTATTTTAAAATGTTACCTTTACTGCCATCCTTTGTAGATTCTGTCATTATCCAAACCCATCACCCAATGATGACTCCAGNCTTTTTTTGGTGGATTTTTTGTTTCCTATAATTATACCTGCACCAATTATCTTTGTCACTATTTTAAAATGTTACCTTTCCTGCCATCCTTTGTTGATTCTGTCATTATCCAAACCCATCACCCAATGATGACTCCAGCTTTGCGCGTGATTCCCTTGGCTTTGGACCAGAGCTACACTCCAGCCCTACAAGCATCATAAATATTTTTTTTTAAATTAAAATATATATATTTGTTTTTAAATATGTAAGGTTAGTTAATATCCTTTCACAGTGCTGCAAGAGTATACTGCATAAGTGGATTGCAATATTGTAAACAGAAAGGCGAATTTCCTGGACTTGACATTGACCCAAGAACAGTTATGTAGAAGAGTATAGAAGGTGCATTGTGCAAAATACATGAGAACTATAGGCCCGGTAATGCATCCAGTGGTTATCTTTGGATAATGCAGCAGGTCAGGATGACAGCTATCATCCCTCCAGATCGGAGGCACGAAATAAGTATGTCAAATCCACATTCGACAATTTCTCTGTCATAACTATCCCATTCGTTGTTGAGTAGGAGAGAGTTAATTCATTCCCTCCAGTGAGAGGAATTTGTATTGTATTTCATCATAATTAGCCAACCTCAATATAGCAAGGTTTTCAGAGAACTTCAGTCCCAAAAAAATGTTATTATGATCAACTACAATACCATTTCTTCATATAACCATTTTCCATAACAGTTAATTTCGTATCGACCACATATACTTTAATTTTATTTAGCTCTATGCATATCTATGTGATAAAGTATGGAAACAATTGTCCATTGTTCACCTTTTTTCATCCTGCTATATGAACGAGACATACATATATTTACCCTCAAATTTCTGCTGCACAAATGCAGTCTTGTGATAAACTGTTGTTATACTATTGATGATGTATTTTTTAATTCTTTTGGCCCAGTTCATGATTTTGTTTTGGCATATATGTTTGAAAATCTTGACATGCGACCCTAAAATCCCGCTCATTTCCTCTTCAAATACATCCTTAAATTTACCGACCTTTTGGTGGGCGATATTTGCTGCCAGGTTTTCATATTAAAGTTAATTTAACGAATTTGGATTTGTTCACAAGCTTATCTTTCTCGAAGTCATTGTTGCTGCCTGATACTTTTTTGCTTCAATAAGTCACATTTGTCGCTTAGAATGTAGTATTCAGTGACTCTGTCTTAGTTGATTATTTTTAACCTGTGTTCCAGTGCCTGCTTCGAATTTCGGCAATGCACAATATAAGTTTTTTTTTGTCTGCCAGCAGGGTCATTAGTTTTTTCCTGCTTGTATCCAAGGAAGCAGTCACTGATGTGCTATAATATCATTTTATGTTTATGAAGTTTTACATGATATCGTTGATTGAGTCATGCCCCCTTGTGAACTGTTCAATAAATATGTGTATTTCGTAATACATAAGCAACTCTAATTCCGTTTTCGTTTCTCTTAGCAACGCATAAATGGATAATTTTCCAGATCATAGGTGTCTAAAATTTTCGAAATAATTAAGTAATAACACATCTGTCTCCAAATAAACTTCACTATACTCTACCCAGGTTGAAACATTCAAATTTAATTCATTTTCTGAGTTTGTTCATGACATTTGTGACGCCTGCTTTGAACTTGTAGAATTTTTCTTTGTGAGACTGTTGTAATTCTTTTAATTCAGAATAAAATGAATCTCGTCACGATTAGAAACATTCCCAAGTGTTTCTGAATTTGGTACACAGTATGTTATCGGAGAGGATGGGGAAACTGAGGACACGAACTGGAACAAGTCAATAAAGATGATAGAAAATCATTCACCAATTGATTTTGAAAATGTTGTCAGCTAGTCCTCCATGTTCAGTGTAATATATATTACATTGCCATCATAACCAAGTTGCTTGATTGTAAAATGCCTATTGTATCAAGGATATGCAATGATACTACAGGTTTCTTCTGGTAGCAAAGGTTTTAGTCATTGTGGCAGGCATGTCCTATATAGTTGCCCGTGAAATTGCTGTGTTAACGGATTACATTTGTGTCTTCTAAGTGTTTCGAAGAAGCTGCAAGTATTTATTGCCACTATATGATTTCAATTTTGAAGGTTGATCAAGAGTTTGATAGGTTTGCTGGTTTCATAGATTTCCTTGATTTTATTTCTAGTATCCATAATTTTCTTAATAAGCATCTTACAGCCTGTATTCTCTTGTCTCCGCATTCAGGTATAATACTTCGGCAGCCGAATTTACAGCACCGTTAACTTGCACATACATTTACCCAGCACTGACATATTGGTGGGTGAGTAGGATGAGTGGCAGGGTAGACGCTAGTATCGAACCCCGAAATGAATCCAGGCCAGGATAAACTTCCAGGTATTTGTAAAAGTCTGTCTTCTCGATTGTGTAAGTAAAAACTGTCGGTATGTGCTGAGTTTATATTTTCTTCTTATTTTTTTCCTTATGACATAAATTGAGGTGGTACATTAGTGTTTTGGTTGGTATATAAGCCAGAGTTTATTTGTTTGTCGGAAGAAAATCTCTGACGATAATCTTGGGCACATTGTGCTATATTTGATGGTAGGTTTTAGAGTGTGTTCCTTAGTGCATTTTTCGGAGCATACTAGCTCCATGACTTTTCTTTTAATTTCGTTTTCCAATAACTTACCAGATAGGGCAAGGTCCATAAGCTAAGAAACGTCATTATAGAAGTTTACTGCTGGGTTTCAGCCATGTCTTGTTTTCAAATTGTAGCTCCTGGTGTTAACCTATATTTCATTGCCTGCTTCAAATTACGGTAATGTACAATAATTATTTGCCTTACCAAGATGGTCATCAATGTATTTCTGCTGGATCCAGTGATGAGGGGCACTGATTGATGGTCAGGAATGGTAGATCCTTCTTATTCATGGAGCTCTACATGTTATTGTAAATTGACCTCCAATACGTAACTGAAATTGACACTTAGGGCACAGAATAAACTTTAACGTGCCGAACAACATTGAAAGTCGCAAAAGGTTAGAGAGAGATAATTTCCTGCCAATGTGGATTGTTTGCCATCTACATACATGTAACAACAGTAGAAAATGAAATATGTAAATTTATTTTGGGAAAAATATTATATGAAATGATCATTGACGAGAACTTTGGTTTTATTTCCAAAATATCTTAGTCCTTCAAAATTGTCATAAAATCATATTTACATTTAGGTACAAAATGTATTGCAAAATAAATATTACAAAGTTTCTACATAACTAAAAAATTCTATAAAAGATTTTTGGGAATGTTTCTAGAAAAAAAACCTTATCATAAATATGATTATAGAAAACATATCGTAAAGTGTTTCGAACAAAAACAGTGATAATATTATGACTATTTAAAAACTATGCTCTATCTCTTTGAATACTTATGATTGAAATTTTTCAAGTTCTATAACTTAAGGCCATTGGTGCGCTGTGAAAATTGTTACAGCTGGAATCATACTAAAATTACATGATAACTGAAGTGTCTAAATGTCTCTAAGAGCTCAGACAATGTTTAGGGAGGTCAGAAGATCAGTCCCAGGTACATTCGTTAGATAATCCTGTAGGCTTTAGAAGCTAACGTCTAGTGTAGAGTGTGTGTTTTATGTCCCTATCAAAACAATAAATGGAAATAAAAAAATCACTTAATAGGTTGGCCCGTTTTTATGAATGCTTTAGTCTATTATTAATTATACTTACAAGCCAAAAANAAAAAAATCACTTAATAGGTTGGCCCGTTTTTATGAATGCTTTAGTCTATTATTAATTATACTTACAAGCCAAAAATATGCCCATTATTGGAGGTCATTCAAACCAATTTAACAAATACATTTCAAAATACTTTATACATATTTANGTACATTAGTGTTTTGGTTGGTATATAAGCCAGAGTTTATTTGTTTGTCGGAAGAAAATCTCTGACGATAATCTTGAGCACATTGTGCTATATTTGAAGGTAGTTTTTAGAGTGTGTTCCTTAGTGCATTTTTCGGAGCATACTAGCTCCATGACTTTTCTTTTAATTTCGTTTTCCAATNTTTTAGAGTGTGTTCCTTAGTGCATTTTTCGGAGCATACTAGCTCCATGACTTTTCTTTTAATTTCGTTTTCCAATAACTTACCAGATAGGGCAAGGTCCATAAGCTAAGAAACGTCATTATAGAAGTTTACTGCTGGGTTTCAGCCATGTCTTGTTTTCAAATTGTAGCTCCTGGTGTTAACCTATATTTCATTGCCTGCTTCAAATTACGGTAATGTACAATAATTATTTGCCTTACCAAGATGGTCATCAATGTATTTCTGCTGGATCCAGTGATGAGGGGCACTGATTGATGGTCAGGAATGGTAGATCCTTCTTATTCATGGAGCTCTACATGTTATTGTAAATTGACCTCCAATACGTAACTGAAATTGACACTTAGGGCACAGAATAAACTTTAACGTGCCGAACAACATTGAAAGTCGCAAAAGGTTAGAGAGAGATAATTTCCTGCCAATGTGGATTGTTTGCCATCTACATACATGTAACAACAGTAGAAAATGAAATATGTAAATTTATTTTGGGAAAAATATTATATGAAATGATCATTGACGAGAACTTTGGTTTTATTTCCAAAATATCTTAGTCCTTCAAANTTTGGGAAAAATATTATATGAAATGATCATTGACGAGAACTTTGGTTTTATTTCCAAAATATCTTAGTCCTTCAATATTGTCATAAAATCATATTTACATTTAGGTACAAAATGTATTGCAAAATAAATATTACAAAGTTTCTACATAACTAAAAAATTCTATAAAAGATTTTTGGGAAAGTTTCTAGAAAAAAAACCTTATCATAGATATGATTATAGAAAACATATCGTAAAGTGTTTCGAACAAAAACAGTGATAATATTATGACTATTTAAAAACTATGCTCTATCTCTTTGAATACTTATGATTCAAATTTTTCAAGTTCTATAACTTAAGGCCATTGGTGCGCTGTGAAAATTGTTACAGCTGGAATCATACTAAAATTACATGATAACTGAAGTGTCTAAATGTCTCTAAGAGCTCAGACAATGTTTAGGGAGGTCAGAAGATCAGTCCCAGGTACATTCGTTAGATAATCCTGTAGGCTTTAGAAGCTAACGTCTAGTGTAGAGTGTGTGTTTTANATGTGTGTTTTATGTCCCTATCAAAACATCAATGGAAATAAAAAAAATCACTTAATAGGTTGGCCCGTTTTTATGAATGCTTTAGTCTATTATTAATTATACTTACAAGCCAAAAATATGCCCATTATTGGAGGTCATTCAAACCAATTTAACAAATACATTTCAAAATACTTTATACATATTTACTATAACAATTACTCGTACTTAGACCTTTATAACTATCGTGGGCAAATAAAATTATAATGTCTCTCTAAAATAAAAATATTTGTTTTTAAACTTTTTTGTATACTCATTATACACCTTGACAATTTTTTTTTAAATATATGTGATGTGAAATGTTTTTATTATCTTTAAAAATGTAAATATAGCATGCAGCAATGGTTTCAAGAAATATTATGATAGCAGTACTTATGTCATAACAATTTCCAAAAAACTTTTATAGAGATAAATGAGTTATTGAAACTTAACATACTTGCGAGCTATGATATTTCAGATGGCCAGAGCGACTGCATATTAATTGAACGATTGCTGGAACGAAATCCCTTGCATGCCTTAAGTTTTGGATTTACTTTAAAATAAATACCTATGATAGAGGCGATGGTCCTTTTGTACACACGACAATTCGACCGTACGTGTAAGAAGCACGACACTTGAACTGCTTAGCAGACGACAGTGCACCCTAGCAGATAACACCAGAAGCAATCATTGCAGTCGAGTACCGGTAATCTATCAAATTGGCATTCTTTCAGGACGACACAGGCGAATCCGGCATGCCGGCCTACAGCAGACAATGAAACAAGATTACAAACCGGAACAGTAAGGCTGACTTCAAAAGGAGGCGGTGACGATAGATAATTTTTCGGAATGTTTTAATTTCATAAGAAAAGGGTTTATGTTGAATTGTCTTCGGGTCTACCGAAGATTGCTCTGCAAGAGCACTATACCTGTGGCTGCTGAGAGATATGTGTTAGCAGGGATGCTAGGACCTTTTTCGATTAATGAGGGACAAGGTTTTGTACAGAATTTGGTGCTGAAAAAAAGCAACCCTTCCCAAAATATAGTTTTAAAATCAGTTATGTTAGTGTTTACACACACAGGCACAGACATTGCTTCCTATTCCGATATATTAAACAATTAATACTTATCATACTAGTATAAACATCACTGTTTAATATTATTATTGACCTTTTTTTAAATTTATGTAAAATATATAACTTGATCTGCATTGTCTTACTTGTGATGGACTTTGGTGAAGTTTTCAGCGCCCCGTAGTATGGCCCAGAGGGTGGGGAACTTACGCCATGTTGTCTCTCCACCCATATTCCCGACGGCCGTGTGTGTTGGCTCCAAATCGTGGCAAAATTTTCCTCACTGAGAAACTCTGATTGCTTAAATATTTGGACCGAAGCCACTTCTGTCACTCTGACCTCTCTTATGGGACATTTCCTTCCATATTACCAGAGCAATTTTTGGTATAGGCTGTTCACGGTAAAGTGAGCACTTTTGAAGCCTTAGTCGCTTTTTCCTTTCAGCTTTTTTTTTTTCTTTAATCACCTTTTGTAAATAAATATTACAATGTAAGTGACACTCACAGTGTGTATATTCCACCGCGCTTGGAAGTTAACGTCTAAGGCTAGAATAAAATATATTTAATGACTTATTCCAAATGAGAGGGTTTTCAAAAGTGCTCACTTTACCGTGAATAGCCTATATAAATGACAACGAGCCATACGTATTCCTGCAGTGATCGACTTTAAGCGATATTTTAAATAATTTCAAGGTATCCGGTCAGCTGCTCCAGATTTTCAGCATAAACACAAATATTTTCTGCAGGATGGATGGATGAACATACCTGTGCATTTGTTAGGTTTGTGTAAATCTACCATGTATTTTGTACTTTTCTAGGATTTGTGTTCCTATTTGACTTACGTTTTCTTGTACTGTAACATACATAGAATTTGTATCAACTACCTCAGCAATAAAGTAATATGTACATAAATTAAAACATAGTGTATAATTTCTTATTTAATTTAATGTCAATGCTAAAAAGTTAGCAAGGTATTTTAAATAAAAAATATGGTTTTACGAAAAGCCTAACTTAGCAGCCGTGTTTATCCTATTGTTCAAGCAGCAAACAGAGTAACAGTGTTTATTTAATAACGTTTTAGCACAATCAAGGTTTGTACTTAAATTCTCTGAAGACATGTCACCACTATAGTGTTTAAAATATCAATTTTGAAGTCTTCGCCATAAGTTAATTAAAAAAAATTCCAGAAGACAGTTTTAATTTTTAAAATTATTAGTACGTTTTAGTTCCTTCGGGAACAAAGGATCAGATTTTCAGAACCAGAGCCATCCAAAGTGATTGGAGCCCGAAGCTGTCCACCANTACATAAATTAAAACATAGTGTATAATTTCTTATTTAATTTAATGTCAATGCTAAAAAGTTAGCAAGGTATTTTACATAAAACATATGGTTTTACGAAAAGCCTAACTTAGCAGCCGTGTTTATCCTATTGTTCAAGCATCAAACAGAGTAACAGTGTTTATTTAATAACGTTTTAGCACAATCAAGGTTTGTACTTAAATTCTCTGAAGACATGTCACCACTATAGTGTTTAAAATATCAATTTTGAAGTCTTCGCCATAAGTTAATAAGAAAAAATTCCAGAAGACAGTTTTAATTTTTAAAATTATTAGTACGTTTTGGTTCCTTCGGGAACAAAGGATCAGATTTTCAGAACCAGAGCCATCCAAAGTGATTGGAGCCCGAAGCTGTCCACCANGTTCCTTCGGGAACAAAGGATCAGATTTTCAGAACCAGAGCCATCCAAAGTGATTGGAGCCCGAAGCTGTCCACCATGGTGGATTTCATCACTCCCGACAGTTCGAAATTGTTTGCTTTGCCAAGAAATTACTTCAGTAATTGTTTACTTTGCCCAAAATCGCCCTTTTCCCGAAAAAAAATTTCAGAAAATATGGGAACATGTACCGATTGAGTCCCCAAATGAACAAAGTGGATTAGAAAAATTACTCTGAACAGCAAAGCGTATTCAACGCTCCAAGCCAGGCCCAATAGGTCCGCAGTCATGGCCCCCGCCCAACCCCCTCCGCACTCCAACCTTACCGATCCCCTACCAAAACCAGCAGCCATTCGGGAAAATATACTAATTTAATATATATAAGCTCTAAAACGGTTTTAATTAGTCACAACAAATTTAACACGAGCATTTATGAAAAATTTAATAAACACAAAAACCAATTTCAAATTTAATTTTAAAAAAATTGAAGACCTACATGTAGTTATGCAGCCTTCACTTCACGCACTATTCGGTTCGAATCATCTGAAGATGGTGGAACACGCAGCCCCCTCCCTCCCTCGATAGGGCAACCAGCAGATGACTGAACACTCATCTCCTCTATATTTCATTGGCTATATAGTCTGTCAACCTGCCGACCCCACACCAATTAATCATTGGCTTTAGTGATGACAAATAATACCTCCACCCACACCACCACCACTTCACATGAGTCTTCACCTTCCTCACCATTCACGCGATTAGTTCGACTCCCTCACCATCCACCCTCTCCAGCAATCCACTACCTGACTTCATCCCCTCACTATCACCCATTATAAGCCGTTGGTCAAGCGACCATAGTTACAACATGTCATGATTATTCGTCTTATGCTAGGGGTGACACATCTCTCTCTTCCCTGACCTTTGTAGGTATCATTCTGGTAGATTGTTAATCGTTAATACACATACATATTTTCATGCCAAAGTAAAATCTGTTCAAATTTTAAATGCCTGCTCGAATCAGAAAGCTATTGAAGTGTAGCTACAAAAATTAAGTTTTAGTTTAATTGTGTGCCTGCGAACAGATTGCATCCCGACTTCGTCTTTGATGGTAACATCACTGATTTCAGCTGGACCACTTATGTTGTCGGCGATACCATTCGCACACCATTAGGGCTAGGCTCTTGAAACTTGGAAGTACAATACCAGTGTAAGCTGAATCAGCTCTATGTATATCACTATTGCCTACGCCCTTTATAAAAAGAGATGACGACTTTTTTCGAACAATTGGCGATAGTCACTGCCAACCAGAAATACCGACGATTAAAACCATCAAGGCTGACTAATTGTCAAGACCAGAAAGTCTTACCAGACGATATGGCCAGATCCACCAACAAGACCGACTGACTAACCTCCATTACCGACCAACCATAAAGACTGTTTGTACCAGCTGACCATACCAAAAACCCATACCAACCAACCAGCCATGAAGGTCAACTGTACATACCAATGGACAAGACCAAATGTCCACACAGACCGACCATCCACCAATACTAACTAACCATTTATGCTGTCCTTACAAGCTGATTATAACAAACACCTATGCTATCAACCAAGGCAGACTGAACATACCAAAGGACAAGAACAAACTAACCGAACCATCCACGCCATACAATCATACGAGCCAACCTCGCAGATGGTTCGTACCAGCTGTATAACCCAACGCCCATACCAGCCAACCAAACCAACTGGTAATCACAACCAACCGACTGTATCAAACAACCATACCAACTGAGAAGACCGACTAACTCTGCCAAACAAACCATCAATACCATTCAACCATATAGACCATCCATATGTGCTATTCATACAAGCCAACGATATCAGCCAATATAATAAGTGACAATACCAAACAATCATACAACCTGACCAGTATACTAACCATCAATAACAGCGAACCATCCATATCAGGTAACCACACCAGACGAAAATAGGAACTTACTATAACATCCATCGGTATGGTCATTCATGCAAAATGTTCATACAAACCAATTATATATAACATCAATATCAACCAAAAACACGAACTGACCATACCAGTCAACCATGCGAACCACCCATACCAACAAGTCATATGATCCGACCATGCCAAACATCCATTCCGAGCGACAAGGCCAACCAACACCGATGAATTATTCTCCCATACCAGCTATATGTGCCATATATGGCAGCTGTCCATACGAACCAACCATACTACACGAACATACCAGCCAGCCATACGATCTTACCAGCAAACTAGATGATCCGACCGTACCAACAGATTATTCCAGCCATCGAGTCTAACAAACCGTCAAGATCAGCCATCATACCAACCGATTATGCCGACCAGACATATAGACTGCACATTACTAGCTGACCATACCAGTCATCCAAGATTGGCACCTGCCAGACTAACTGGAACAACGGAAAAGACCAACTATGTATACCAACAATCCATACCAAAGACTGCCAATCTCAAAACAAGTCGCTTAACATTAATCACTTTGCTAATCTCTTCGCATAACGTTTCGCCCACCTTGATTATGCAGCGAACAAAGTAGTAAATATCAGAAAATGATGCGATGTTTGTGGTGAGCCAATACGCGAGCTACGAGACATCCCTCATTATACTGTGAACCGTAACAGCAGCTACGAAGTATTCCTCAAGTATGTCATGGACCATGATACAAACCAAGATGCGAGCTGCGAAAAGTGTCTCAAAGCATATCACGAGACACGCCATGGAGACCATTCCAGCCAGTCGCACGAACCAACCACACAAACCGACAATGCCAGCTAAAAGTACGAAAAGACCACGCCAACCGACCATACCAGCAAACCAAATGGCTCAAACATTCCAGCCAACCAGTCTATCAACCATCAAGATCAGCTAATCATGCCGAACAAACTTACTGGTTGGCCATATCAGCCAACCACACCGATCAACAGTACTGGCCAATGAGATTTCGTGTTGCTTGTAACTTCAGATTTTTTTATTTCCATTTGCAGTAGCATACGCAAACAGGCTGGCTGAATAAGAACACTTACCAATGCACGAAAAATTCGATATTTATGAGTTTCACAATTTTCCCTCAATAAAAAACTACACTGGCACTTTATTTAGGCTCTTGATGACTTCGACTGCAAGAATTTGTGAAATATACATTAAAATGTTATTTAGTAGTTAAAAAAAATTAATAGCTCGGCTTTTTATCACAATTTAAATAGTAGAATGTTGCATATTGTTATAAAATATAAATTTGATATATTTAAAGATATTCTACGTTGAGATGAGGATTTCTGCAAAGTTCTAAACCTAAAATAGTTGGAATGGCACCACGTAGGTAAAACCTGTGACAAATTATCCACTTTGAATTCAGTGGACACTTACTGAGTATTTGAGATGTACGATTTCAGATTTATCTGATACAATGATAATTTTCTCTGTTTTCCAGTGAATCCTAATAAGGTGGTTTTATTTTAAACTCAGGTTGAGGAAGCTTTTGCTTTTAGTTTGAGAACTAAAAATTTTCGCCGTCGGGGGCACTAATTGCAATATTCATAAAATAAATATATTTGTGTAAAATCTTTATATTTGTATTGTGTTAGAGCCTACATGCTGCGGTGGCTGAGCGGTTAGATTACTCGCCTCTTACCAAGGCCAACCGGGTTCAATACCCAACCTGGTCACTCCCGGATTTTCGCATGTCGGAATCGTACCGGACGATGCCGCTGGTCGGCGGGTTTTCTCGGGGATCTTCCTTTTCCCCCACCCATTCATTCCGGCGCTACTTCATACCGCAATCACCCTGGTCGGCTCTCAAGACCTCGCTGTTAAGAGCCGGCTAAATCTCTTCGTTCTCTCACTCACCCTACGTACTGGAGTGGAAATATAAACAAACATGTTCACACCCTGTTAAATATTCTGTCGTGAAACTGGATTTAGCAAAATGTTAGGCTACACAATTATTTTATTCAAATATGACAAATAAACAAAAAAAAAACCTTTTTTTAGGGATTTCCGACGCAGTTTTCTTCACGGTAGGAATTAAAGTACACATTTCCTTTTGATGTCAGGTATATTTACTTCGCGCTTAAATTAGTAACGTTTTGCTATTGAAATAAGCTTGCTTAAGAACACAGTTGTATTTTCGCCGTTTGCTCCTGTAAACACTATTGGATGGAGTGAATAATAGTTACGAAATAAACTTAATACTCAAAACTCTGGCTAGGGCAAACACGAATATTTACACATGAATAAACAGAATTTCTCTATTTACTGCCCGCTTGAAAGCGACCTCCTTGGATCACTAGCGCACCTTGCGACGGAAATTTTTCTTATGCCGAATTCTTCCATAATAAATCTCGTTTTATTGCCAACCTGAGTAGAATAAACCTTCTGAGCAAGTAATAAACTCAATTAATACTAGTTAAAACTAATAGTGGCATAGAAAAGTAACTTAAGATTTTTTTGTATCTTTCCTTTTTTATTAAGTTTTGAAATGTTCAGAAAATGATAGCAAAAATATAAACACAGAACATTACTGACACTTAGGAAACTGGGACGTGGAACGTAGGAGAGGTTTGATAACGTTGTAGTTATCCATTCCAGGTGAATGCTTGTCTTAGGCAAATGTAAGTGTACCAAAAGTATAGGTATATGCTGTTCGCGGCTATCTGAACACTTTTGTAATCAATCTTTGAAAATTTTCACTGGCCTTACTCAAATTTTGAAGGTAGATTGACTGGCATGCACCTAGTAAAGTTGGAAACGATGAAGAGACAGTAGTTCCATGTCTTAACGTTGAATCAAAAGTGTTTGGCAAATGTTTGTGGATACTAAAATGTTTTTTTTCTTCTGTTTTTAACGTATAGGCCTGTGAGTGTAAGAACTTTCAATTTTGTAAATTATTTACTTTTCTAATAATTATACGAATTTACTTTAACGACGCATGAATGAATGTTAATTTTACGTATCAGTGGAAGAATACACCTTGTGCATGCAAGTAGATCTTGAGCAGGTATTCCAAGAATGATCAGTTTACTGTTAACAGTATGTACAAGGAAAAAATTTCAATAGGGAACCTAAGCAATTTCTGCTAATAACGATTTCTTGCAAGCCTATGGTTCACGCATTTATCATTCTTAAAAAAAAAATATAATTACACATGTAATTAAAAATATATATGTATTATTTGATATTTTTATTTGTTTTACGTTTATCAGAAACATATGACGTAGGAGGGGAATAAAAATGAAAATTGGCCAGTTACAACAGACATGAAGCAGGTGTGTATGAATTTGATTGGCTTGGCTTGTCTCTGAATACTTGCAACCTGCGTGTAAGCATAGTACTGCCTACACGCTTGTAGAGTATTATTTATTCAAAATGTAATATCGATGGTACCATGCATTTCAATTTTCTTGTGGAAAATAAGCAGGAACGTGTTACAAAACCTATGTTATTTCATACATAGTTTAATAATAGTATTGTACGAGATGGATTTAAACATTTTGGACACCTAAAGAAAGTTGCATTTAATTTTAGTCTACGCAGTTGTAAGCTGAGTTCTCCGCTGGAGCTATAAAGATTATATAAAAACAAATTTCATAATTTATTCACAACACTGATAAATTGACACAACTAAATAATTAGTTTCTATTCACAAAATATTAGAAAAGCTATCTCGTCAACAAACACTAAAATCATCAATACAGAAAATAAACATGCTTTCATTAAACTCCTGTCACTTTCTGTCTTTGTGTTTCACCAGCCTATTTCAGTCTTCAGTATTAACGTGGGAGCCACCTGGGTGCTCAACAATTAAGACCAATTCGCAGTTTGCTGGTTTCACGCCGGAAGTTTAAAGACTTCGCCAACTTCCTGCTCATACAAATTCTGCAGCTGCCAGGACCATTGGCTAATTGGCATCCCTCGTGGTCCAAGCACGAGTCCACTTAGTTGCCACAATACTAGCAATCTTAATTCCGTGCAAAATAACTCCAATCACCTGACATGCACTAAGATCAATTTTGGACTGACCGGGGTGTGCATTTCTACCTTGACATTGCACATTATTTAATTCTTGTATAATCCTTACAATGTGAACAATAACAACGCGAACACCCTTGTCACGACACAGGCACTTGCAGAAAACTCCTCAAAACGAACCACTTGTTATACTCGTCAAGATAAGACATCATCGAGGAAATACAATGGACCAATCACCACACACTTGTGTGTGGGGTCTGGGAGGACTGGTATCGCCCAGAATGAAGTAAACAATTGTCTGTCATTTGAGTAGCCATAGTTGTGGTAGTTGGCGACAGTGGCAGGTGGCTGAGCTGCTTGGGCAGCATTTCCGGTTCGGTGGGAGTTGTCAAGAGAATGTTCAAATTTAAACAGTTGCTCCGAGCTTTCTAGAGAGTTCTAAACACATCTATAATAAGGAGGGGAACTTTGGTGTTCACTGGAGTGGAACGTTCTGGATACTTGTCTTATTTCGATATCGTCAATCAGTTACCAGCCCGGTGAAATACGAATACCACTTAATGGTATGCACCTCGCAATGTACTCTCTCCCTCGAATCATGCTCCCAAATAGACAAAACAGGAGCGAGTCATTGGTTTGGGGAGTATCAGTCGGTTGATATGCACAGTCTTAGGCTTTGAAAGCCTCTGCAAAAAAAAAAAATGAATAGCACATACTTTAACTAAAAAATGCTGCAAGGTGACAATCCAACAATACGGATGTTGGGAAAATCATATTTTTTTTCATTTGGGGATAAAGCTGCAGAAGCTATCCGATCATGCCATATCTTCATTTTAACAGTTAAGTCGAGATACTGCCGAGCGAAGTCATGCATGACCAATAACCCCTGTTGTTACTCATTTATTGGTCTTCCGAACAGTAAATCAGAAGGGAGACAGCACTTTTTTCAAAAAGCATTAAAGAAGGTGGCAAACTTTATCTTTTATACCGCTAATCCAAAAGCAATAAGATACTAAAGTGTCTTGGAAGTTCCGATCTCTTCGGCTCTCTGGTTCTGTTTTCTGCCTGGAACTTCGGCAAATGGTGTATCAAGGTGTGGTTGTCACTAGACAATTTCATACGATTGTGGATGTGATTCTGTCGCATTCCTCGTCTCCAACGTATTCACAACTGCTTCGAAGTTATACAATTTGTTTATCTTTAGTTCCTGAAATGGAGCAACCTCAGATCACTTTGTGAAGTATTCTTCAACTACAGCGAGCCGCCGGTCCCTTCATTCGATAACTTGGAAGGCACTGAGGACAAGACCACTCGATACAGCTTCTGATTTATGTACTGGTGCATTCGCATGTTGACAGCGAGAAGCGCAAACTTCTGCAGAAACCTACTGATTTGGCGGGAAGTTTCTCTCGGAGGGCGGAGGTTGTGATAGCTACGAAAGTCGGATTGACACCATTACACCTCCTGTTTGATACATTAAAGTTGTGCATTTATCAACGGCCGTATAATATATTTAATAGGAGCGACATTGCCAAGAAAAGTTTAAGTGTTAAAGGTAATATATTAGGTAGTCTCCTATTCGAAAGGTTATTGGCCCAAACTACGATAATGGAAAATTTTTTGAAATAATAACTTCAAAAGCATAGTTTATTCATAATATATTTAAAAAAAACAGAATAACACATAAGCCTGTAGATAAAAAGGTATTTATTTAAATTGTGCAACCTCTTTTAGTCGACAACATTGCCAGTGATGCATACAACTTTTATTTCAGTAAAAAAAAACAGTTGGTTCGACACACAAGCAGCCGGACACATAACTTCATTTATTTTACCTTTTTTCCATTTGCCAAGGTAAGTTATTGAGTTTCAAATATTCTTGCGTAACTATCCGTAAGTTTTAAAGAATCTGTGCCACGATGTTTCGTCAGCTACTTATAGGATAATGTAATTATGCTTTGAGCATGCATACACAGAGCAATAATTTTAACCCTCGAATGAAAATCGAAACAGTTCATCAGCAGGAATATACGCATAAAAAAGAATGCATAAAGAATTGGCAATAAAATATGTTGTTAGTTTTGAGCAAATAAAAACCTAGCATATACAGCAAAAATAATGAATACGTGAAAGTTATTCAAGCAACTTATCCACCAGTGACATGCAAAACAATGTCCTTAAAAAAAAGTAGCACACGTACATATACACAGATACACCTCAAGGTGCGTACCCACAACTGTTTTAAGCAAACAACTAAAAAAAAGTCTTGAGTTTATTGGTAAATTTAGGTAAAAATAAAGTTTCATAATTCAGCGTGTCTACCTCTCTTAGGAATCACTTCAGTGAAGAGCTATAATGTGCATGCAATTTCTAAGTCGCCAGCAGTTTATACTTTCTACACAAGGGTCACAAACATTACATATTTTCATGTCACACAAATAACATATATACAAGTTACAACTTATTATCTGGCCGGATGTTTCATTTTATTCTTGAGTAAGAATCATAACAGGGATGATACAAATATATGACTATTAAAAGTTTCGTCATGGACAATATACTGTTTTGTTCCTACAAAATCACAGACAGGGCCAGCACTACAAAATGTGGCAAACAGAAAGTTTATTTTGTATGAGAAATTGAACATTATAAAAGTATGTGCAAAACAATTTATATTTACGTTGCACTACTTTCAGCACGTTTATTATTTCGAAATGGGAAGTTACATTACCGAGCTCAAGAAAATTTTATGTTACTGTGACAAGTCGTGATAAAACTCAATCATTAAGCACACAGATATCAATTACAAATTTTCTCTTGACTTAGCTGTCAGTCTAGGTTGTCTTAAAAAGAGAATATGCAGAAAAATATTGCATACTCAGGTCATTATTCCAAAATGAATGTGCAACATCTGAGAACGATAGTAGGCAAGCTCTCCTTTAGCGAGTTTTGGAAATAGTCAAACAATTCTGAAAAGAAGAATAACAATTAAAGAAAAATATTCTAAGATTCGCACTTCTAGTAATACATTCTGAGTTATTTCACGCCTCTTACTTCTACCAAAGCAGCACAGACAATCTAACTACAACACTGTTTTCATANTTCTACCAAAGCAGCACAGACAATCTAACTACAACACTGTTTTCATATCTCCTTAGTGTATACGAGGCTTGTTCGGAACTTATTTGGTAATTTATACCCATTTGGTAATGAAAATGAATGACGAAAATTAGTTTTGTGAAATAACATACCATCGGCATTATTTTATTACCAACTGGGTTGTAATTTCTGGATGTGCCTCATAAATATTAAACTGNAAATAACATACCATCGGCATTATTTTATTACCAACTGGGTTGTAATTTCTGGATGTGCCTCATAAATATTAAACTGGCACTGTATGTAATTTGCAGTTAAAAGATTTGCTAATTGAAATTCATTGCTTCTCCTCTATCATCCCATCTCGTCTGGTAACTAACCAACTCAACTTGATGGCTCAGCGAGAGAGTGGCGAAAAGTTTGAGCGAAGATATTTGTGGTGACAGTTCATATTGAAATTATTACAAATAACCATGGTAAATGCATATGGCTAAACCATAAAACAGTTAAGTTTTCTTTACTTGTGAAGGTTTTTTAAATCTGTGTCTTTATGAAGAATCAAACTAACCAACACTAAGACGATGTGATCTTACAGGGAGAAGAGCTGGCTACCAAAAAATGCATTACATTATTCATCTGCACAAAAATTATTTAACTAGCAGTAGTTGTTTACATAAACTATTTCCTTGCAAAAACAATTTCTAAACAGCACATTGTTTGCATTTATGTCATTTCGAAACCACAATTTTAGTGTTTTTGTGACGTTCAAATAAAAAAAACTAACTCACCGAAATAATATAATTAACATTGAAATAAGATATCACGTAAGTTACGAGGAATATGTCATATTAATGCTATGACAATTTTTCCAATTGCTTAAAATAATTTTTATTTGTGTCAGTCTATAATTTTTTGTAAAGTAAATTTTGCCAAGCCCACCGTAAAATGAATTAACATATGACCTTTCGTCACCCNCAGTCTATAATTTTTTGTAAAGTAAATTTTGCCAAGCCCACCGTAAAATGAATTAACATATGACCTTTCGTCACCCTTTTTAAATTTTCTGAAAAAGTTTTCATTAAATTTACTTGTACGTCCCAAAAAACACTAAAATTGTGATTTAGACGTGCCGTGATGCAAAAACCACGTGGCCTAAAAAAATGTTTAAGCGAGGAAAGAGCACTTACAAGTAATGTCTGCGAGTTGAATTGCATTTCGTTAAAATACAAAACAATGAATTTTTTGGTGACTGGCACCCTTAAATAATGATACGAGGCTCGACTCCTTGGCAAAGTATGAAATGCAGGCGTGTCTTGCTGATCCATGCCACAGTTGGAGAGGATCGCCACATATCTGGTAGCGGCGCGCAGCATAGTACTGGCCTCCAATCCAGCAACATTCTGCTTTAAGATCCGCTTCTTCCTGCGTGGCTAGCGTGTGTTTTTGCAAGTCCAACACCACGCCAAGCGCCACTACCTAAAACATGCCTAAATTACACTGAAGAGCCAAATAAACTGGTACACCTACCTAATATCGTGTAGCCCCCCCCCCCCCTCCGAGCTTGCAGAAGTGCCGCAAGACGACGTGGCATGGACTCGACTAATGTCTGAAGGTATGCAGGAGGCAATTCGCACCATGAAGCCTGCAGGGCGGTCCACAAATCCAATCTGTGCCAATTTGAGAAAGAGTTGCATGTCTGTCATGTTTAATGATTCTCGTCAGCCGTCGTTTGTCCCTTTCTTTCACGATCTTTTTCCGGCCGCAGCGATGTCGAGGATGTGATGTTTTACCGGATTCCCGATATTCACGGTACACTCGTGAAATGGTTGTACGCGAACATCCAAATGTCATCGCTACCTCGGAGATGCTATGTCCCATCTCTCGTGCGCCGACTATAACACCACGTTCAAACTCACTTAAATCTTGATAACATGCCATTGTAGCAACAGTAACCGATCTAGCTGCCAACCGAATCGCGTTACTCTGACTGGTTCCATACCTCTGTTATTTGCACACGCACGCCTATACCAGTTTTTTTGGCTCTTCAGTGTATCTTCACGAAAACAATATACAGAATGAGCATAAAAGAATACCCCAACTTTTAAGGTCTATAAAATCCAAACCAAACAACCTACAACCTTGATTGACCAATGAAATGAGCCGTGGAACAATGACGTTTGTTTACTATGCATTCATAAATGTTCAATGTGACCACCACGAGAGGCCCGAACGACGTCAACGCGATAATCAAACTCGCTCCACACTCTTTTCAGCCTGTCCGGCGTTACGGTTTGGATTGCTTCCGTAATTCTCGTTTTGAGGTCGTCAATGTTAGCCGGCAATGGTGGACGAAACAGTTGATTCTTTATGTACCCCCATATTTGGGATATTCTTTTATACGTATCCTGTATGTTTACGCAGAAAAGTCTGTCAATAGAAACCGTAATGCTATTCAGAATAAAACTACGTTTGTAACTGGTGCGCCCCGCAAACACACAAACTTCAGAAACATTTTATGATTGGTTGAACAGGACACTCCCCTGGCTTAATCAGTGACAGAAAAACGATTTAACATCAGCAAGTAAAGCATATCTCCAGCAGACATGTACTTATATAAATGTAAAACCATCTGCAGACATATGTGTAAATTTGGATAAACATATTTGCATATGTGTGTAGTGCAAGGTTTCGCCCAGTAGATAAAAAAAATCCTGAGAGTGAAAAGGGCAAGTTTTAAATAGTGTATTTTAGTGAAATAGGCGTGTATCTGTAACTGGGTGAACTGACATTTTATGTACGCACACGCATGTGTATACACAAAGCAGGTTAGGAGAAATGTACAGTATTCCAGTTGGCGAATGTACTGCATATTCAAACTAAAGGTAATATAATCATGGGTCCTCTTCCCAAAATTTACTAAGATTTTAAACACACAAGAGAGAGGATCAAATTGAAAGCAAATGAAGTCTGGACTGAATGGTTTTTACAGTGTCATTGTATAAGTGGCATAGAGGTAAGTATGGTACATATTACGATTGGTTTAAGAAATGCAACTGTCCAGATCAATGCACTTCTGTCAGAATGGGAGAACCTTCTGTGTTTCTCGGCGCTATTTCCTACGTTCCTTTATTTGGTTAACGGCATCCATTATGAGAGCACAAGTTCATTATTTACAAGCATTTATGAGATAGGAGATAGAAGAGCTGATGACAGCACAGATCACAACTGCCAAACACACTTACACCGTGTTCTCATGTTTACATCATCTTTCACAGCACTGTCAGTCATCACCATGCGCCTCTACTGAGCGCCACACGTGAGATCAACTGCTCCGGTCTGCCATAAGCCCACAAAACTACCAAAAAATGGTATGCTATTGTACCTCGGGAACCCTTGAGAATATGACCTGTGTTCAAGTGACGTTTTCTGCTTGGAATAATAATCACCTCACAGAATATGAGTTTCCTTCTGAATCATCCTATATGCCCACACACATGCACATGCAAACGGTGATGTTCATAGAAATCAGTTCAATTATTATTGCGATTTTCACAAATAAATATCATTTCATTGCGGTACGAGCGTACTGGCTACAGGCCAACCAGACTTCGCAGAGACACAGAATGTAAACTGGCCATGATTCTGAACGAAATCACTGTTTCAACAAGTAGTCCACGATAGTGCCCGTGTGGCAATGGGAAGTGATGCCGCATCAGCTTGCAAGGCTGCCAGAATATCAGTAAGCTTGACAGGGGTCGCCTTGTTGGCACGTGAGACTGCTGTTTCTGCGGTGCACAGTGTTTCTGTTCCACAAAGGGTGATACAACGAAGGAGCATATTCCACACGAAGAGAATATTCTGGACGTCCGACACTGACAACTCCACCTTCATCTCATGTGGAGATGTTGAGGTGGCCGACCTGCCTCATCATGCGCTGATTCTTATCATCCACCGTCTTCTACTACAGTCCGTATCCGTTCGTTACAGCCAGAGCTGCCTGCTTGTTGCCCTCCCCTGAAAGTTACCTTTGGCAAATCAGCACGCGAATACCAGATTGTAATGGCACCTCGAACGAGGCGAATGACATGACTAATGGCACAACGTTGTGTTCTCAGGCGTACCATGATTCTCGTTAGGCGAAAATAATGTATACAGCCTTATCCACAGAACTTGGCAAGAAGCTTTATAAAGAGTGTACTCTTACCAGGCAGACCTTACCACTGCACGGCATTCAGGTCTGAGGTGCTGTCGAAGAGGATAGAAAATTTTCTGAACAGCGTGTTATTTACCGTAATTATTACTGCCCCGTTGTGTTGACCACATTCTGTTGATAAAAGGAATTGCGTGGATATTAGAGAAGATTATTTTTCATTTGCGTCCATAANAATGTAAACTGGCCATGATTCTGAACGAAATCACTGTTTCAACAAGTAGTCCACGATAGTGCCCGTGTGGCAATGAGAAGTGATGCCGCATCAGCTTGCAAGGCTGCCAGAATATCAGTAAGCTTGACAGGGGTCGCCTTGTTGGCACGTGAGACTGCTGTTTCTGCGGTGCACAGTGTTTCTGTTCCACAAAGGGTGATACAACGAAGGAGCATATTCCACACGAAGAGAATATTCTGGACGTCCGACACTGACAACTCCACCTTCATCTCATGTGGAGATGTTGAGGTGGCCGACCTGCCTCATCATGCGCTGATTCTTATCATCCACCGTCTTCTACTACAGTCCGTATCCGTTCGTTACAGCCAGAGCTGCCTGCTTGTTGCCCTCCCCTGAAAGTTACCTTTGGCAAATCAGCACGCGAATACCAGATTGTAATGGCACCTCGAACGAGGCGAATTACATGACGAATGGCACAACGTTGTGTTCTCAGGCGTACCACGATTCTCGTTAGGCGAAAATAATGTATACATCCTTATCCACAGAACTTGGCAAGAAGCTTTATAAAGAGTGTACTCTTACCAGGCAGACCTTACAACTGCACGGCATTCAAGTCTGAGGTGCTGTCGAAGAGGATAGAAAATTTTCTGAACAGCGTGTTCTTTACCGTAATTATTACTGCCCCCTTGTGTTGACCACATTCTGTTGATAAAAGGAATTGCGTGGATATTAGAGAAGATTATTTTTCATTTGCGTCCATAAAAAATTCTCCAGTACTTTTTAGTCTACCTACTTTTCCTTCTGTCATACATCTTTGTCATGTGCTGGACATTATCATGAGTGTATTCAGCAACTGGGATCTATGAATCGTACACACCAAGTATTGATAGTATTTCGTAACGAGTACAATCTTCACGACGATCGGGGCGCAAACTAAATACGAACTCCTTTGACACTCTGAGACGGTTGTCGCGTCGATAGCGAGCACCTACGTCAGAAACGTCGTTAAGAGCCAAGCTGCGTGTTACGCGGAGATGGGGAGCTCACACACGTCGCGTTTACCTGCGTGACGGCCCAGGCGAGGTCCAGTTGACTAGCAGTGCTGCCTGGCGGAGCGTCGGGATACTTCACATCACATGCGGCGTGGAGCCGTGCCGTGCGCCCGTCCCCTCGAAACGTTGCTACTTACCCTCCGTGTCCTGCTGGAGACCGCCGTTGGCGTGCGTGGCATGTGCGACGTTGAGAAGAAACCATCTCCGGTGTTTTGGGTGCGAGGAATATGTTCTCCGAACTTCCAGAGACTTTTTGTGTGGGCGTTTGATTATATATATATATATATATATATATATNAGGAATATGTTCTCCGAACTTCCAGAGACTTTTTGTGTGGGCGTTTGATTATATATATATATATATATATATATATGACGTTTTCGTCGTGTTTTGACAGAGACGGAGGAGAGACTGCATAAGACATTTAACGGAACTCTTGTTCCGATCAGAGGGGATGGGTACCAAATAATTAAAAAATATTTCAGTTAAGTGTGAGGGAATTTTAATGATATTTTCGGTGTTCGGTACATGTACATACATATTTTTGTATAATGTTAACGTTTTATATGACCACGTATATTGGGGTTTTAAACTGTAGTTAAAATTGTGTTATATTTGTATTATACATTTTTAGGCTTCGTTAAAAAAAAACAATTGCTTAGAAATATAATCTTAGAAAATATAAAAGTTTTAAACATTTCATGAACTTAAGACAACTTTGCCCACAGTTGTGCCTCCCCGTTGGGAGGCACAGCTGATACCCTGCTATGAACTTTTCATGGAAAGAATACAAACACCACTGGTTGAAGGGAGAGGCGAGTTTATGTCCCATGTGTCAGAAAGCTTCCGTCGCAACTGGCTGGCCATAAAGCTCGTCTCGTTTAATACCATAAGAAGCTCTATACCGTCACTTCCTGTAGGCGACACCCGAACCCGCTCAGCCGCCAACTCATCGAGCCGCNGAGCCACTAGATGTCCACTCCTGTTCACAGGTGACCTACAGCGAGACGAGAGCAATGGCGAGTACGCTGTCGCCGATGGTCTGCCTGTGAGGTGATGTTGACCAGGGTCGAGGATAATGTGGCACCGCCACCTGGTTACTCCGCACCTCCACTAGAGCCGACTGCCAGGCTAACATAAATAAATTGCAGTCCATTAACCGTTACTTCCAGATTTTCTTAAGCCATGCGAAACTTATACTTTCATGCTTTTCCTCCGCCTTAATGGTAAATAAAGATTTCCATAAGTTATGGAACAGATTTGCAACTCTAACTGGCAAACGATTAGAGGAATTTGACAAATGGTACCAGCAAATTTCTGATGACCCATAACGGGGTACTCAGGTGAAGGTTTACAATACAGCAAATCGAAGGATCCCTGATTGGCGAGGAGGACAGGTTTNCCATAACGGGGTACTCAGGTGAAGGTTTACAATACAGCAAATCGAAGGATCCCTGATTGGCGAGGAGGACAGGTTTATAAGAGAGAAAACCGATAAATACCGTGTAAAGGCATATATAAAGTGAATGGCCCAAAGAAATGGACAGAAAAAGTGCAGCACATTNGAAAACCGATAAATACCGTGTAAAGGCATATATAAAGTGAATGGCCCAAAGAAATGGACAGAAAAAGTGCAGCACATTGTTTTACTCTTCGGAGTACAGTTACAGTGCGGGAGGTTTGGAGGGTGCGCTGGCCTTCGGGCCTTAAAAACCTGGACCTCCGCCTCATGGAAACTGAGCTTAACCTAGTCTAGAAAATTACACCAAAGGGACCACGCACCGCATTCATGTGCACCCAGTGTAAAAATATTTCGCATAAGAACTATTTCTTACTAGGCATTACCAACAACACACCTATTTTATTGATCTGTTTCGATTCATATTAATCATAAACGGCATATAACAGTTTACTGGTAACGCAAATAAACACGTCATACATGAGGTGATTTATCAAAGGTTTGATTCAAAAACGCATTCTTCATGCTCACGTGGTTCCCTGCGCGTACATCGCAGTCACGAGTGACGGCTCACATGAACTGCCAAATCACGCGCGCCGCAGCTTCCACTGCAAGCACGCCCCTCGATATGCAGGGGCGGGAGATTTTCGCAAACGATTCGAGGACCAGCTAGACTGCGACAACTAGAATATTTGAGTTACTTCGCTATTGGCTCGTAGTTTATCAGAAGAGATCTGGAAACTTCGCGGATTAATTTGGCAACAAGCTGGACTCTGCAATCCTTTGTGTACCCGAGCTCGAGTTATTTGTTCCAGTTTAATCCCAGGCCCCAGACAAGGTACAATGTGATTCGATATAACAAACTGTGGTCCAATAGACGCATAAACTCGACTGTACATTTGGTTAAAGTTTAACTTGTTGACAAATCAATTTGCGAAATTTTCGTATCTCTGTTTATGACACGTAGACGATGCTGCGGCCAATGGGAGACCCGCATGAGAATATGCACCGAATTGCGTGCTACTTTGTCGAGGATAAAACTGGACACTTATTGAAGTGGTGGCCTGTTAAACGAACAGCTGAGAGGTTCTAGTATATAGAGGACTGATTAGTTTTAAGATATGTATAGGCTATTCACGGTAAAGTGAGCACTTTTTAAAGCCCTCCCAGCAGACACGATAATAATTTTTATTTATCTTGGCCTCAGGCGTTAAAATTTCAGAATTATTAAATACATACACTGTGNATAATTTTTATTTATCTTGGCCTCAGGCGTTAACATTTCAGAATTATTAAATACATGCACTGCGTTTATTAGTCACATTGTAATTTTTATATTAATAAATAGCGAAATGAACTTTAAGGCATGGCCTTATAAAGTGCACACTTTTCTGTGAACAGCCTATATAATTTAATTCGCAAAATTTTGCTGTCCCTATGCACATGGTAATGATTCACTCCTCAGCAGCCGCACCCATCTTAACCCCAACACTGGTTACCCAGGGTCAGGCCCATAATGTAAATGCCCAGGTCAGAAGAGCTACTGGCCCCACCCACCCCTGAAGTTCGAAATAACAGCCAAAAACCCTATTAGATTACAAGGGAAAAAAACTGTAATGGGTAACGTAATATTTGGCAACGGGTTACAAATTGTAACTTGTGATCAAAGGGGCGAATTGACAAAATGTGCCCAGCCAGAAACAGGAAATACGTCAAGAGAAGCGATGCATTTTGCAAAGGCGTGGATGTGGCAGTGGAGCGTATACTCAGGGTCGCTTGGTTTCTTTAATTTCAAGATATTTTTCTTTAATAGCTCTAAAATTTCTTCATCGATCTTGAAGTGAAGAAACGTTTATTCAATATTTATGCATCGCCTGTAGTACAAAGTGAACTAACATCAAAAGTAGTACCAACTAATAAACTTGTATTCAATCGCCATGTATAAATTTTATTTTCTTTTCTGACTAAAAACGTTGTTTCGAACCCGCCGACCAGCGGCAGCGTCCGTCACGATTCCCACGTGCGAAGATTCGGGAGCGACCTCTGCCGGGAAGCGAACCCGGTTCATTTTAGTGGGAGGCGAGTAGTCTGACCACTACACCCCCGCGGATCCTTTCCGTTATATAATAAAGATCGCTTACATCGCCCGGGTCTGTTATGTATATTTTTTTTTTTTAAGAAACGTGACACACGTTACTCTATCAGAAATGTTTGATTGTTTGAAGTTTTGCAACTGCACGCTGTTCACGGTTACTTCTAACTTTTCTGAAGCCGTGCTAAATTCCTACTTCCAGGATATTCCTTCGCCTCATGCAAACAAAGCTTAATCAAGTATTAAAAAATTATACCAAAAGGACAACGCACCGGATTCTTGCGCACTTAGTGTAATATTAATTTGCATAAGAACTATTACTTACTGGGCATTACTAACAAACATATTTTTTACATTTTAATAATAAATGAAATATTGCGATTTTTAGATAGAATACAAGCAAGAGATAAATTTAATTAAAGATAACATACTTAAATGTAAACACGTGTATAAAACACTTGTAGTATGGGACGTATTTAGAAAATAACCAAACACGTTACACATGGGATAATTTTTAGAAGGTTCGATTCGAAAAGTGTAGATATTATAAATGCAAAAGGTGGCACTTGAAACGTTTGTTTTATGTTTGAAGACGTTGGTGTAAGTAGCGTTACTTGCTACCGCAGGAGCGATCTTTTTCTGGTCGCAGAACAGAAGCAGAACGCTCCGTGTAGCATCTGCATTGTCTTCAAGCATACATTAATTGATACACTTGACTCCTACCGACTGACTCCTGCAATCGATCTCTTAGAATCGATCTCTTGGAATAATAAATGTAACCTAGCCAGCGTGAAGCCGCTGTGGTCGAACTCGCTGCTCGCTCCTTCCCAGGTCCCAGGTGACCACGTGCCTTCGACGGCTAGTATTACAGGAAGAGCAAAGTGCAATCTACGGCCGCCAACTCGTGAATACTGCACGCGATGCCAACTTACACCTGTTGTCGCCGTCGCTGCTGGCGCTGAAACGACACGTCGTACACGCGAGGCCCCATCTCCTAAAATATAGTTTTTTTCTCCCCGTCAGTGACGGCTACAGATTACGTTTCACGGGGATTCACCGTGACCTGACATACTGGAATATATGAACATACCAGTGCGTTCTAGTGGATGATACTAAAAATAAAATAAGTAGATATGACGTGGCGTGGATGGGGTCGAGCGAATACGAGTAATTGACATATTAAATAACCAATAAGAAAATTGATGAGGGTCGGTCTTGGCGGAACCTCTAGAAATGTTAGTTTTAAAATAATAATTTTTTGGAATTTTTATAACTTTTTTAATTTTTTATTTTTTTTTCAATTTTTTGGCTTCAAGGTCAAAGTTCAAGTTCACCGACATCTAACATGGCTGACGAGATTGACACTGGCGAGGGCCGGTCATGTCGGGAGCTTAGTCGATCCACCTGTCATCGAACCCCGGACATCCTACATGTACATCCTTAAATAATTTTTAATTTTTTTTTTATTTTTATAATTTTCTTGGGGTTTTATAACACTTCTGCAATTTCCTTGGATTTTTTTGGTTTCAAGGCCATTCAAGGTAACGGGCATGAGGTCAAGCTCAAGTTCAAAGATCACCTGGGTCCAGCATGGCGGTTGGGTGACGTCACAAAATGGCGGCCGGCGTAAGGTGCCAATTTTGTCCCATTTAAAATACGTTGTTCCCAGACGCAGAAAATAATTATACTGAAATATTATAATTTATAGGTAAAATGTATGTAAAGGTTAAATTTAACCAAAATAAGGCATATTAAAATTCACAGAATTATAAAACACTTGTTATACATGCAATACTTTGGAAAGAACCAAGTGCGTCATACATAAGAACGTTTTATTTCAAAAAATGTGAAGAAATCGTGAGGAGACTGTACTTACATTTTAATAAGAAAACAACTTGATTTACCCTTTCCGTTGTCAGGTTTTGGAAATTTTCCTCTTACACACCAAATGTTTAGAAGGAGAACAGAATACTGTAGGTTTCTTTACAAAAAAAACCACCCCCCATGGCGGCGGTGTTAAAGGTTTTCTTGTGTTCCTAACGGCATTCTCGGAAGACCCCCAATTATCACTCAGCAGATGGCGCGAAGTCTTTATAAAAATTTAGGGTCGCTTTCTCAAGCTGGTGTTTATCGTCGTGGAAATCAGTACATTGTAAAACGGGACTGCTATCACATGCCCGCAGAATGGGCCGTAAATTTCCTTTACAGCGCTCTTTCCGTGCAATAAACTACACCCCATTTTAAAACCACTTTAAAAACTTTTTTGAGAATTTCAGGAAATCGCTAAGTCAGTCGAGAGACTGGTAATCACGTACCTAAGGAAGGCTGCCGGTTCCTAAATGTAATTTTATAAAGTTGCTGATATTCAAGTAGCCAAGTGTAAATGTACTTAATGACGTCATTTTGCAATTACACGATGAAGGTTTCGACGTTCAAGTTGATCACACACTGCGCAACACAGGTTGGTAATCAGTTTTACGCGCCAGCTATTACAGTAACTGAATAATAGCTAACGACAAGCAGTAAAAGCATTCCACTTTGTTTTAGTTATTTATTTTTGAACTACATTCAGCATAGCTAGAATACTAGAGAAACAAACAGTAGTTCATTTCACTTCACCAAAATCATTATTAATACGAATAAAATGTTTTTGTTGAATTAACGTAATTTTGTTATTTTAGTACACGTTAACAAGTTATTGCTGAAGACTTTCGAACAAAATCATTCCTCCCGGATCCGGTTAAAACCAGTCCGTTGAGAGGAGCGAACATATCAAACATGTGTGTGCATAAAAATTTTAAGATACGCAACATGTCATGATTTATAATTTTTAATTGATGTTGTATGGATTGGAAAATTCAATGGAGTTTGAAAGCCTAGGATTGGGGCCGATAAAAGAACCAGCCTACATTAAAAAAAAAAACAAAAGACATTTTGTTTAAAATAGCACATTGTTTCTTATCAAACGTAACAATGCAACAACGCATGTCAAGCTTCGGAAAGATGAACTCAAGTTTCTTCGCAGCTGTTGTCTAAATGCACCAACTTGACTGATACTCTACCAGTTTCTCAGCGTAACTTCTCACTGGCAAAAATTTGCGTGTAATAAGATAGACAACGAGAATAGTGATGTCAACTGAGCACGATAGACTTTTAAATGAGCAAGCATGTAGAAAAAATTCCATCACGCCGTTATTACAGAACACGATCATGTGCAGTGCACAACTTCAGCAAGTCCGTGTAGTTGATGTTGATGAGAAACATGAGCTTTACCCGTTCCAGGAGACATTTCATCTTAGGCTTCATTTAAACTTTGCATCTGGAATTAAATAGTGACTCGATGTACCTACTTGTATTCTGAACCCTACATATATACACATACATCCAGTAAATATGAAATTACATTATGTGCAGCAGGCTATGTGCACAACCACTTTTATACGATTAAGTATTCCCTTTCGCACCTTTACCACCGACACAGTCTGGATAAAGTATCGATTAAGTAGGTATGGTTAAAACATAGGCGAGGTATGGTTGGAAAATTATTTTCTCAGTATTATCGTAAACCAAGGATTGTATCGACTCTTTACAACTTATGTATATCGACTGCTCAATATCTCCTGCCACAATCAGTAGGAGAAAAAAACACAAGTGTTTTATCGATTAGACAGTCAAGAGGTAATAAAGGAAATTAATTATAATGACTCTAACGCAATTATTTCCAATCGCCGCACTGTTTCAATTTCCGCAAATTAAAGGCAAATTTTACGGAAATGTATGTTCATATGCGGAAACGGCCTGCAGCGACGAAAAATGGAAGCGGCAACTGAGCAAAATAGTTTTGGATGTAGGGGCTAATGGTACCGAAAACACACTTAGAGTTCTTCTTCTATGTAACCCGGCAATAAGAATATTCGCACCAGTTTACACCGAGACCTTCATATATCAAAACTGATCACAAATCACCGGTAAAAGACGCAACATTTCCAAATTTATCAACGGTACGAGAAACGGGATATGCATCCCACACTTGCATGTAAATACGAACATTTTATGACACACATCCAAAACGCAAGTGCTTATGATTTCGGACTTGTAATATTTCTATGTTCGTTTTCAAATTTTGCTCCACAACAATTCTGATTTTTTGTTTTCATACAAACTGCGGTGCTCACATAAATAAGATACATTTTTTTCGTGATACCACTTTAAAAAACATACAAATAAACAATAAAAATAATTATAAATTGCGCAAAGTTTCGTAAATTCTTAGAAAATACCGTGAAATTCACGGGGTAACGGAGTGTTCATGATATTGCATGCATTACTGCATACCTCTTGACTTCCCATAAATACGCGGAAATGTATTGCAACACTGTGGTTCATAATAGAGATTAATAAAGGCGTGTTTAAGGCACTACCGTAACCAGAAATTGCCTTACTAAGGGTTGAATTTATTTAGCGTGTTGCATAGGTGAAATGTATATTGCTTACACAGCTGAGTTAAACATACAAAACATAAAAACCGCTTAATGTATTCCCATGCTTGAAAATGTTTATGCTTTGCTTGCTTAAAGTATTCACATTTTAAGATCCCCTGAAAAAAGGTTTTGTTGAATAAAACGAAGTATGTTTGGAGCAGCCTAATTAATTATTTGTATAAGGGCAATAAAATATTTTGTTGTTGAAACCAAATTATTTTGTTGTTATTATTTGGTTACCCGAAACTGTAAGATTTGGTTGGTGCAACTAAAGATATGCTGGGCTCAACGTACAGTAAACACTTTTGGTTATTATAAGAAACAATGACAGCCCAGCCGGGATTCGAACACAGATCGTTTGCGCCCGAGTACTACGGCCTAACAACCCCAGCCTTACTCACACAGTTGTTTCAACTAAATATTCTGTAGACCGTCTATTTTTTTATTGCGCAACACAGAGGTTTTATTCATTCAAGTGTGCATTTTGTTTGATACACTAAATCAATTTTATTGCTTTTCAATTTTGTTTTATTGTAAATAAGTATTTTGCTGGGGCTATTAAATATACACGATTTAAAAATGAAAATAATATCTCCATAATGAATATGATTGATGATGACCAAATTAGCAGAAGACATTACTAGAGGGCAGCACATGAAGTGGTCACAAGCGCAGGGCTGGAAAAGACCGTGGAGTTGAAGTGCGACAGTCAAAGTACACAGACGTAACCAGCTGAGCATCGGGAGAAGCATGTATAGGCTATTCACGGTAAAGTGAGCAATCTCGAAAGCCCTCTCATTTGGAATAGTAGTCAGTAAATATATTTTATTTTAGCCTTAGATGTTAAATCCCGAGTGTGGTGGAATATACACGCTTTGTTTATTACTTACATGGCAATATTTATTTTAAAAAGGTGGGTAAAGGCCATGTTAAGAAAAACTAAGACCGTCGCGGGCCACACTTTCGACACTTGACACAATAATATTTGTGAACTAAAAGTAGGTAGGTAATTAGATGACATTTAAAATTCAGAGTGTCGTGTATCGTCTTGCAAGTCGTTTGTTTATTCGTTCGATACGGTGATGGCAGGTGGAAGCAATACATAAAAAATATACCCAGAAGTCGCCTGACTGATAAAATAATAAAAAATGTCGTCTAGTTTAATAAGTTACTTTAACTTTTAATAAATTCCTATTACGTATTGCTTTTTTATTTGTAACAGACACCCTAAAAATAAGAATTTGGTAGCTTGTATCTCCTGGAATTACAGTTGGATGTGCCATATCCCACGATGGCCGTTCGCTTCTGGTGTTAATACGGGGGACATAGACCAGTGCACGGTACATCCAGAATGTCATCCTACCCGTTCTGCTACCATTTTTTCAGGGGCAGGTGAATGCGTTATTTCAGCTGGACGATGCCCGTTCACATTTCGCTCGTGTAACCCAACATGCTCTTCAAGGTATTCGCCAACTTCCCTGGCCAGCCCGATCACCAGATCATTCCCACGTTGAGAATGTGTGGGACTGGGTTGGACGACTATTGCCCAGCTAAGCCACCAAGTACAAAGTCCTTGGAATTCGAATCCGCAGGACGATATTAGTCACTTCTATGATCGTTTACTTACAGGAATTCCTGCCTGCATTGCTGCTCGAGGAGGCCACACTAAGAGCTGAACGATCTCTCAGCACACCTCTGCAGACTTTATTTTCAAGCGGATATCCTTGCGCCAGTGATCATGTCCTATATACATACTACCTGTACTGTATGTAAATAACATTTGAATCACTTGCGAAGCGTCCGTCAAGGTGTTCTTTTTTCATTTTCCAGTGGTGTATATTTGGCCCTAAACAAACAAATGTTTAGTTGGATGGAACAAGCATTTCTCTACATGAGTTCATGGGACAAAAACTAAAGCTATAAGTTTTATCTTGCATTTTACAATGTCATGGAAACCAGCACAGAAAAACCAAAGAAGTTGCATTCCTACAGAACTAGTTTTACCAAATTTGTGGGCAAGTAGTACATAGAGCGATACGTTTCTGCAGTAATATTTCTGACGGTGTAAATATTTGTAAATTTTCTCGCCGCAAGATATAAAAATCAACACACCAATGTGGCAAAATNATATTTCTGACGGTGTAAATATTTGTAAATTTTCTCGCCGCAAGATATAAAAATCAACACACCAATGTGGCAAAACAATTCTACTTTAAATTGGCAAAAACGGTATTTTATGATTGCCCATTTAAGTTTTTTCTGTTTTTGCTTTCAGAAAAATGTAAACTTCAATTCTGCTATTCGGAATCACAAAAATTAATTTCATTCATAAATATATTATACATAAAAATATAATATAAATAATAAGATGCCGAATTTTTACCTAGGGTTAGGGTTTCTTCTGCGNAAATATATTATACATAAAAATATAATATAAATAATAAGATGCCGAATTTTTACCTAGGGTTAGGGTTTCTTCTGCGCTGTACAAAATAAATACAAATTTGCAAAAATAATAATTTTGTAATTTTACGTTTTTGATGTGTAACTTGTGGAAACAACTATAGTACGTGTTATTTTACCCAAAGGTTCCTAAGAAACTAGAGAGTACCTTAAGTCTTTGATAAAAGTACATAAATGTATGGCTTAGTAAACATAATACAGAGTTAATTAAAACATTTTGAGTATGCGTAAAAACAAACCCACTCCCTGTACTAAAATCTTAAATTGTGTATTTTTACTGCTACATGGTAGTTGTTTAATGCTCAACATGATTGTAGTTGTATGAATTCCATTGTGCAATCTTACAATAACCATGTATGTGATGTGACTAGGTGGAGATTTTTGGACATTCGCCATTGCGATGCAGATGTCTGTCATGGAATCAATTTCCTTTTNGTGATGTGACTAGGTGGAGATTTTTGGACATTCGCCATTGCGATGCAGATGTCTGTCATGGAATCAATTTCCTTTTCAGTTTCCTCAGAAAAATATGAAATTGATTCCAAGACAAACATCTGCATCGCAATGGCGAACGTCCAAAAATTTCCACACAGTAATTTACCCTAATTGCACTATTCATTTCAAGATCACAACTATGTATGTGTAAACTTACATAAGGTTCTGGAATATCTGTGGACGTATTTTTACACATACACATTTTCGGTAATTTTTTTGTGTAATTTGCAAAAATGTGTACACTATTTTTAATTTTACACTAATGTTCTTGGAATTCAAAGATAACTACAAGTATGTGTATAAAACATGTGATCTATCGCTAGGGAGTAGAACTACCTCGTACTCCATCTGTGTGTTAAAAACGGAAACTTAACAACCGCTGATGGGATATGATTGCTGTTTGCATGTAAATACATACATATTTTCTATTATCCACATTTTGAATATACATTTTTATATCTGTGTTTAAATAACTATAACGGAGAACAATAACGGGAAAACTGTTAAAAATTCACATACATAGTATATGAATTAACACGTTACAGTCGCAAAACAGTGAAAAATTTACAGAAATGGTGTATTTACAATTACAGAGTATCTGTGATTTACTTTTGTGTATGTAAAAAAGACGCATACGCTGTGGTGAAATTACAACTTTGTAAATCTGTGAAAATGTATGTACTTGTCCTGGGAAAAAAATACACGAAAGTTACCGTTTATTTTCTCCTACACAGTAATATTAATTTTACACCATACATTATGCATGCTATTTTACTGATCTCCGGAATAAATTAACTTGGGTGCAGAGTAAAAAAACCAGTGATATGTGGGTGTAAAAAGACTCCGACTTGTGTGGAGACACTGTTGCCACGTGCATTTGTGTGAGATTGCGCAATGTTTTTGCAGTGGGACACAACTTTGNATGTATGTGTAAACTTACATAAGGTTCTGGAATATCTGTGGACGTATTTTTACACATACACATTTTCGGTAATTTTTTTGTGTAATTTGCAAAAATGTGTACACTATTTTTAATTTTACACTAATGTTCTTGGAATTCAAAGATAACTACAAGTATGTGTATAAAACATGTGATCTATCGCTAGGGAGTAGAACTACCTCGTACTCCATCTGTGTGTTAAAAACGGAAACTTAACAACCGCTGATGGGATATGATTGCTGTTTGCATGTAAATACATACATATTTTCTATGATCCACATTTTGAATATACATTTTTATATCTGTGTTTAAATAACTATAACGGAGAACAATAACGGGAAAACTGTTAAAAATTCACATACATAGTATATGAATTAACACGTTACAGTCGCAAAACAGTGAAAAATTTACAGAAATGGTGTATTTACAATTACAGAGTATCTGTGATTTACTTTTGTGTATGTAAAAAAGACGCATACGCTGTGGTGAAATTACAACTTTGTAAATCTGTGAAAATGTATGTACTTGTCCTGGGAAAAAAATACACGAAAGTTACCGTTTATTTTCTCCTACACAGTAATATTAATTTTACACCATACATTATGCATGCTATTTTACTGATCTCCGGAATAAATTAACTTGGGTGCAGAGTAAAAAAACCAGTGATATGTGGGTGTAAAAAGACTCCGACTTGTGTGGAGACACTGTTGCCACGTGCATTTGTGTGAGATTGCGCAATGTTTTTGCAGTGGGACACAACTTTGATTCGAAGACATAATATCGTAAGGAGTTTCAGCAAAGTAATCTGGAACAGCAGCTGCAACGAACAGACACGAGATTACGAAGAAAGCTGCACTTCAAGCTGCGGCGGTGGCACATCGGGAGATCACAGTGACTCTGACTCTGCCGGTGATTGCTGAAGTGCTTCCAGCTTGCTCATCACGAAGAGAGGAATACGAATGCAACGATTTGCGAGGGGAAGGCATTTGAAGATTGGAAATATTAAACTGGGAACAGAGATATTACTAGTATTGCACAATCTATGGAGTGCATCAGATGCTAGAGGAATAATATGGAAGTCCTCCCACTGGTACAAGGAGGATTGGAAAAGCATTAGGTTATATTCAGCCACTGCTCAGATCTATTATTTTTAATTTATCTTCCCTAATATCTTTAATATTATACTCTATATAAGATATGAAACAAATATTAAAATAATAAACCAAAAATAAATTAAAACAAAAATTAAATTAAAAGATCTGTTTTGAATATTCTGATTTAAGAGTGAGATATTACTAAAAAAATAAATACAACCCCTGACTACCTAACATCTCTAATCAACCAAAATCACTAGATTGGTTGATTTTTAAGACAAATAGTAAAGGATAAAGAGGAAATTTAATAGTTACATAAGGTATAAATCACATATTACCAAAAAAATAACAAACACCACTATAAGAACTAAATATTTTATCAAATAAATTAAACTTATTTATAAAATAACCTAATCAAGAACCAGATAAACAAATAATAATTATTATTAACTTCAAACTAAATGGTAATATAATTATATAAGGATTCTTGTTTGCGCCCTCGCATCTTTCGCCATCACAGTTTCCACATCGTTGTGCCATTTCATGTCAAGCTTTCAGGAGGGAGGGGATCGCTATGAGGAAACTGAACACTGAGATAACCAAACTGACGTCACTCCGGTGTTTGCTATATTGCGTATTTTGCAGGGTGTACGTTTTCACATGCAATTTTGTTATCACAATATTTCTAGCTGTTCTTACGACGTGGCAATTTCAAAGCAAAACTGAATCACCGTGGATCGGTGGAGTTACCTCTCTGTGTGATCTATGAAGTGAAAGATACAAAGCAACTCGTTACGAGGGACGTTGCGCTGAAGTTGCAAGAAAACGGTATTCAACTTAACCTGCAAAAGAGAGTGAGCAGAAAAACGGCACCTGTCAATTTGAAATGATTTTACAGGCAATATCAACGAGAAGTTAAAACTCATTGACGAATGCTATGACGACAAAACTTTCCACAACTCAACGTTAAAAAGAAACACTGAGAGACTAAGTAAGCATGGCTTTTCCTTAAACTGGGAACGACCGAACGTTGATTACAACTATTTTTCAGAAAATTCAGAAGAGAAAAATTAGCGACCGCAGTGTTTCTACGAGTTCGGGAGTGGCACGTGGTGCAAGAAGAGATTGGCCGAAGAACAGTCTCGGAACAAATATTTTGATTTCAATAAGAATGGATAAACGTCTGGGAAGTGTTTGTATCTAAAGTTAGAATTAAGTTTTCAACAAATAAAACCACTATCAGAACCATCTTTGATTCTGGCTGTGATTTCGTGAATACGCAAACTTTTATGAATTGACGGTTTTGAATTTTTCGTGCTCTGTAAGTGACTGTTTCATTTCTCATGAAGATCTTTTTGTTACAGTTACACTGATATGAGGGTGAGATGCACTTCGAAAAATAATTTTAATAAACTACATAACACAAAGCACATTTAATTTCACCTTTCAGTTAATTCCCAACCTAGAAGTCAGAAATATTTTAAAAACTTCCAAAAGTTATTAAGTGTAGTTCCTAAAAGAGATTTTAGGATTAATATACCAGCCGAGACATTTGTGGAATACATTTCTGCTCACCAAATTCTCTGGGGAGCTCAAGAATAAAGGGTATCGTTGAACTTTATATTCGTGGTATCTAATTCTCTGGGGAGCTCAAGAATAAAGGGTATCATTGAACTTTATATTGGTGGTATCTGGTATTTGGTTTAATGAAGACATTGAAGGGATTTAATTAAATTTTGCCACTGCAGGCATAGCAGTGCCACATTTTCTTGAAAAAAACTTGTGTATGTCAAAAATCATAATTAGTTACACAAAATGGCATGGGATCCATGTTGCATGTGGCTGTTAACATACTATTCGAATTTATTACGTTGAACTGTGCCCATGTTAAACAACACAATGTGTAACCGTGATTGCGTATCCAGCTTGGATTACACGTCATAGTCTCTAACACTGTAGAAACTCGACATTGGTATTAAAATTTTTTGGTCTATATGAAGCCTACAGCAAATCATATAAATAAATTCAAAGGTAACAGAGCATTTGTAGAGCATTAACATACATAAGTTTATTGACGTTCGTAAAATAAATATCACTTTTTTTTATAAGCTCTGGTATTTTCTTTGTTTTTACTTGAATCTACAGTAAAAGCGTCATAGTTGAGTAAGTAAAAAAAAAAAAAAAACAGATCCATTGAACTCTTAGCTTTGCACGTGTATATAAAATCCAATTTTATTTCATTTCTGGCGNAGTAAAGGATAAAGAGGAAATTTAATAGTTACATAAGGTATAAATCACATATTACCAAAAAAATAACAAACACCACTATAAGAACTAAATATTTTATCAAATAAATTAAACTTATTTATAAAATAACCTAATCAAGAACCATATAAACAAATAATAATTATTATTAACTTCAAACTAAATGGTAATATAATTATATAAGGATTCTTGTTTGCGCCCTCGCATCTTTCGCCATCGCAGTTTCCACATCGTTGTGCCATTTCATGTCAAGCTTTCAGGAGGGAGGGGATCGCTTAGAGGAAACTGAACACTGAAGTAACAAAACTGACGTCACTCCGGAGTTTGCTATATTGCGTATTTTGCAGGGTGTACGTTTTCACATGCAATTTTGTTATCACAATATTTCTAGCTGTTCTTACGACGTGGCAATTTCAAAGCAAAACTGCATCAGCGTGGATCGGTGGAGTTACCTCTCTGTGTGATCTATGAAGTGAAAGATACAATGCAACTCGTTACGATGGACGTTGCGCTGAAGTTGCAAGAAAACGGTATTCAACTTAACCTGCAAAAGAGAGTGAGCAGAAAAACGGTACCTGTCAATTTGAAATGATTTTACAGGCAATATCAACGAGAAGTTAAAACTCATTGACGAATGCTATGACGACAAAACTTTCCACAACTCAACGTTAAAAAGAAACACTGAGAGACTAAGTAAGCATGGCTTTTCCTTAAACTGGGAATGACCGAACGTTGATTACAACTATTTTTCAGAAAATTCACAAGAGAAAAATTAGCGACCGCAGTGTTTCTACGAGTTCGGGAGTGGCACGTGGTGCAAGAAGAGATTGGCCGAAGAACAGTCTCGGAACAAATCTTTTGATTTCAATAAGAATGGATAAACGTCTGGGAAGTGTTTGTATCTAAAGTTAGAATTAAGTTTTCAACAAATAAAACCACTATCAGAACCATCTTTGATTCTGGCTGTGATTTCGTGAATACGCAAACTTTTATGAATTGACGGTTTTGAATTTTTCGTGCTCTGTAAGTGACTGTTTCATTTCTCATGAAGATCTTTTTGTTACAGTTACACTGATATGAGGGTGCGATGCACTTCGAAAAATAATTTTAATAAACTACATAACACAAAGCACATTTAATTTCACCTTTCAGTTAATTCCCAACCTAGAAGTCAGAAATATTTTAAAAACTTCCAAAAGTTATTAAGTGTAGTTCCTAAAAGAGATTTTAGGATTAATATACCAGCCGAGACATTTGTGGAATACATTTCTGCTCACCAAATTCTCTGGGGAGCTCAAGAATAAAGGGTATCGTTGAACTTTATATTCGTGGTATCTAATTCTCTGGGGAGCTCAAGAATAAAGGGTATCATTGAACTTTATATTGGTGGTATCTGGTATTTGGTTTAATGAAGACATTGAAGGGATTTAATTAAATTTTGCCACTGCAGGCATAGCAGTGCCACATTTTCTTGAAAAAAACTTGTGTATGTCAAAAATCATAATTAGTTACACAAAATTTCATGGGATCCATGTTGCATGTGGCTGTTAACATACTATTCGAATTTATTACGTTGAACTGTGCCCATGTTAAACAACACAATGTGTAACCGTGATTGCGTATCCAGCTTGGATTACACGTCATAGTCTCTAACACTGTAGAAACTCGACATTGGTATTAAAATTTTTTGGTCTATATGAAGCCTACAGTAAATCATATAAAAAAATTCAAAGGTAACAGAGCATTTGTAGAGCATTAACATACATAAGTTTATTGACGTTCGTAAAATAAATATCACTTTTTTTTATAAGCTCTGGTATTTTCTTTGTTTTTACTTGAATCTACAGTAAAAGCGTCATAATTGAGTAAGTAAAAAAAAAAAACAGATCCATTGAACTCTTAGCTTTGCACGTGTATATAAAATCCAATTTTATTTCATTTCTGGCGNAAAAAAAAAAAACAGATCCATTGAACTCTTAGCTTTGCACGTGTATATAAAATCCAATTTTATTTCATTTCTGGCGTATTTTTCAGTCATTCACAAACACAAGTGGAAAACATACGAACTTACGTTTGACCTAGGCTGGTTATACAACAAAATCTGACTACGGATATAAAATTTGAGGGCTATTCAGACCCAAAACCAAATGTGCGGAACAAATGTGTTGAATACAATTCGCAAATGTAACATATGAAGTATCACAACTCTTCTGAATTGTTCCGTAATGTTTTTGAGATACGTTAATATTTTTGAGACAGCTTCGCAACGTCTCATAGTAACCGTTGTTCACGCGTCTTTTCGAAAATGTATTTAAAAGTTCCTGAAAAATCACAGCTGTTTTTTATTGTTATGGAACTAGAAGTTAAACACTTTGTGTATGGGGTTTCGTGATCCTCAACTATTTACGTGTTGTTTATATTTAACCATTTGCAACTTGGGTTGCACTGAGAAGTTTGTTAAACAGATATTGCGATAACTGTAATGAGACTAGCGTCTTTAGCAAAAAACTCTTGGTGTTTGTTTACGATTTCTTAGATCTGCTCACGCTGATCAAGAAATAATCGACACTACTCGACAGTACTGTTTCAAATCGCATCAAAGTTGACAGAAAACTGTAAGAGAACCATGGATACAAGTTTACAAAGTTTTCCACCGTTATGCTCATGAAAAATAACGCAGTAATGATTTTCAAAACAGAAAGTTATGTATCTTTGATAGATGTGGTTGTTTTTCTTACATTTATTAATTACACCCGTATGGTTTGCCAGTTTTGCTCGTACTAAAGACTGCGTTGTGCATAATAGAATAATTTTTTTCGTGCTTCTTTACATATTGTATTACCATCAAGCCGTCTAGTAAATTAATATTCATACAAGTAATATTACTTGTAGTAAATCATTCGTGGAAATGTCTGGANACTTGTAGTAAATCATTCGTGGAAATGTCTGGATTCCGCAATACAATCACTATTTTCTCATGGGAAACAAGTACAGTTCTGAGATGCTATTTAATTCGAAACATCACGTGCACCATGGCAAGCATCAGAGGAAAACGAATTCCTGTCTTCGCGGTCGCTCAAGTACGGCCAGCACCAGAACAACGCTCGCCGAAGTCAGCGGAGAGAAGCGCATCCCTAACCTTTCGTAAGCGGGCTGTCGTTGGCGTAGGCAGCTAGTTAACTCCGCGGTGAAAACTTGTTCCGGCCCGTGTGCAGCTTTATTATCGCTGGCCTTTTTACGCCGCGCAGCGGGAGAAAGTGGGTCATTACGGCAAGGGTTGCGGGAGAGAGAGAGGTTTAAGAAATGAAAGGGATGCTGCTAACCACCTCCGGAAGGGGGTGAGACAGAGCAGCGGCTCGCCTGGGACAGAACCACCACCACCACCTCCACCACACGCAAACACTACCCTTGAGACAAGAGCAGCCGAACGTATGCCCCCTGGGTCCAGACCTCCCGCTCCACTACATGACTTATTATCCGAGGAACATTTTACGTCCGATAATTTGCTTCCATCATAGGGGTGCGCGGACAAGGTCCTGATTATTCAAGTAGAAAAAAAAAGATTAATCACGCGTTTCAAAATAATTTATACCCGGAAAAGGCATTAACGGGAGCCGTCGGGTGATACTGAAATCTTGAGTGAGCTAGCATCCACAAGGTCGACCTAGCACCTTTTTTTCTTTTGAAAATATATTCACGGAAATAAGTACTAAAATAGATCGCGTTTGCGGAAAATAGTCATGTATTTATTTTACATGCAAGGGAACGCCCTCGGATTATGCCAATAGGTCTAGACATAACCCATTCTTCCCCTGAGTTCACGACCACAAAGCCCACGGGTTGCACAGGCAGGCCATGAAACGCCGGCACTGCAGAGGGACTCGGTGCCTAAAGCTATCACTTTCTAATTAACGGCCACCGACTTGTATTCCTCGCAATTTCTCTATACCTGAGCCTGTTTCACACGGTTCACTTTCTTGTACAAGAAGGTGTACGCCTTTCTTTTTCAAGTCGAGTTGCATCGTGTGAGACTAACTTGTTTGCAAGCGGCTTGGATGCTTGCTAGAATCATTTAGAGACTGTTCAAGTTTTCGTTCACTTTCTTGTGCAAGTAGTTGGTTTACATTTGTGTTTTATACGTTTATGTTGTTCCCGTAGATATATTTATGCTGATATTGTTAATTTGAGAGTATAAAACATATTTTAATTCTGTATTATTGATTTATTAGCTCTCTCATGCATTGTGTCATCGTTTGGGGACGGATAAAAAAATACCATTAAATGCCGCACATAAAGTGCATTGTTAAACGTAAATGCATGGAAGCCTTGCTTGAGGACAGATATTAGTTCACCAGGCAGGGCATAGATGGCAGTACCTGGTCCACCTGCTAAACGTTTTTTTTTATATCAAGTACTCGTGTTTCTGTACTCTATAGCGCCATGTTGTATGCAATCTTCACGAGTTTGTAACAACTGAATGAAAAGCAAAAGTAATGGTGAGTAAATTACCACGTCAAGTTATGTTCAAAGTAGTTAATATAAAAACTGTACATATAGTTTTTTGACAATAGATTAATTTATATGGAGTGATATAAAATATGTCCTCAATTGAGGACAACATGCGTAAATTGAGCATTATATTTTGTAAATGTGTATGTCTTCAATCCATTTTCTCGTTTTCGTTACAGAAAACAATCTTATTATACGTGACTTAACAATATATGTTTGTTTTTCTTTAAATATACGTGAAATCTAAAAATTTGATAATAGTCACTATTTTGTAAAATATTTGCTACCATCATTGTAAATGTGTAATTTGCAATCACTGATAATAAATAAGTAATTTTTGGAGTTACTTTAGTTATTACATCAAATTTGGTTTTATAATAAGTCGTGGCCATAATTATGTTTTTTTTTTTTAATACAATTTTCGTACATGGTTACTGGTGTACATGGAACATACTGCGCGCACATCACGTGATGAGAAATCCCGACCAAGATGTCAACGTAATTACAGACTGCAACCATTGAAAGACTGGGAAATTGTTCAGATTTTGGCTGAAGAGTCTGAAGATGATCTTGATCGGGATGATTTAAACAAATAAACCACCTGTATGTCTGAAAAAATATGCAACGCGTTTTATTCATCAGAAGATTAAAGTGATTCCGAAGAAACTATCGGTATCGAAATTCTTACAAACAGTTGTGTTACTACAAATCAAGGAAGTAAGGTAATACGGTTCAATGAACGTGACAATGATAGAGTAAATAGTGTACAAGTGTTAAGTGGTAACTACAAAGTACTAGTTCATGGCAACACTTCCCTTGATTTATATTACCACTTGTTTCGTCCTGAACTACTTTCAGAAATTGTATATCAAACAAATTTGTATGCCTGTCAAAATGGAAAAGGTAATTTTTCTCTTTCCTCTTCAGAACTAAAATCATTTCTTGGCATCGTTCTCGTTATGACCTACATAAAGTATCCAAGGATAAGACAGTATTGGTCTGAGCAAAGTGCACTACGAATGGACCTTATTGCTGACACTATGTCAGTAAATCATTTTGAGGAAATACGTAGATATTTCCATTTTACTGGTACATGTTCCATTCCGCCGGATAACAAGGACAAATATATCAGAATTCGTCAAATTTTGAATAAGCTGCACGAGAAATTTCACAATGCTGTTGATCCAGAAGATTATCATAGTGTCGATGAATTGATGATATCATTCAAAGGTTGCGCATCGCTAAAGCACCATCTTCCTTAAAAAAACCCAAAAAAATTGTGGGTATAAATGTGGGTGAGAGCTGGCATATCTGGTTATGTTTACTNTGCCTAAAGCTATCACTTTCTAATTAACGGCCACCGACTTGTATTCCTCGCAATTTCTCTATACCTGAGCCTGTTACACACGGTTCACTTTCTTGTACAGGAAGGTATACGCCTTTCTTTTTCAAGTCGAGTTGCATCGTGTGACTGACTAACTTGTTTGCAAGCGGCTTGGATGCTTGCTAGAATCATTTAGAGACTGTTCAAGTTTTCGTTCACTTTCTTGTGCAAGTAGTTGGTTTACATTTGCGTTTTATACGTTTATGTTGTTCCCGTACATATATTTATGCTGATATTGTTAACTTGAGAGTACATAACATATTTTAATTCTGTATTAGTGATTTGTTAGCCCTCTCGTGCATTGTGTCATCGTTTGGGGACAGATAAAAAAATGCCATTAAATGCCGCACATAAAAGTGCATTGTTAAACGTAAATGCATAGAAGCCTTACTTGAGGACATATATTAGTTCACCAGGCACGGCATACATGGCAGCACCTGTTCCATCTGCTAAACCGTTTTTTTTTTACCAAGTTCCCGTGTTTTTGTACTCTATGGCGCCATGTTGTATGCAATCTTCACGAGTTTGTAACAACTGAATGAAAAGCAAAAGTAATGGTGAGTAAATTACCACGTCAAGTTATGTTCAAAGTAGTTAATATAAAAACTGTACATATAGTTTTTTGACAATAGATTAATTTATATGGAGTGATATAAAATATGTCCTCAATTGAGGACAACATGCGTAAATTGAGCATTATATTTTGTAAATGTGTATGTCTTCAATCCATTTTCTCGTTTTCGTTACAGAAAACAATCTTATTATACGTGACTTAACAATATATGTTTGTTTTTCTTTAAATATACGTGAAATCTAAAAATTTGATAATAGTCACTATTTTGTAAAATATTTGCTACCATCATTGTAAATGTGTAATTTGCAATCACTGATAATAAATAAGTAATTTTTGGAGTTACTTTAGTTATTACATCAAATTTGGTTTTATAATAAGTCGTGGCCATAATTATGTTTTTTTTTTTTAATACAATTTTCGTACATGGTTACTGGTGTACATGGAACATACTGCGCGCACATCACGTGATGAGAAATCCCGACCAAGATGTCAACGTAATTACAGACTGCAACCATTGAAAGACTGGGAAATTGTTCAGATTTGGCTGAAGAGTCTGAAAATGATCTTGATGACGATGATTTAAACAAATATACCACCTGTATGTCTGAAAAAATATGCAACGCGTTTTATTCATCAGAAGATTAAAGTGATTCCGAAGAAACTAACGGTATCGAAATTCTTACAAACAGTTGTGTTACTTCAAATCAAGGAAGGAAGGTAATACGGTTCAATGAACGTGACAATGATAGAGTAAATAGTGTACCAGTGTTTAGTGGTAACTACAAAGTACTAGTTCATGGCAACACTTCCCTTGATTTATATTACCACTTGTTTCGTCCTGAACTACNAGTGGTAACTACAAAGTACTAGTTCATGGCAACACTTCCCTTGATTTATATTACCACTTGTTTCGTCCTGAACTACTTTCAGAAATTGTATATCAAACAAATTTGTATGCCTGTCAAAATGGAAAAGGTAATTTTTCTCTTTCCTCTTCAGAACTAAAATCATTTCTTGGCATCGTTCTCGTTATGACCTACATAAAGTATCCAAGGATAAGACAGTATTGGTCTGAGCAAAGTGCACTACGAATGGACCTTATTGCTGACACTATGTCAGTAAATCATTTTGAGGAAATACGTAGATATTTCCATTTTACTGGTACATGTTCCATTCCGCCGGATAACAAGGACAAAGATATCAGAATTCGTCAAATTTTGAATAAGCTGCACGAGAAATTTCACAATGCTGTTGATCCAGAAGATNGGACAAAGATATCAGAATTCGTCAAATTTTGAATAAGCTGCACGAGAAATTTCACAATGCTGTTGATCCAGAAGAATATCATAGTGTTGATGAATTGATGATACCATTCAAAGGTTGCGCATCGCTAAAGCAGCATCTTCCTTAAAAAAACCCAAAAAAATTGTGGGTATAAATGTGGGTGAGAGCTGGCATATCTGGTTATGTTTACTGCTTTGAATTGTATCATGAGCAAGTTGCATAAATTATGAGAAATCAGCATGTGGTGCAGCAGGTGATATTGTGCTAATGCTCATGTATGATCTTCATGGGAAAAACTACAAAGTTTATGCTGATAACTATTTCACCAGTGTGCCCCTTATCCAGAAATTGAAAGAACAATAAATATGGTATGTTGGTACTATTCGAGCCAAAATGCTGCAAGGAGCTGATAAGAAACTAAATCCTNGGATTGACAATTCTGCTGTGCTTCCTATGCTGGGAAGGAAGAGGGAGTGTTTCTATCTGCACGTCCAATGAAGGTATCACAATTACTCGCTGGATTGACAATTCTGCTGTGCTTCCTATGCTGGGAAGGAAGAGGGAGTGTTTCTATCTGCACGTCCAATGAAGGTATCACAATTACTCGCTGGATTGACAATTCTGCTGTGCATGTTACTTCTTCCTATGCTGGAAAGGAACAAGAAAGCACTTCCCAGCGTTTCAGCAGGAAAGAAAATAAATTTATTGAAGTTCAGCGTCCATAAAATATTGATTGTTACAACAAGCATATGGGCGGCGTCGACCTCATGGACTCACTTGTAGCACTGTACCGGAATGATGTAAGAAACAGGATATGGCGCATGCATATATTTTATCACATGTTGAATGTAACTGTGGTAAAAGTATGGATTTTGTGTAAATGGGGGGGGGGGGATGAAACCACACACTGGAGCCCCCTTCACATCGGTTCTTAAGGATGTCGCCTGCTGCAAGCGCATCCTGGCGGTTTAGTTTTCATAAAATTCTGAACTGAATACCGTACTTCGTTTTGTAATTTTTTATAAAAAAATATTTTTATTGAAATAATTTTTATTTAAATAAATTTTAGGGATGATAAGGAGACGAACATTCAACATGGCATCGAGCCTTGGCTGTGTTCCCTTCCAATATGGCGGACTGCACCGACCAACATGGCGGACCACTCCTACCTCCTCATGCCAGATGCTGTTGCTCCCGGACGTAGATAACCTATCTACTCATATATTTTAACCAACACGCCGGCAGGGACGTGGCCAGTAAATTTGATAACGATGGAAGTTAAGTAGTTCCACGAATTAACGTTTGTGAAGAATTAAATTATAAATTTTTTTTTGCNGACGTGGCCAGTAAATTTGATAACGATGGAAGTTAAGTAGTTCCACGAATTAACGTTTGTGAAGAATTAAATTATACATTTTTTTTTGCTGGTTTTTAATTGCATGTTCAGTACAATAATTAGGAAATTTGTAGAACATTTACTTTTCTAATAATTTGACAGTTTCACTTGATCAACGCATTAATAAAGGGACGAGGCTCACGACAACGTTAAATTTACATGTGTTGTAATGATACAGAATGCGCATAAAAGTATAACTTAAGCAGGGCTTACAAAAGTGCTCAATTTACAGTGAAGAGCTTTTACATGTGTGTTGGTGTAATTTTTCTGGGCCTATCACTTTNGCTTACAAAAGTGCTCAATTTACAGTGAAGAGCTTTTACATGTGTGTTGGTGTAATTTTTCTGGGCCTATCACTTTTGAGGACCTTCTAGTTTGTTGTTCGTTGAAGATTTTCGTTGCTTGTTCCCCATAGCACCGCCGCCACCACCCTCACATGTCCGGGGCATTGCTGGGGTAATCCGTGCACCCCGGTCGCGTGGCACACGCTTGCAGGGGTTGGTGTTGGCGGTGTGTGTGAAAGGAGGGGGTGCTGTTTGCCTGACGCTGGGGTTCCCTCGGCGTGGGTTCTTAGACGCGGG
>NQII01002862.1:282504-293879 GCA_002778355.1 Clitarchus hookeri
ATCATAATAAAGAGCATGATTCCTATCCTCTGTCTCCTGTAACATTTTCTGTAAACATTATACTGCATGAAGCAATTTTTAATTATTTCCTGTCGAAAGGGTTTTTACGGTGACTATGCCGGTTTTTCCCTTTCTCTTCTAACTATAGTTTAACTATAAGTACTCTTAGGGAGGTTGTCATGGCCACAATCTGGCCATGGCAGCCCAATCCCTCTTTGCCGTGATGCATGTCTCCTTGCATGATACTCCTTTCCTTGTAGGCGTATGGGGCTTAGCCCTGAGACGCACTTAACTCCCGTCCCTACCGCGGGCTCACATAACACTTAGTTTTAGAGTAGTTAGTAAAAAAAAAATCCACTGAGAGGTAGTGGTATTGTGTTCCCCCACCGTTCTTCCAAACCCTTCCTGTATGCGCACGGCCCTGATGCAGTGTAAATCCTGGACCATTCTAAAAAAATTACCAACATGAAAACAATGAACTGAAATAACGAATGCTTTATTTATGTAAAAGGAGTACCAGCTGGGATTCTCACTCAAGTCAGCGATCAACTAATTGAAGAGATAATCTCCAAACGTGAAGTTTGTTGGAATGCCAGCTTTTGGTGACTACGGTCTTGGGTTTAAATCTCTAGCAGGACGTGGATTTGAGTGTTGTTTGTAATCGTAAGTACAGTAAACAGTCTATTCGCAGTATCTTCACTCATTTTGAATCAGTTCTTTGAAAACTCACCCTATGTATGACGTGATAGGCTGTTCCCCATATATGTCTCGTATCACAAGCGTTTAATAATTATGTTAACATAAAACTATTTTATTTTTGGTTAAATTTGACTTTTATATATATATCATCTATAAATTATAATATCTTACATTTAATTAAAATGTTTAAAACAGGGAGGAAATAGTTGTATTGATAATGCCTATTAATAAATAATTCTCACCCAAAATGTATTTAAACTGAGTTCGCACAAATGCGGTGAATTTTCACTTTGGCGTAATTTTCAAGAATAAGTTAAGTTTTGTTTCACGTGAGGCGGAAGAATAACCTGAAATAACTTGAGCAGGGCTTGAGAAAAGTTTGGAAGTAACCATGAATGGACTATAATTTTAGAGCAAGCTAGGCTTAAAACACGTGTTTATTTCTGCCATGTTTGCTGTTGAATCACAGTTTATTACACACGCCCAGGTTAACTGTGAGCCAATAAGTGAACTGCCAGGAAACAAGCACCGAATCAAGTGCCACGTTGAGAGAGGCAAAACGGACTAGAAACTGGGACAGCAGCCAATGAATAGAACGTCGAGGCTCTAGAATACATATAGCACCATGGTGTCTAGTCTAGAGATCGTGTAAAACGCGGCAGTTTCCTTTCCCTACTAAGAACCTGTACATAGCACAGAAACAATGGCCAATAAACGAAGTTACATTTAGGATATGTCATTCGTGTTTGAAACCGTATTACACGTACCCAAACAGACGCTGCCAATAATAATGAACTCAAAATAGTTTGCTTACTCGTCTTGCAGTGTGAGAGGGCACTAAAGGAAAATAAATACAGCACGAAACAAAAAAATATCCATTGCAGCGGAGAAGATTATTATTCATCTACCTGTGACTGGATGTGTATGAATGACTGAAGTTCCGAACGATTTGTTACTGACTTTGAGCACGAACCATCCGTGGTCGACCCGAGATTCGATCCATCGAGACTCATCAGAAGATTCAACGGCACAGAGTACTTAAGGGCAGGGTAGGGAAGGTAAGGTTGTACGTCTCGTCGACAGCGAGGTCGTTAGAGACGAAGCAAGTTGCTCAGACACGCGGGAACGGGTAGGAATCGGCCATGGCCACGGTTAATTATACTCATGTTAGGAAAAAAACGAGTTTTCGTATGAGAGATTTTGGCATAAAGAACATTTCCAGCGCTAGGGGCGTAGTGTTTCAAAGAGGTCACCTGCAATGGCAATTTTAAGGTACGTGAATAATAAAAGAAAATAATTTTTATTAGTTACGTAGTTATTTTATATTTTATTTGTGGTTATTGCAATTATAATTATTTTAAGTAGAAAATTGAGAAAATTTGGTACACATGCAACACTAGCGTTTACCTAGTGGCGAAAATTTTTAGTTGCCAAACTAAAAGCATTGATCTTCCCAACCTAGGTAGAGTAAACCTTAGCCACTGTCTGTGGTAAGGAACCAACCCAGCATTCACCTGGAGTGATTTCGGGAAACAATTGAAAACCGAAATAAGGTCCTACCGAATGCGAGTCCAAAGTTTAACTACTGCACCTCCTCCCTCGGTGAGCACTGAAGAATACAGAGATCAAACCGACACTTATACTGGCCAGCAACATTTCAGAACGGTGTTCGCCNCTCCCTCGGTGAGCACTGAAGAATACAGAGATCAAACCGACACTTATACTGGCCAGCAACATTTCAGAACGGTGTTCGCCAATCACCTTCTGGTAAACTGCATCGTGCGGTAACCAGTCTGAGACGAGGCCCGTCCCAAGGGCCGCGCGCAGCCAACCAGAGAACGCATACGCCCGCTTCAAAGATATCGCCGCGCCAGTTCGTCTCTGTGTTGTAAATGAAAGAGTTTACATCGCGCAGAGAAAAAAAAACAAGGAGCGAACCCGTAGTCGTAGAGTGGAGATATTTGGACGGCTCTTAACACGAGGTCTTGAGAGCCGATGAGGGTGAAGAGCGGTGAGTTTGGAGCGGCACCGGAATGCAAGGGAGGGGGAAACTGGAGATCCCGAGAAAACCCGCTGACCAGCGACGACGTACGGCACGATTCCGAATTCCGGGAGCGACTCTGCCGATAATAGAACCCGGTTCGCTTAGGTGGTAGGCGAGCAGTCTAACCAATTAACCACCGCAGCTCCACAAACCTGTAGTAATTGGTAGATACATCCAAAATTCGCGTTATTTCTGGGACTCGTTAAACTTAAAACACGTGTACCTTTGTGTTTGGACCATACTTTATGTGACACGCCCTAGATAACTCGGCACCAATAAATGAACTCTTCGCAGTTGTGCGCGCCAATCACATGCAGTTCAGTCCGAAAGGTAATTACTTAACATATAGGCACCAGCCAATGGATAANCAGTTGTGCGCGCCAATCACATGCAGTTCAGTCCGAAAGGTAATTACTTAACATATAGGCACCAGCCAATGGATAAACGAAGCAGGATCAAGCATATAGAGTGCTGTGAAGTATAACCTGATGCCAGATGGTAACGCGAGTTGTACATGCCACTAGTAATCGTACATCACCGGCGAGACATCTCATGACTCGGGCCTTCCTCGACGTGGACCAGAGAGACGATCGAATGACGATGACAAGGAGAGATGTTTGCGCACGGTATGATTTCCGGCGTCCAAGGGATGAAGAGANCATGGGAAGCGCAAACTCTCCCAGTCTCCCAGGGCACACAGCCTCACCACCTGCCCGCAGCTGCTGCTGCTCTCCGGCATCCAGCACCTCCACCCCCCTCCCCTCAGTAGCTCCCTTCCGAACCAACAACCCCCTCCTCGGGCCCGCCACCTGACGGGGGTGCGTCGCTCCTTGCCGCAGAGTGGATAACCACACAGAGCGGAGTGGAGAGAGCTGAGGTCTCGAGAGCAGACGAGGGTGAAGCGAAGCAGGCGTGTAGTAGCGTCGGAATGCAAGGGCGGGGGAAACGGGAGATCCCCCGAGAAAACCCGCCGTCCGGCACGATTCCCACTTGCGAGAATCCCGGAGTGAACCGGCCGGTGATTGAACCCGGCTCGTCATGGTGGGAGGCGAGCAGTCTAACCACTCAGTCGCCATGGCCCCTGCACGTCTGGGGCTAGCGGCTGTTTCATCTCTGTATATTTAAGTACTCTATGCCCCTGCCGAGGCCAGTGCGGCCCCGCGGGTTTCGAGGACGCTAAGGGTATGCGTCGTCCCGCCCGCCATACTGGATTTCTGGTATTTCTCTTATTTATACTTTTAAGGGTGAAANCGCCATACTGGATTTCTGGTATTTCTCTTATTTATACTTTTAAGGGTGAAAATACCGAAAGAACGTCTATTGCGAAATAAATTTTGACTTCACACTGCAGTACAGACATAAAAACTAAACTAGAATCATATATGTATGCCAAGATTTAAATCCTGCCAAAATTTCGCAGAATTGATATTTTGACATAAGTATGAGTTCGTAGTTCAGTTTTTATGTCTGCGCTGCAGGGTAAGGTCAATAGCTTGTTTACTATAGACGTATGTTCGGAATATCTTTCTTTAAGCACATTGATAATCAAGAAATATGAAGAATCCAATNAATACCGAAAGAACGTCTATTGCGAAATAAATTTTGACTTCACACTGCAGTACAGACATAAAAACTAAACTAGAAACATATATGTATGCCAAGATTTAAATCCTGCCAAAATTTCGCAGAATTGATATTTTGACATAAGTATGAGTTCGTAGTTCAGTTTTTATGTCTGCGCTGCAGGGTAAGGTCAATATCTTGTTTACTATAGACGTATGTTCGGAATATCTTTCTTTAAGCACATTGATAATCAAGAAATATGAAGAATCCAATNCTTGTTTACTATAGACGTATGTTCGGAATATCTTTCTTTAAGCACATTGATAATCAAGAAATATGAAGAATCCAATACGGCGTATGTTGTTACACCTTGAGGTAGAAGGCGAGTGTCTTCCTTTGCATCACAGCACCCGATTGTATAACATGCGTAACTCATTAAAATGTAGTACACGTTATACCAAAACTTTCAGAAAAACACGATTTAAATTGCATTTGAAAGAAGAGAGCATATACTCGTACTTTTTAGCACTAAAAATTATTTGTATAGAATTTACGTATTTAATTGAACATTAATTAAATAATAGACGTTTAAGCGTATTTCTATTCTGGGTACTTCAGAAAACTCATTTTGGAAAAAACCCTTCTACAAACAAGGCTCTAAAAATAATGACTCTAATTATCTTAAATAATAATTATTAATAATTTATTAAAGTATTTTCAGTAGTTAATTTCATGCAAATTCGTTTCAGTTATAAAAATGTTTTCGTTGCTTAAGCGGTTAGGGGCTAATTATTAAAAATACTCGTAAACATTATTATTAATTTTTGTAACAAATAATAAGAGTCATTATTATGAATATCTTGCTTAATAGTCCTGAAATTGTTTTGTTTCATTCGTAAATAAATATCCTAGGAATACGACTTTTTGAAATAAAAGGTAAAAATCTATTTTCCAAATCCGTTTGGTTTTTCTTTTAACATACTAAGTGTATCTACAGAAAGAAATAGTGGAAATGGTAAAACATAGCAATTTTTTAAACCTTACCTGCTCACTTACTTTAAGTCTCGGTTTCACCTCCCCTGTTGAATGACTGGTTTCTAGCTTATTTCAGTTGTTATGGGACGCTTATTTTTAAACTATGAACTACTTTATATCTCTGTCAATATGCATTGCAATGTAGAACAAACATAAATTCTTAAACTTTATCAAGTAGTTACGACGTAATTAGAGCAGCAATATTTTTAATTATCAATAGATTCTTTTCCCTTTAATATTACCAGATAACGCGTGAATAAAATTTGGATACTAAATCTGAGGTATCTGTGAATTTTTAACCTACTATAATAAGAAATATTTAGTTACTTCATTGAAAAGAAAGTTATGGCACAAAAATAGAACATCGAAGAAGGCGGGTGAGACTGAGTTTTAAGAGGTAGGAGAATAGCTAAACCGCCAGGTCATAGTTCAATCTGTGGACTTTCATCGCATGTAAAAAAACACCACTGTTACAGATCTAATTTTGCATAACACAGAGCACCGACGGAAATACTGCACTCCTTGCGCGTAGGTGCGATGATGCGCTAGGCATGCCTCTTCGTGTCGCCCCTATTGCTGCCTTACTGCTGCGCATTGAACTCTCCTTAGCGCATGCGCTCTAAGAGGCCAGCCTACTTGGCGCCTGAGCTGCAAAGTATTTGAAGTACACGTTTCTGCAAGGAACTATTAACACCTAAAAAAAATTTCTCCGTCACTGAAAACAAAATCATTACGAAGTAGTTCAATTGTTTCGTTAACGCTTGCTAGGATCTTGATAGAACTTTACAGTTCTTCAACACTAATTATAGCTAATGAAAATTAAAATCTATTTATATCAGCAGACGTGAACAACACAGATTGTGTTACCTATTATACAGAATGTTCGGAAACTCATTGCCCAAACTCCAGACATAGTTTCTTTGGACCGATAGTAACACAATATATATATACACTTATATCCTGAAACGTACTTATATATCAGAGAGTTGTGTCCAAAGTTGCTGCGTACAATACCAGCAGAACCAGTATGTAGGACAAGTTGCATAGGTCGTAGGCGCGCGACACTAAATTACTACGTACGAATAGTCATGCGCCTACTTCCTCTGCAACTTATCCTACACGCATGATCGCACCGCCTTGTTCTCCAGGCGTTGTAAGCGGCAACTTTAACAAAACGTTTCCAGATATAAGGGTTTTGTGTTACTATTGGTCCAAAGAAGTTATGTCTGGAGCTTGAGCACTGAGCTTCCGAATATTCTGTATATTTATTTATTGATAACTTTATAAATTAGTGAATTAAGGCAAATTCCCTTTTTTTCTCGTTTTTCTTGCGTATACCATTTTCTACGTAATATATTGATAAACAGCATACAGTTACGAGTAAATATGTCAAAATACGTTCTCCGCACTGAACTATTAATGAATTATGACTTATTACTAAAGACCAATTTTTCGGTAGAAATTAAATACAGTTTCAAAAAAAAGTCAAAGGAATTTAATATTAGGAATAAATAAAAACGGTAAAAAAAATACCAATTTTTTAAAATCAATTTTTACATTTTTACAAACTATGGGGAAACAGCACTTATTATTAAAAACCAATTATTCCGTACAAATAAACTACAATTACTACGTTAGTTTTTAATGGATGCATATCAGGAATACATAGGGATAAATGGTAAAATAACATAAAATAATTTATGGCAAACAATTAATAAATATTACTGTGATATATATGGGCGTTACTACATTTCATTTTAGTCTTCAGAACTCATTGCTTGTGTATGTGTGTGTGTATATAGGTGCGTAATTGTGTGTATGTTTANGCTTGTGTATGTGTGTGTGTATATAGGTGCGTAATTGTGTGTATGTTTATGTATGTATATAGACAGAACAGACACATTACAATCCAATTAAGGAGTAAATTAAACGAACACTTATAACGCATGCCAGAGTCAAGGATCGTTAAGAATCAGTTCGGTATCAACCTACCAGGACAGAAGGAAGACAAGAAAGCACTTCGAAAATGTGTAAACAACAATTTTAAAGGGCCGGTAAAATCGTGCCTATACCTTAATCTGTGTGTGTGTGTGCGCGTGTGCGTGTGTCTCTCTTTCCGACTGCGGCTACGCTTATGTGTAGGTACTATACGGAGTAGGTATTTTTTCATATGACGTCCTCTTTTTACACAACAGAAGAGGTTCTGACCTCACTTGCAAGAGCTATCCATCAAAAAACCTTATATTGATATTTGTGCTATTTTTATGGTAGAATTGTGAACCAAACGACTTGCATTAATTACATTAAATTTTGAGTATTTTCAATCTTTTAAGGTAGAAATTAACAAAGTCCTAAATAGTTTTGATGTTTTTGTATAGGCAATAGGGGAAAACAAACACGTAATTGAAGAAACAAGAAGGTGATAACTCCATCCCCCTTCCCCCAATTACTTCAATTACCTTTTATGGAAAAAAATGTCTTTGTTTTATATTTGTGTCTTTNACTCCATCCCCCTTCCCCCAATTACTTCAATTACCTTTTATGGAAAAAAATGTCTTTGTTTTATATTTGTGTCTTTGTTTAGTTGCACACTATCCGTGCAGAGTTACAAGTAAATATTTCCTGAGCTATTCACAATAAACCAGCTTATAAACTCGGCATTTAACTGCATGAACTATCCATCCTTAGATAAACGAGTTAGGCTGTAGGTCAAGCATTTACATTTCTCCTATACTTTGTGAGTAATTACTTGCCGGAGTTTGTCTGTGTTAATTTTTAATACCCTTGTGTGTTCTATGATAACCNCTATACTTTGTGAGTAATTACTTGCCGGAGTTTGTCTGTGTTAATTTTTAATACCCTTGTGTGTTCTATGATAACCGCTGCCTGGACATGGCACCACTGCGAGGTCACAGAGCACTTGAGAATACAGAGGTGAAATAGCTGCTCACCTCGCGAACTCTAGCTGCACACGCCAGCAAAATGGCGTCGCTGGAACGCCGTTCACCAGTCAGCGCCTGGTGACCTACTCGCCAGTCGGCAGACCAGCCAATAGGGAAACTTTCACATCATGCAGTAGCCAATCGGACCCAGAGCCTTTCGCAGCCAATCAAAGTCTGACGGTGTCGCATCTAAAGGAATGCCTGCTTTAAGAAAACCCGTACCTTGATTGCTGCCTGCCCTACGAGAAACTACGTGGACGTCGGGGACGCGGAGTCTTACCTGGGTGTGAGTGTCCCGTTGTACTCCCTCGCTGCCACTGCCGGCGTGCGAGCTGGTACTGTACTAAATGCGGGGCCGGTTCGCTGGCATCCTTGATAGATCAGCCCTCTCCTCCTCCCCCTGCTGTCTTCAAGANCTACGGGGCTTCTTTTAATAGTTATATGTAATTTCATAGTTCAAATTTGTATTATGCGTAAGTAATTATCTGTATAAATGAGGGGTAATGTTTTGCAAACATATCTATTCTGTATTTCTATTCTGTATTTTTTGGGTAACTATCTTTGGTGTAGTATTATGTATAATAATATTATTGGTGTATTTTTTAAAGAAAAAATAGTCAACATATCCTGAACCCCTGACCAAAAAAAAAACAACAGGAAAACTAAAACTGGTACCAATTGCTTTTGCACGACTAATTACATTCCTAACCCCTGACGTNCTACGGGGCTTCTTTTAATAGTTATATGTAATTTCATAGTTCAAATTTGTATTATGCGTAAGTAATTATCTGTATGAATGAGGGGTAATGTTTTGCAAACATTTCTATTCTGTATTTCTATTCTGTATTTTTTGGGTAACTATCTTTGGTGTAGTATTATGTATAATAATATTATTGGTGTATTTTTTAAAGAAAAAATAGTCAACATATCCTGAACCCCTGACCAAAAAAAAACAACAGGAAAACTAAAACTGGTACCAATTGCTTTTGCACGACTAATTACATTCCTAACCCCTGACGTATAAAAGGGGGTGGGAGGGTGTATTCTCTGCTTTTTGGAATAAGTTTTCCACTGGAGGAAGTAGAGACGGAGTTACCTATTTACCTAACCCGTGTGTTGGTAAGCTACCGCCAAAAAAGAATGGGTACGCCCACATCAAAGGAACTGCCACGCAATTTAGTTTCTGTGTACTTAAAGGCTGTTCACTATAAAATTAGCACTTTTGAAATCAACCTCTGAGAAATGTCGCAGACCAAACCTGAATGCATTTTAACGAGTGTCAAGCGCCCATTTAAGTTGGTGGCGGAGGAGGTAAAGTCCTAACGTTTAATTGGCGGTGTTAGGTAACCATCTGTGGAAACTAAAATAATTTTTTACGCTTTCTGTTTTTCTTAAATATATCTTAGTAAAGGAATTATCAGATTTTTAAAAACTTTACTTATCTAATAATTTCTGAGTTTCACTTTACCGACGCTTGAATAAAGTGACCAGGCCATGGCAAAAATTAATTTTACATACAGCGGAAAAATACACAATGTTCATACGCGTAGATCTTAAGCAGGGTTTTCAAAAGTGTTCAGTTTACAGTGAACACCCGAGATCTCCTCTGCGGCGGAGTGCTGCAACTGAAGTGCCAGACGATTCGTTGCTTCTCCCTGGTGTTAGATCCACCCTCTCGGACATCACGCACTTGTGTCCCGGATAGCACTCGAATCCACAACTCATCTGTGAAGGGCGAGTCTTTTCTCCACTTAACCTCGTTTCGAAGGAACATCTGAGACTTCTTTACGAGGAGTGCTTATGTTGTGACGGCGGCGTTGAATTCTTCAAACTTTGCGACGAAATGCTGGGTTCACGATAAAAAAAAACTTTCTCTGGCCTAGACAAAGGCTGAGGTTGGGTGTGCGTGTGTTTAAAATCACAGCACTGTTATCTAAACATCCTCCATCGAAACCTTATATTTCTGCGCGAAAAATACCAATGTCTAATTTCATAGTTTGGGTAGCAGCATGAATTACGAATAAAATTATGTTCGTTACACAGTTTGCAAAAGTTTGTCTGTATAAATGTGATAAAAACAACGCTGGTACCAGAAATGAAAGTTTGTCCCAAAACACGATAATTTCTCATGGTTGGACTACTGACTGAATGGTTTAATCGACTCATCTCGCGACATATCAGGAATGCTGCTTCACGTTACCCATGTGGTAATCCTTACCACATGATAGCTGGTAACAGCACGAAAAATATCACGTAGAAATTTGCGTCTGAAAGATTTCAAACCAGAAGCCAATTTTCTAATTAAGATTAATTGCCGAGATATTATATTCGTGTATTTCACTGACCGCCGAATAACTAATTATCGACTTGCTGAAGTGAGCTTTTTGTCATGTGCTTTCCTATTGCTACATTTCAGCGAAGAACACCCGCTGAATCTGAATGCGTAATACCAGTTGATGAAACACCACCACTTGAAATTTCATTTATCATTCATTCACCAAGAATCAAACCATCAGCAAAGAAAAAAATATTGTTAATCAGCGTAAATGGCTAGTGGTTCAGGTAACTTGTTACAGAAGTAATATTCATGTTTTCAGTATTCTCGGTAAAGCAATACTCACTATTATGCAGTGGGATTTAGATGATTTTGCAGTTTTAACAATGAATGCTTTGAAATACAGTTCGTTATGTAGTCTCAGTAGTACAGATATCTAAAATGGTTAAGAGAGAATTTAAAAATGCCATACTTGCTATATTGCAGAACAAACTAGTTTTGAAGTTATACTTCTTTTGGCTCGTTGAGAGTAAAAGTTTAGTGTGCAACGGAAGTTGCGCGCGCACAGTGTAGCGAAATTCGACAGTGAACGTGGTAAGTGTATGACCAAACGCGCATGCGCGTATCGTCTAGCTATATACAAACGCAAGGTACACAAGTATTTGAGGTTATGCGCGTATAGTCTGTGCCGTGAAAATTTCGTTAGTGACAAAAATTGTATAGTAAAATTTTGAAATTGTTTTAAAGTATTTGAGGTTTTGCGCGTATCGTCCAACGCCAAAGAAGTATAACTTCTAACGCGCGTACATAAATACAC
>NQII01002862.1:293903-308994 GCA_002778355.1 Clitarchus hookeri
TTTTTTTTTTTTTTTTGTTTTTTTTTGTTTCTCATTTTAAGTTTTTCGGTTGTTGCTACCTGCCGAGTTGATCGAATGGCTCTAAAGACGTTTGCTTTGTTTGCACAATATCTCCCCTGTATGGAGTTGAAATTTCAATTTTCTTGAAACTCGCCTCGGCACTATATTACCTTCTCTTACAGGTGTCGGCCTCATGTCGTTTAGTGAGTTAACTGCCGAATAAGTGGGCTTGTATCTAAATATTTTACGGGGAGAATTGTACCCGAGATGTGAACAGCGACATCCAAATAGGAAAATCACCACAGACAGTGGCCGTTTGGGTGCTAATGAATGTTGATTAGGTAAGTTCTGTACCACTTGAGTGTCCCCAACAATGGCGTGCGTGGTTCAGTCATAAATACAAAAGAGAAAACAGGCGCGAACACGAATATTTTCCAAGGTATTATATTCATATTTATGAGAGTTGGGAAAGAAAACCAGTTACACAAATTTGGTATACTTCATGTCTACAGATCGCGTGCACCTCGCCAGACGTCCTTGGGGGGGAGTTTCGTTTAGACAGCATAACGAGTAGTGATTTTTGGCCTGATGCGCGTAAAGTACGTCTGTAAAAACAGAACTGGCCGATATACGCTTATTATTAGGAAATTATAGCCCGCTTGGGAGGGCGCGATTTGAGGTTCTCAAGTTCAGCTTCGGACTCGTATGCAAATTTGAGTTCGAAATTAGTTCGCAGGCCATAATTCAGATAGTTATTGCTCAGCCGAGGATCGATGGGACACGCCAACGGAGTTCCCTCGCGTCTTCAGTTTCCCAAGCGATGAATTACGACATTATTAACTGAGAACTACTTCTAAGACACCGCGGTTAATTACGATTTGACTTTTTTTTTTCATTCCGGTCCCGCCCTCCTTTGAGGAATTCGAGTTATAGAGCCGTGCTCACCATCGCCACTCAACGGTGATTACAATTCCTACGATTTAAGGCTGTGGTGTCAGCGTTTACTTGTTAATAAGCAAATGGCCATTTAAGCGCCCGTGAATGTTAAGCTGTTTCCTAACCATAGGATATAAAGTTTATGGCACGTTAACCTGAACCACGCGAAGACAGATGAAGACAAATATTTTATATATAGCCGAAAAGAAGGTATGGGACGAAATTCACACTGTCTATACAGAATACCACGTCAGACTTGACAAATATATTTTTCTAATACGTCGGCCCAACCAGCGAGCAATCTTCATGTGCAACCAATTACAGGCGGTGTAAAACTTTCTTTGAGTAGTGTAGTTTCAACACCACAATATTACTAAATTTTTAGTATGTTAGTTAAAATAACTATTAAGATTAACAAGTACAAGAACTCTTTTAGCCTGAAGGGTGTGAAAGCCGTCCAGATTGGAGGTGAATGAGGCTAAATCACTTATGAGTAGTTGACCAATTTCAACAGGTTACTTTTCAGGAAAATTAAAGAATTTCACATAATTATTTATAAACCGTACACAGCGTTAATTTTTAATTTCCGTCAGAACTATTAAGTACACAAAAAAGGGGTTATCATTTGACTCTGTAAACGATAAAGTGCAAGGCAAAAATGAAACGAGACTTACTCTGAGGGTACCGCCTGCCTTGTGCTTGAACTGCGTTCCAGTGTGTTTGAGATCCTGGTTTATTGACGAAACTATGGAACGTGCCCCCAGCATGTTTATCAATGAAAATATATCATACCCCAGACGAGGACGGAATGCTACTTTAAAGTCACCACGCTTGCTGTAAATATTATTTTGGAGTCCTTCAATATAGTTATAAACTGCTTTTTTCTGTCTGCCGTGTCTTAAAACATACTAGCCGGACCCGAGCCAAACTACGATATGAGCATGTACTGAACTTTGCTACAGAATTTTCATCAATAAAATGATAGGTTCTGCAATGAAAGTGCCACAGGTACACGCAGCACCACGAGAACACTGCACGCCAGTTCAGAGTCCTGCGCGTAGCGGCGATGGCGCTCTTGCAGCGCGTGCCAGTGTGACCCTTATAGCTACCGAGCTTCTCGGTCAGGAAAGGAGAAAAACGACGCCGGCGGGCGGGACTCACAAGGTCTACTTGATTACCGACGGTGAATTACGTGACCGCCGCTTATAACGCAGACTCAGCCGCGCACGCTAGTAAAATGGCGGCCTTGGCCGGCAACATGTCGGATTGTCGCTTGGCAATCAGCGCCTTGTGACTGGACTTGCATCCAGCCGGCAGCCCAGCCGGTAGCGGATGCTTCGAAATACACGGTAGCCAATCAGAAACAAGGCCCGCCCCTTCCCAGGGCTTCGTGCGGCCAGTCAATGAATGCGTACACCAACATCGAAAATGAACCGCCATGACACTTCATTTCTGTATTCTTACTTACACTGTTATGTAGCGATCCTGGACCCCTAGGTTAGCTCAGTTGTTCTAGGTTACTCACGTTTAATTGAACACTTTTGAAATAAACCTTTGAAAAATATCACTGTCCATACCGGCAAGATGTCAGATAATTCGCGGGTACGGACTATACCACATGAATATATGATCAAAAATGGGTAGATAATACTCTTTGGGAAAAATGCGTTAGATCCTTAGTTTACGAGGAAACCGACAGAGGAAGTCCAAAAAATATTGTAGCATGCATGTGGTATTCCAATTAGGTAAAGGTGAGGTAACGTGGCAATGCTGCAACTAATGTGTCGGTCGTAAGGCATACGGCAAGGGAACGAGCCGATCTCGGTAGTGCCAAGGAGGCCGTGGAGTTCACAAGCAGTGAGTACTGGGACTTGGCAATGCCCACGGGTGCATCCTGCGGCCAAGCTCCGTGCGTGCTGCATGCATCCACGTGCGGGAAAGTGCGTTGTTATGGGCAGAGCAAACTTCGAACACCTGTTATGTCGTTTCGATGTTTTCTATGCTGATGCTGTATGCTGTGCATATTTTAAATAAAGTCATGTTATCTACTTAATGTCTTTTTTTCGTAAACTGAGGACCTTATGCTTTTTTTTATCAAAGAATATTTTCTACTTAGTTTTGATCACAGATTTGTGTAGGCAGTCCGTATCCGCGAATTACCTGACACTCTGTATTGTAACAGGTACACTGACTTGAAAGCGCGTACAGTTGGTAATGATGGAGGAAAAACTGTTCCATTTCTTAAACGCCGAGCTAAGAAGGTTAGGTGAACATTTGTAAATACTGAAATGATTTATTTTACTTTATGTTTTTCTTTAAAGCACATAACAGTAATAAATAACAAATTCATGCAGTATTTACTTTCCTAATGATTTCATAGTCTCACTTGGCCAACGCACGAATAAAGTGACTACGACCACGGCCATGTTTATTGTATATAATGTGAAAGAATACACGTTGTGAACACAAATAGCAAATAGTTTCCAAGGTGCTCAGTTTATTACGAACTGCCAATAGTATGCCAGTTAAAACACATGCAAATTCAGTATGAGCGGAGACATTTTTCACAAGTTCCGAAATATCAGCGAATCAGCTACAAATAACTATATTGCTTCAACCGGTTCAATGTTAATTGTACAAAATAAGCACTTTTTGGGGAAAAAAAATGTAGGAAAATTTTATTGGAGGATCGATACGACATATATGTGGCTGGAATCGGTAGTGAGGAACGCCACACCTACCTACACTGAGAAAAAAAATGTATGGTTGTAAGAAACATACAGAAGACAACCAGCCATCTGATGGGCGGTAAGTACCTTCCAAATATTGTGGATACAGTTGGTAATGACCACAGAATTGTGTGTTGTATTCCTGTCTGTGATTGTATTTATACATACGGTTGCTATGGTCTATTCACGGTTTCTTCACATTTTTTTTAAATCAAACCTTTGAAAAATTACCCCATGTATGACGTGTTTGGTTGTTCCCTAAGTATGTCGTATAAATGCGTTTTATACTTCTGTTAACATAAATGTTTTTTATTTTTTGTCAAATTGGACTTTTAGTTACATTTAATCTATAAATCACGATATTTCATTTATAATTGATATGAATAAAAACAGTGAGAAAGTATGTGTGTTGGTAATGCATAGTAAGAAATAATTCGTATGCGAAATAGTATTTCACTGAGTGCGCACGAATGCGGTGCGTTGTCCTTTTGGTGTAAATTTCTAGACTCGTTTAAAAGCTTTGTTTGCATGAGGCGGAGGAATATACTGAAAGTAGAACTCTAGCAGGGTTTCAGAAAAGTGTTAAGTAATCGTGAATGGACAACACATCATAGCACTGCGTTCCTACTACTATGCAATAGACAGTACCTCCAACAGAACAAATTCCACAATATTTGTATTGTTTCCTCATCAACTATGATTGCAATAACTTAACAGAATATTATGTTGCTGCTACCCTCAAAACCGATTACAGAGCTGTTTGGTACTAGCAACAGAACATTCTGTTAGGTTATTACAATTCTGATTGTCGTGGAAACAATCCAGTTTTTGTGTTGGAGATAGTATCGGTTTGGTAAAAGAACGTTCTGCTCTGCTGTAGCAACTATATGTATAGTTGTAAATACAATCACCTATATGAATACAACTAACAGTTCTGTTGGTATTACTATTTATGTTACGAATATTTAGATAGAACCTTTAACCTACCAGATGGCTGTCCCTATTTTCACAAACTAGATAGTTCCCAAAAACTATATTTATTTTGTTAGTGTATCGTTGCGCTAACTAACATGAAAGAGACGAAGTAAAGAAACTGCTGAATAAAAAGGAAGCTTAAATAGAAATACAATAAAGGTTACCTGTATATTCGCTAAAATGTTCAACGACCCAACGGAGGGCATTTGAACGCAAAAATGACTCTTATTTTACTTGTAAACTAAAACTAGCAGTATTTCAGTTTTTTTCAAAATTGGAAAAAAAAATTTTACCACGTTTTATAATAATGTCAGTCTTTAAACATAAAAGCTGCTTCCTAGCGTGCACAAACAATAATTAATATCATTGCACTACAGTGTCGCTAGAGAGTATTTCAGAATACAGAGGTGAAGCAGGCGCTTGTTCTGCGAAATCTAGAGGCACACGCCAGCTAAATGGCTTCGTTGGCCAGCATCATGTCGAAACGCCGTTCGCGAATTAGCGCCTGGTAACCTACTTGCCAGCCGGCAGCCTAACCAATTGGAAATCTTCCACAGCACGCGGTAGCCAATCAGGCACAAGGCCCGTTCCCAGAGCCCCGCGCAGCCAATCAGAGGGTGGGCACGCCCAAGACTAAGGAGTGGAGAGATTTGGGTGGCTCTTAACATCGAAGTCTTGAGAGCCGGTGAGGGTGACGTGAGGTGAGAATGGAGCAGCGCCGGAATGCAAGGGTGGGGGAAACCGGAGATACCCGAGAGAACTCGCAGACCAGCGGCATCGTCCGGCACGATTCCCACATGCGAAGATCCGTGAGCGACCCCGCCGGGAATAGAACCCGGTTCACCTAGGTGGTAAGATAGTAGCCTGACCACTGCACCACCGTGGCCCCACGCCCTTTCGTCTCAGTGAACTTATTTACTCTGTGGTGTAACGACAGGAAATGACGTAGTATTCGCATATTTTGGTTGTGCGAATTTCCTTTCATTTTAATAGTCACATTGTCACATTATCAGCGGTTCCCAGTTCCCAAACATTAACGACACCCTTAACACGCGCCTGTTTTCCACAACACCCTTAATCTATTTCTGATTTCCACCAAGAATTTTAACTCACAACATTCTTCTTATTGCACCCTTTGTAGAATGCTTGAGTGGTTGATTTGCATAATGAAGAAGCCTTTAACTCAGCATTTTAAGTAACAATAAACTTATATTTTGGTTTAAAAAAACTCCACTTATGACTAAATTCACATTCTAACATTACCAGAAACTTTTGTTACGGCCAGAGTTGACACAATTTTTGCAGCGAGGGGTGAAATTACGCAGCCTAATATGTTTTGAACCTAACGTTTATACATTTGGAAAGTTCGCTCACAAAATCCACTGTTATAAATGATTATTTATACATAATTTTATTATTTTCGAAATTTATTTGTTGGGCGATTTTGCGGAACCCTTTTGAGGCTTAGACGGGATTTTTTAAGTTTCCGCTGAGCACAATTTGGGAATCGCTGGTCAAGATTGTTCTCTTTGATTTTCGAGTATAGTCCATTTATAGTTACTTCCACCTTTCCTGAAGCCCTGATAAAGTTCTAATTTCAAGCTATTCATCCGCCTCATGTAAGTATAGAAAATTACAGCAAAGAGACAACGCGCTGTATTGGTGCGCACTCAGTTTAATAATATTTTGCTCTAGAAATATTTCTTAATAGGCGTTTCAAATACACCTATTTTATCCCTGTTTTTATTCATATTAATTATACATTAAATGTTATATCATTCATAGATAAAATATAAGTTAAGTTCAATCAAGAAAAAGTTATTTTTATGTTAAAAGTAATATATAACGCTTGTGATACATGACATAACTAGAAAACAGCTAAACACGCCATACACGGGCGATTTTTCGAAAATTTGCTTTAAAAAATGTGAGGAAGCCGCGAATAAACTATAGCAGCGGCTGCTATAGTTTATTCGCTAGCTGAAGTAACTGAAGTCTCGACGTTAACTTCGGTAGAAATCTTCAGCGTCTCGTAACAGCGGTAGTTCGCGAACTTTATTAGGTTCACGAATATAATACAAGTGACGTTCATTAACCTACAGATAAGAAACGTAAATGTTAACATGGAGAGTGAATCGCTTGTGATTATATAAATCAGTCATTCCCAAAGTTCTATGAACCGCGACCCATTAAAAAAAAAAAAGCCAAAGTTCAGGACCCACTTCAATGCCTTGTGCGTAAGGAAGTGAAGGGTAGTAGGATTGATAAAACAGTTTTATGTNGAGTGAATCGCTTGTGATTATATAAATCAGTCATTCCCAAAGTTCTATGAACCGCGACCCATTAAAAAAAAAAGGCAAAGTTCAGGACCCACTTCAATGCCTTGTGCGTAAGGAAGTGAAGGGTAGTAGGATTGATAAAACAGTTTTATGTNCAAAGTTCAGGACCCACTTCAATGCCTTGTGCGTAAGGAAGTGAAGGGTAGTAGGATTGATAAAACAGTTTTATGTGTGAAATTACATTTTTCGGGGCCCACAAAATTTTAGGTTGCGACCTACCCGTGGGTCGTGACCCATACTTTGGGAAATTCTGACATAAATTATTTAGACAACCACCAAGTGTAAAGATTTTTTAAATAAATAATGTGTATTTTCAAGTGCCTTCAATTTAAATATTCCCTTTTAAATAGCAAGGTAACTTATGGAACTATTTGTTTATACTCTGTTGACATGAATCTTTAAAGTACCCCATGGGGAAAATAATTATACGTATTTAAATTTCATAATTTAATTTTTCAAAAAGTTGATTTCAACAGTTCGCTATTAACCTCAAAATAACCATAACGTCATTGTATAAAAAATTTTGTAATTTTTTTTTTAACTTATCCTATGCTTTGCTAACAGGCGCGCCCAGACGCAAGACGCACATATATATATATATATATATATATATATTTTTTTTTTCACTGCGCGAGACTACTTGAGTTGGAGTGACGTAGCGAGGGTCCTTAATTCAACTCGGTCGGCTGGAGTATTTGGGCTCTGCGAGCCCACCGCGGAGTAACGAAAGCGGTTTGCCTTCTCTCAGGGGCGGTTTAAAAAAAAGATAGGATTTGCGGTAGGGGTGGTGAGGGGTGCGAGGGAGGGGGAAATTCTTTGCTCGTCGCGTGTTTGCAATTACCCCGCGGCCCCGGGGCCACGGGGGCAGGAACTTACAAGCCGGTGCTCGAAAACGAGAACCCGTGTTAGAACGGACGGGACGAGAGGCAACTTTCGGAACCAACCCCGCACGCGAGGTAAATTACGAAAAAAAATAAAAATAAAATAAAATCATTGCTCATATTAAAAAAACATTTCCCTTCGGAACCACGCTATTATTTTTCATAAATTATTTTTACAAGAATAAGCAGAAGAAAAGCTTTTTTTAAGACGACGATCTCACAGAACTGAAGAGGAGGGAACGCATGGGCTAACATTTAAAACAGCCAATAATTGAATTTATTAAATAATTTAAATATTCGGTTTAAATCAATATTAGTGACGACAAATGATGTAGCAATAAATTGAAAGTGTAACTGTTGTAATAAAAACAACATTTTTATTAATTTTTGCTCAGAAACGCACGTAAATCTCAACCCTTTCCGTCATAGTGTTCTCTACACACAGGAAATTTTACTGAACGCGAATACTTAGTTTTTATAATTCATCGTTCGGTTACACTGTGAAATTCTACAAAAAAAATGTAATTATTGCATCTACAGAATTATTTATTTTAGTCCTTACTGGGTCAGGAGTCCTTTTTGAGTTATGTTAGAAGCATAGTCGCCTCTATACTTGACCCATTGTCGTTCGTTCATTGTAATTTTCTACACGAAGGACGCTTGTGTTGTGAGTATATATCTCCTAATTCGACGGTTTCCTCCTTAAGGTAGAAGAATATTGGCTTCTAACGGACATCCATGGCATCCAAATGTACAACTTGTAGCGTTCATTAATAAGTAGCGCACACTGCCAAAATTGTTATAAAAGTACGATTTAATTTGCATATGAAAGAAAAAAGCACATATTTTGTAACACTGAAATCTATTTTGCTAAACCTAGCTTCTTTAAATATTATAAAAATCAAAACAATAAAAGTCTAATTTAGATGTTCTTCTAGTTTAGATGCTTTAGAAAACACATTTTTGCAGAAAAAAAAGTTTATCATTGAAGGCCACTATAGTTATTACTCTTATTGTATTTAATAAAATTTAGTAATAATAATAACAAATATGTTTGATAGTATATTTTACGCTCATATGCTTCAGCTATTAAATTACAATAAATTTCGAGCTCAAATGTTTTAACTGCTTTATTAATTATTAAAAATATATGGTTTCAGTGTTACAAAATACATGCTATTTCCTTTCATACTCAACTTAAGTCGTATTTTTATGACAATTTTTGTTATTGTCTATTCTCGGTTTCTTCACGCTTTTTTAATCAAACTTTTGAAAAATCACCGTATGTGATTTAGGTCGTTTCCAAAATATGCCGTGGATCACAAGCGTTTTATACTTGTGTTAACATAAATGTACCTCATTTTTGGTTACATTAAAATTCTATTTATATTTAATTTATAATTATTACGAATGAACACAGTGAGAAAATAGGTGTTTTTGGTAATACCTAGTAAGAAATAGTTCTTATGCAAAATATTATTACACTGAGTGCGCACGAATGCGGTGCGTTGTCCCTTTGGTGTAATTTCATAGACTCGGTTAAGCTTTTTTTGCACGAGGCGGAGGAATATCCTGTAAGTAGAACTTAAGCTGGGCTTCAGGAAAGTGTGAAGTGTACGAGAATGGACTATACTGGTTTTGGCCAACCATATTGTTTCTGCCCTGCCATTTTGTTTACATTCATATTATTTCCATCCGCCATTTTGTTTTCGCACACCATTTTGTTTCCTAATTGCTCACCTTCGCCGGCCATCTTGGATGTTGTTTGTTGTAGTTCACACACCGTCCACTCGAGTGCACCACCAATCCCGGTAATGTTGTTTAATGCTTCTAGTGTGTGCCACCCTATTACTCATCTTCGTTCGACCTCGCCATCTTTCTTCCACTTGTCCTTTGTTCAACAGCCGCCTGCTAAGGGCGCTGGTGTAGCTCTCACTCAACGACATCCAAAATGGCGGACTAAGGTGAGTAATTAGGAAACAAGATGGTAGGCAAAAAATGGCAGCCAGAAACAACGTTTTAATGAACTGTTCATACATACTTTGAAAGCCGCTCTACTTATGCCTTGGCTGGGAGCTCTCCGGGGAGTGTTATATAATACGAAACGGCAGTCTGTGGACCAACGTAACCATGGTTACCACATCTGTGTTTTGTTATGAGAAGGGCGTAGAAAATTGATCAACCGACTTAATATTCATGAATAAGCAATAAAATATATTTAAAAAATATTTTGTGTCTGTTACAGTATTTTAGCAGTATTTTATAGTATTTTAAATTTTCGATCTCTACTATGTTGCTGAAATTTCTTGGTTTTAATCATCTCCAGGTTTGGGCAGGTTCAAGCCTGTCTCCAACAAAGCTTAACACAAAGAACTGGCAGGACATATTCTCTGACGTAAAATCGTTTGTTTGGTGTTTCACTGAAGGACCCCAGAAGCTTGGCTTTTGAACTTGCAAATAAAAATAATCTGGCAAACCAAACTACGCAAATAGCAGGGGAAAGCTTGGTTGCATGATTTTTGGAGCAAACTTCTGAACAATAATATTGCGAAAACCTGCGGCTACATTTAACACGCGCAATGGGTTTTAACAGATAGTTTTATAAACTCTTTTTTATATTTTTTTTTAGTTTCAAATTTAGTTATTTTCCAAAATAAATTATGTAGTTGTAATTTTCATTAAAATTAAATTCTGGACATTATTTATGTCTACATTACTCATAATTAATGCATTAAATTATTTCAAGAGTCGTAATCATCTAAATTTTCATTTCTTCGAACAGCCCCCTGTTTTATCCTAACAGTTCTCTAAAACGGGGTACTTTACAATGTAACAGTAACTTGTTTTTTTCTCAAACAAATAACATCTGTGATGCAATCATAACGTTTATTCTTTAAAGGGAATGTGCCACTTACTTGTTTGTGAAAGGATCGACTTTAGTTTCTATTTTTTTTTCTATTCACTGCAAGTGTTTGAAGTTTTTCTACCCCGTTTCGCCCGACTTTCCCCTACATACCTGGCCGTATTAACAAAAATAAAACTTGGTAAAAAATATTCAAAAAATGTCGACTGCAAAAACGTCAATTTTCTTACTGAATTTGAGTTGTACTTGACACTGTGGAGATTACCGCACGTGGTGTGCGACAGATTACTTCTGGCAATCCCAGTGACGTATGTATTTATAGTCACTGTTACTGTTTTTCAACCTTCTCTATACGTCCGCATTCACAGGACAGTGGAACACACAATGTGTATGAGTCGTGATGCTAATTGGAATTAGCACAGCGTAAACTCCCATAAATTATACACTCTCTTCGTTAAACTCACAAACTTCTGTCAGCGTCGCCACTTATCCAGCTTAGGTTATCGTCTTCAGACGTAGCTGACTCATAGCACAGGCGATTTCAAGAGATGAGAAATTTTTTTATATTTGATTTTATGCCCTTTAGACTGCTGTTCCGTTTTTTTTCTTCTTTTAAGGTTTTAATTTTTTTTTGTCTTATGTTTGCTTCCGTTTACTAGTAGTGTGTGTAATATTTTTTTTTTTAAGTTTGGCAAGATTTTATTTTTCATTGCTTGAAGATACTTATGATACTGACATTTCCTTGTATGAACATCCGTTTCTTTCCGAAAGCACTTTGGTAGCTGAAATTTCTCCAAATCTGTAACACTGCGTGGGAGTCGTAACAGACAAGTTAATTCCGCGCCCTTGTTCTTCATTTTGAGTGTCGACCAATCACACACCTTTAACTCGGGAATTCCATTTGGGCTGCTGCAGCACGGGTTCGTTTATTGTAAATTGAAGATCCACATGAATGTCTAGTAATCCACATTTGTGTTTTAGATAAAAAAAAATTTAAAGGCGGGAAAAATGAACGTTTAAGTGGTTGAAAATAACATGTTTCGTAACTTGGTAAACCAAGTAATTGTACCTGGACTTGCTATTGCGAGGAAGGTGTGAGGATTCGTGTGAGAGACATGCCCATCTAGAAAGAGGAGCACAGGCCCAGGTAATTTGCTTTGTAGGAAATTATTTTCAAACGAATCCATGCGGAATATCGGCATTAGCGTAAGCACATCCATCTTATTATTATTATCTAACCTGTTTGGCATTTGAACTTCAGCTCCTTGTTGTTGATCACCTCTTCGTAAATATAATTGGTATTCACTGTAAAAAACATTTCTAGTAAACTTACTAAACTGTAATGGAAATGTTTCACCTATACACTGTATGGTAATAATACCACACATCAAGCTGCAGATGTAGGAATGTTTAGCGTCGCTACTATACAAAGTTGGGAACTTCCCTACGCATTTGACTGTTTCCTGAGCAAACGTAGGAACGCTACAATGAATGTATAGGAGGAATAATTCCTACTCCCGATTTCTCACTGAGCGTATACACTGGTATTGCAAATTTCCGAATAATTACTTTATAGTGTAGGTAAGTATTTACTGAGAAAATTGCTCCTTTTGCCGTACTCAGTGGGAGTCTTATCTCCGTCATGCAGTTGGTTGCGGGGAGGCCTACGGCGCGAGATGTTCCTAGCTCGAGCCCCGGATAAGGCACGGGTTAAAATTGTTGTGCGTCGGTTTGTCTCTATGCCATGAGAAAAATAACCTCAAATCTTCCACAGTTGCAAAATGTCAGAACGGATAAAAAAAGAAATGGTCGAAAAGCTATAAAAATGTGGGTTGGTGCAGTGGTAATAATTTAGACCTGGGTTTCATTCCCTATCTGGACATTAATTTTTATTTCCCAGGTTTCACCGAAATAGCCGATTGCTTTCGACTGCCTGAGCAACTTGCCCCGTCTCAACTGTCGTCAAGACATTGTCAAGGCGCAAGTCTACCTGGAGATATGTTGCGCTTTTGAGGCCCAAGGAAGCAATAAGGGCGACACTTGCACGTGCATCAAGTGCTCCGTCGCCGCTACGTGCGAGGCTCCGAACTGGCGAGTAGGCTNGGCCCCGGGGCCACGGGAGCAGGAACTTACAAGCCGGTGCTCGAAAACGAGAACCCGGGTTAGAACGGACGGGACGAGAGGCAACTTTCGGAACCAACCCCGCACGCGAGGTAAATTACGAAAAAAAATAAAAATAAAATAAAATCAATGCTCATATTAAAAAAAACATTTCCCCTCGGAACCACGCTATTATTTTTCATAAATTATTTTTACAAGAATAAGCAGAAGAAAAGTTTTTTTTAAGACGACGANTCGGAACCACGCTATTATTTTTCATAAATTATTTTTACAAGAATAAGCAGAAGAAAAGTTTTTTTTAAGACGACGATCTCACAGAACTGAAGAGGAGGGAACGCATGGGCTAACATTTAAAACAGCCAATAATTGAATTTATTAAATAATTTAAATATTATGTTTAAATCAATACTAGTGACGACAAATGATGTAGCAATAAATTGAAAGTGTAATTGTTGTAATAAAAAAAAAGAATTTTTATTAATTTTTGCTCAGAAACGCACGTGAATCTCAACCCTTTCGGTCATAGTGTTCTCTACATACAGGAAATTTTACTGAACGCGAATACTTAGTTTTTATCATTCATCGTTCGGTTACACTGTGAAATTCTACAAAAAAAAATGTGATTATTGCATCTACAGAATTATTTATTTTAGTCCTTACTGGGTCAGGAGTCCTTTTTGAGTTATGTTAGAAGCATAGTCGCCTCTATACTTGACCCATTGTCGTTCGTTCATTGTAATTTGCTACACGAAGGACGCTTGTGTTGTGAGTAGATATCTCCTAATTCGACGGTTTCTTCCTTAAGGTAGAAGAATATTGGCTTCTAACGGACATCCATGGCATCCAAATGTACAACTTGTAGCGTTCATTAATAAGTAGCGCACACTGCCAAAATTGTTATAAAAGTACGATTTAATTTGCATATGAAAGAAAAAAGGCACATACTTTGTAACACTGAAATCTATTTTGCTAAACCTAGCTTCTTTAAATATTATAAAAATCAAAACAATAAAAGTCAAATTTAGATGTTCTTCTAGTTTAGATGCTTTAGAAAACACATTTTTGCAGAAAAAAAAGTTTATCATTGAAGGCCACTATAGTTATTACTCTTATTGTATTTAATAAAATTTAGTAATAATAATAACNTATCATTGAAGGCCACTATAGTTATTACTCTTATTGTATTTAATAAAATTTAGTAATAATAATAACAAATATGTTCGATAGTATATTTTACGCTCATATGCTTCAGCTATTAAATTACAATAAATTTCGAGCTCAAATGTTTTAACTGCTTTATTAATTATTAAAAATATATGGTTTCAGTGTTACAAAATACATGCTATTTCCTTTCGTACCCAACTTAAGTCGTATTTTTATGACAATTTTTGTTATTGTCTATTCTCGGTTTCTTCACGCTTTTTTAATAAAACTTTTGAAAAATCACCGTATGTGAGGTGTTAGGTTGTTTCCAAAATATGCCGTGGATCACAAGCGTTTTATACTTGTGTTAACATAAATGTACCTCATTTTTGGTTACATTAAAATTCTATTTATATTTAATTTATAATTATTACGAATGAAAACAGTGAGAAAATAGGTGTTTTAAGAAATAGTTCTTATGCAAAATATTATTACACTGAGTGCGCACGAATGCGGTGAGTTGTCCCTTTGGTGTAATTTCATAGACTCGGTAAAGCTTTTGTTTGCACGAGGCGGAGGAATATCCTGTAAGTAGAACTTAAGCTGGGCTTCAGGAAAGTGTGAAGTGTACGAGAATGGACTATACTGGTTTTGGCCAACCATATTGTTTCTGCCCTGCCATTTTATTCATATTATTTCCATCCGCCATTTTGTTTTCGCACACCATCTTGTTTCCTAATTGCTCACCTTCGCCGGCCATCTTGGATGTTGTTTGTTGTAGTTCACACACCGTCCACTCGAGTGCACCACCAATCCCGGTAATGTTGTTTAATGCTTCTAGTGTGTGCCACCCTATTACTCACCTTCGTTCAACCTCGCCATCTTTTTTCCACTTGCCCTTTGTTCAACAGCCGCCTGCTTGGGGCGCTGGTGTAGCTCTCACTCGACGACATCCAAAATGGCGGTCTAAGGTGAGCAATTAGGAAACAAGATGGTAGACAAAAAATGGCAGCCAGAAACAACGTTTTAATGAACTGTACATTCATACTTTGAAAGCCGCTCTACTTATGCCTTGGCTGGGAGCTCTCCGGGGAGTGTTATATA
>NQII01002863.1:0-83863 GCA_002778355.1 Clitarchus hookeri
TCAAATTAATAGCGTTTTCAACTACGCCATGCAGATGGCAGGGTGCGAATATGGAGAAAACAGCACGAAAGCATGTACCCAAACTGCATTGCCACAACACTTCAAGCTGGTGGAGGCAATATTAGGGTTTGGGGGATGTTTTCTTGGCACTGTATGGGTCCTTTGATTCCTGTGGAACAACGTCTGAATGCCGAAGGGTATTTAGGTCCAACATTGTATTGAGGAGGTGGACATAATAATTTGGCCACTCTGTGTATATTTATATATTTGAATCAGTCTGTGTAGGTTATTGTTGGGTGGTTACTGCAGCAGCACGAGTTTATTTTTACACTCAACATATGTCACGTAGGTATTTACTTTTCTCGCCAAGTGATGAGCTACAAGTTTATAAACCACAAGTATGAATAGTTAACATCATCGCACACGTTATTCATACTGCCTTTTTTCAATTAAATCTATCATTTTAGATTTGTCTGCCTCGACAAGATTACTAATTCAAATTTAAATAACGATTTTTAGTGTATTCGTTTGTTCTATGATGTCAGATAATTTCGATATATTCAGAAGTTTACCGGAACGCGTGCCGCAGTGCAGTTCGTAATCACTACATTCGCTTCGTGTTTCGTTATGTCTCCGAAGCATAACGACTAAGAAATATGCTTAACGTAGTCAACTTTATTCCAACCAGGTCTGAGCGAAACTGGCTTGATGCAATTCCTACAAAGCATAGCCAAATCCTTCACTGACAAACTCAAAGAACATTCAAACCCGATCATCGTAAAACTAACCAACCGTATCCCAAGATTCAAGAGACCACCTTTTTTCCAACGGGACACCTATGAGTTGCTGCATCCAGAGGATTCCGATGAAGACCCAGAAGTTGTTTAAGGACCAAGACTGCTGAAGCCAGCCCTCAAATTAAATACTAAGAAGAACAGCAAACCCAACAAAAATCAAAATAAAATGGGGCTTTTTACAGTAAATATAAAATTCCGAAGAATATTCTAAATAAAAAATTAACAGAACCCAAACAACCTAATATTAGCCCAATAAAGATAAAAAATGCCTATTCCACAAAGATAAAGCAGTAATGATAAAAACAACTGTTCCAAACTTCTTATAGAAAAAACAATGTGAAACAAAAATTATCTTCAAATGTGTAAATTGATGTCTACAGAATTTTGAAAGCCAGCATAGAAAACTATGGAAAGGCTGGTTTTTCCAATTTTCTGAACAACTAATTTGCAAGGCCGGTGCATTTATTTTGCATAATGTCTTGCGACACGATAACATACAGAAATTTAAAGAGTGATAAATGGCCCAGTGGGAATACATCGTTCATGTAAAATATTTTCTCTCCCAGTTAGTAAAAATAATTCTGTATGATTTCTCTTTCTTCGTATTTCTCTACTGGCGTCCTTAAAATTGCCAAATGCAGATAACCTCTTTAGCGTTAGTTTATGCACCATGCCCCTTTAGACGACAAACATTCAGTCCAAATCTGAATCAGTGATTTCAATCAGTAGAATTATTTTACTGAATCTTCAGTTCATGAGCTGCTATCTTCTGGCGAATTAGTGGAATGCACTAAGGTTTTACTGCCAGGCTAGTCTAATTCTCTAGGAGTCAATAGAAATCGCTACTTAATCAGTGAATGCCAGCAACTAAAATTATCTTTCATACATATTTAACTGATCCACGTGGAGCAGTTTGAACAGATCCGCAGTCAAATTTGGGGCCGCAGTGGTGTAGTGGTTAGACTACTCGCTTCCTACCTAGGCACAACGGGTTCGATTCCCGGAGGGGTCGCACCCAGATTTTCGCACGTGGGAATCGTGCCGGACGACGCCACTGGTCGGCGGATTTTCTCAGGGAATTCCCTTTCCCCCCCCACCCTTGCATTCCGGCGCTGCCCCATCCTCACCTCGCCTCACCCTCATCGGCTCTCAAGACCACGATGTTAANACTGGTCGGCGGATTTTCTCAGGGAATTCCCTTTCCCCCCCACCCTTGCATTCCGGCGCTGCCCCATCCTCACCTCGCCTCACCCTCATCGGCTCTCAAGACCACGATGTTAAGAGCCGCCCAAATCTCTTCGCTTTCTCAGTCGAATTCGCCGATTTAGAGCAGTTTCGATTTTAGAGTGTTAGTAATCAGTTGAATGACAGCTGCACAAAACAATAACAGCAGAGGGAAAATACATTAAGGAACGGCTAGCGAGTTGCAAAAAAAAAAACNATGACAGCTGCACAAAACAATAACAGCAGAGGGAAAATACATTAAGGAACGGCTAGCGAGTTGCAAAAAAAAAAACAAAAAGGCAGCGTAGAAGTGGCACATCCCAGAGTGCCATCAATCACGTCGCGGCAAGCTTCTCCAGACGTCCGCAGGCGCCACAAGCGCATCGCCTCGGGCCGGACCACCCGCGAACTACGTGACGCCGTGGCGAATCCTCCACTTCCGCTGCAGAAAGTAGTTCCGCGACTTAACGTCTAATCAAAAAGCCTCGAAGTGGAAATTAATAGCAAGGCGTTCCGTTAATTTTATACACATTNATGACAGCTGCACAAAACAATAACAGCAGAGGGAAAATACATTAAGGAACGGCTAGCGAGTTGCAAAAAAAAAAAAAAAAAAAGGCAGCGTAGAAGTGGCACATCCCAGAGTGCCATCAATCACGTCGCGGCAAGCTTCTCCAGACGTCCGCAGGCGCCACAAGCGCATCGCCTCGGGCCGGACCACCCGCAAACTACGTGACGCCGTGGCGAATCCTCCACTTCCGCTGCAGAAAGTAGTCCCGCGACTTAACGTCTAATCAAAAAGCCTCGAAGTGGAAATTAATAGCAAGGCGTTCCGTTAATTTTATACACATTAAAGTAAGTGTTGGCTTATTAGTTACATATTTACGTTCCTAAAAATTTCTCTATGTCTCGTGATCGGCGTACGTAGACTATAGCCTATTCGCGGTTCCGTAACTCTTTATGAATGAAACCTTAGCAAAATTAATCTCATGTATGACGTTTTTGGTTGTTTGCTAAATACACCATGTATCACAAGCGTTTTTAAATGCCTGTTGACGTGAAACTACCGTATTTTCGGTTAAACTGAAATTTTATTTACATTTTACCTATAAACTAATATATTTCACTTATAATAAATATAAATAAGAACAGTAAGAAAATATGTGTGTTGGTAATGCTTAGTTAGAAATAGTTCCTATGCAAAATATTATTACACTGAGTGCGCATGAACGGCGCGCTGTCCCTTTGATGTAATTTTCTAGACTAGGTTACACTTTCCTGTGCAGTTTCCAGAAAGAGAAGGAGTAAAATACAAAGCACTTAAATTCATAGCGCTTTTCCATTGCAGTAAGTTTGCTTATGAACTCCGAGTGCCAAACACGGTCGAATTTTTACTGATCGCTCTTGTAAACTCTTTTGAGGGCGTGAATAAATTTAATACTTAAAATTAAATTTAACACTTAGAAACTTAGCTGGGGCACGTGTGTGTGTGTGTATATATATATATGTATATATAAATATATACACACACGTGTGTATACACACACACACACACACACACACACACACACATACATCACAATTTGAGCCAAACACGAACTTTTACACACAAATAAACAGAATTTCTCAATATACCGCTTTACCGCGAACTTAAAATCGACCTCTTTGCAACAGCAGCGCGTCTTGCGGCGGAAACTTTCCCTATGCCAAACTTTGCCATAAGGAATCTCGTTTTGTTCCCAACCTGGGTAGAATAAACCTTAACTCTATTCACTGGATCTGTGTCCGTCTTAGGATTTACTCATGGCGCAAGGGTAGAGTCTGTTTCGTGAAATTTAATTATTACTTATATTTTATTTACGAAGTGTTACAGTTAATTTATAAATAATATGAATAAAACAGAGAAAATAAGCGTGTTGTTAATGCCTAGTAATAAATAGTTATCTTGCAAAATACTATTATACTAAGTGCGCAGAATTGCGGTGCGTCCTCCCATTGGCGTAATTTTCTAGAATTAGCTAACCTTTGTTTGTTCGAGGTGGATAAATAGCCTGAAAAAAAAAGAACTTTAACAGGACTTCCGAAAAGTTGGAAGTAACCATGAATGTATTATATTTGAGACAAATTTGTTTCCGTATTTTATTCTATTCTTAGATAATTCTGTAGTTTCTTGCGGCATACGACGCAGTTATGCAGTTACTCATGTCCAAGATAATAATGCATTGATTCATTTAGCCCTATTAAAAAAAAATCATTGGAAAATTAGATGAAAACGCTTTCAATTGATAAAATTTTTGCGATCACGAAATTTGTGTTTGGTATTCACGTTGAATCATTCACACGCTGTTCACTCAACCAATAAGAGAAGTAACTCGTGCCAATTAAACATACACATATGGATGATAGAAAATGAGTGTATATAATAACCCGATCCATACAGACTTGGATTGAACAAGTATCAGAGGGTAATATTCCCAATCTCGTATAAAAGTTGCAAGTTTTTGTAAACACAATTTAATTCGACAAATTAATTAGTGTCAATTATAATTTTACAGTAACTCATTCGTGAAATGGAACGTACCTAATTTTTACCACATTGATTTTTCTATTTTGACGTAATGGTATTATTCTACAAAGCACAGTAACTTGCGGAAAACAAATTAATTTGAAATACTTTCTAAGTAGGGCTGGGCTTGTAACTGTTGTGTCATGCATACATGGTAATAAGTAAATGGAAAATACAAATTTATAAAATGACTCCTCTTAATTTAAATCACTGCAAAAATCTATACTGAGAATATATTTTTGCCTTGCCACTAATGCTAACATCCGTACAGTATTATCAGAATGCTCGTAATTTCTACCATTACTCGTTGTACTATAAATATGCAACTTACTGGAAACTCAATTCGTGTGTTTCCTGAAAACTAAATTTGAAGGCAGTCGGTTGGCTGCATATTTAGCATTCTGGTTATATACTTTACGGGTATAAGTAGCTGTTCGCCATAATGGGGAGCGAAAGATATTATATCGATGAACATTCGTGAAGTTGCAACAGCCCTGAGTCACCCAACGCTTGTTCGTATAAAATTACTTTATGTGCTTGTTACGTGTTGTCCACAAGCCAAGTTTCGCTCATATCCGTGTACTGGTTCCACACACGCGTGGCAAATCACCTTACCAATTTTGCAGATATTCACTTTCCATAACAGCATCTCACATATTTCAATTATGCTGTAGCTTTCTGTACTTACTGTCCGTGCACAGAATAACATTTGATAGAAGAATGGGTGTTTCTCAGTGCACCGATTACATACTGCCAGAATTGCAGCAGCTGATCTCTCCAATTATGAGGAAGGGGGGAAAACATACATTTCATTACACACAAATATGTGGAGTACAAATGTATATGATATAATCAGCCTTCATGGCAAATTTTNTACATTTCATTACACACAAATATGTGGAGTACAAATGTATATGATATAATCAGCCTTCATGGCAAATTTTGATTAAATCAATTTGTTAGATCAAGAAACTGAACCTTTTGGGTTAAATTATAAAACATGGCCATTCTAAACGGAGACGGAAATGTTTTGTATAATACAATTCAAGCCGTCCTCCAGCATACTACCAGTAGGCGATACTTACTGGCAAATGCAGCTGCACAGTTTTCCAGATATACGTTTACCCCCCTCCCCTCTCACTCTCACACGCTCTCTCTCTCTCTCTCTCTCTCTGTCTCGCTCTTAATAAAGCGCCAGATAATAACCGCGTAAAAAGACTCTATGTTCTGATAATGTTTTATCTCAACACTTAACTTGGCTATAATATTTTTAATAGTAGTATTAACAAAAGCGGTAAAAGTGTTGTAGCCTAACATAGTCAGAAATACGGCCACGTCTGAAAGCAAAACGAATTGTGTGACACCCCTGAGTACCGAATTAGGTTAAATTCAGTTAAATTAGAAGTTAGCACCGAACTTGCAAAAAGGCAAACTACGTTAGAACATAATCACAAAATCGAAAGAAAATTTTTTGATCACATGAGTTTGGTTTCCAAGGAAATATTATTAAAAATGTAAAAAAGATTTACGAACGGCACCTCACTTCAGTCACTGGTAAATCAACCCAAGATAGTAAACTTAGAAAAAAAAATCTTCAATCTTACGTCCACCACGAACTGCGTTAGTGGTTTTTTTTTTTACTAAACTGGCCTTTTCTTTTCTTTTTTTCGGTATCAGCAATAATACAGTAATTATTTGTGCAAGAAACTTCAACGCAATTTTAAGTTGCGTATTACATATATGAACGCTAATATATTGTATTGACAAAAAAATATATTTTTTTAACAGATTCGTATTATTTCACTTACAACAATTTATCATGGTAAAGAATAATGGATTCCTCAAAGCGGGAAGTGTGGATGTTTTGACATAGGCTACATTATTTGAATATGGAAGCGTATACACAAATTCTGAGATGTTGAGGTTCATAATAATATTTTACTAGAAGGTATCGATATGTAATACACTGAATATGTTTGTAGGTAATAACTTTACTGTGGTTCTGAGCTACTGAAAATTTAAGGGCTTTTGGCGTATAGACTAACTTGCTCTGAAGAACGTAATATACATACTGACTGTGTCTCGCACAGTTGGCAATGGTTAAGTTTAATTCCTTACAAGTGACACTACTGTGCTTTACGGCTTTTGACTTCCTGCGTGCACTAAATAATTAAACCTCCGGGGGTCGCCAATTAATGGAACCAATTTGAATTTGAAGTTGAATACAACTAAGACGCCCGCCGACCCGCGGTCACAAGTGAACGCTGGCGCCGTCTCCACGCTCGCCGGGGCCTCTACACGAATGTCCAAGGGGCAGTTTCTCTAACCAAATAGTTGCGTTATGTGAGACTAACCGCTCAGATGATATAATGCCCTGTTTAAGTAGCAATTTGCATCCGTAATGCGTTCGCCCTGAGTTTGTAATTAAACGGCAGGCTGTAGAATTTACGCCGAGGGTTACGGGTGTTAGTTGAAATGAAGAAGTGAATTGCTTATTATGCGAGTGCAGTGCACACTTTGCCGCGGGTGAACGTTCTCGAAATTTTACGCTTCAGACATTTTCATTACGTCAATTATTTTTTTTTTCATAAATCTGCTTCTGGGTGGTTTTGCTTTAAGCTACATGCGCAGAAATCCATTATGAACAGGATCTTCGTAGGTTTTTTTTTTTTAAACGAGAATTTCAGCTCTGGCGTAAAAAGTAAATTGCAGCTTTGTGTACTTCTACTGCATACATAGAAAGGAAAATAAATAGACGTGTTATTGTTAAACACATAGAGGACTTGCATCACGAATGCCCACGGGAAACAAATATCATAATTCAGAACTTAAACCTTATAACCTATAGTAACGTCTTCATTAATGAATAACAGTGTTAAAATTATGAGTAAAAACAATATCTCTGAAAACAAATGACACAGCCAGTCAGGAAATAATACAGGCATAACAAAATATTGCAAACTGGAAATCACAGGGTGGATATGTATATACATGCCTACGTGTAAGTATGGACGTGTGGAAAATACGTGTTATGGACTAAGTCACGACATACGATCTACTTTATATTTTATCTCCAAATGTTTTCATTTGCCAGTTCCTACGTTCAGGCAAATATTACATAAACGTGGAACTAAATCGGTGGTAACGTATCCATTTGTGTGACTGCGTGACCCGAAACATGTTTAACTTTGTTCCTGGCCATTTTGGACTTATTTATCTATCTTCACAATTTAATATCGCAACTGAACAATTCAGATCGTCAGCGTATACAATATAGGTAAATAAATAATTGTGTTTCCAGAACTTTCTAAAGTTATGGGTTTAAACATGTTTTTATTATTAACTTTTTATGCACAATAAAACGTTAAGTAACAGAAAGAGCAGCCATGCGGAATATACTTGAAAACGTCTGTTGAAAATCCCCTCCCCCTCACGCGTCCACAAACTCGGCCTTTAAAGGTAAACTTGGAAATCCATTCAGCAAACAACGTAACGATGTGGCGTTTACAGTTGTTTGGGATTACTAATAAACTGGCTATCAACAAGCATCAGCACATGTAGAAAGTTTAGTTTTAATGTGCTGTTTTATGTCAAGAAGTCACATGAGTGTATCCTTTTCAAACAGGTGTTTTTTAATTCTTTTAAAACACATTTCACTTTTAATTGAGCACTTTTGAAATCAACCATTGAAAAATTTCACTGCTTCAACCTGCAGATATTTTAATGGGCACACTGACTAGCATACGCCCAGTTAAGTTGGTAACTATGGAAGCAAAAGTAATTTCTTGTCCTAACGCTGAATTAAAAGTATTAGGTAAACATTCGTGAATAATTAAACATTTTTTTCTTTTGCTTTCTGCTTCTTTTAATACATACAGTGGCTCACATTAATATTCGGCCACCTATGATTATCGCCGTTTCATGGCCTTATGTTACATTAGTAATGAAGATAAACATAAATCATATTGCACAATCATTCTTGTGTGCTTTAAATGAAATGTAGCGGTAGCCAATAACGGAAATGAGCAATGCAACTTAACAAATAATATGATTTTGTCATCCCATGCTGCATACGTACGCCACTTTAATATTCGGCCATCATCATTCAAACACTAACATAATCCTCTTTGAAAACTAAACACACAGTTTTTTTAGTACCTGGTAGCATGGCCATTCTATTTAATTATTTTTCACAGGCGTTGTGGCATATTAGCAATTATATTCCTGGTACATTCGGAGCCAATCTTACTCCATCATTCCTTGAACCTTTTCTCTAATTCTTTTGTGGCCCTAATTGTTGTAATACGTAGTCTTCTTTTGAGTTAATCCCACAGATTTTCTATGGGATTCAGGTCGGGTGATTGAGGAGGTGTGTTAATGACTTTGGGACTGCTATACAACAGCCAGCTCTTGACAATGTATTACTTTTGTTTTGGGTCATTATCCTGGTAGAATTTAAACGTGTTCCTAATGCCCAGATTATCATCCCTCTTGTGTAGGTTTGCTGTCAGGGTGTTGAGATGGTTGTCCTTTTTCATTCTTCCATCGACACGTACAGCTTCTCCAGCACCTGCTGTAGATATACAGCCCCAGATCATAATACTACCTCCACTGTGTTTCACAGTAGGTTGTAAGTTCCCAGGTTTTAGCTCCTGATTTGACTTGCGCTATACTGTTACCCTGCCATCTGAACCAAACATATTCAATTTCATCTCATCAGCAAAAATAACATAATTCCACCAATTTTAATATTTGCCAGCGTGGTCTTTTGCGAACGTAAGTCGTTACTTCTATTCACCTCACTAATGTCAGGCTTCTTTCTAGATACCCTGCCATTATATCCTGCTCTTCTGATAACTCGTCGTATGGTTTCTGGATGGACGTTCTTTCCGCATTCATTGAGTACCTCCGTTGTAAGTTTGCTAGCACTAATTTTCGGACCATTCTTTATTTTCCTGATTAATAGACGTTCTTCTCTNGTACCTCCGTTGTAAGTTTGCTAGCACTAATTTTCGGACCATTCTTTATTTTCCTGATTAATAGACGTTCTTCTCTCTCGCTTAGTTTCTTTGGCTGTCGTTTTTGAGCATGGCTTAGATAAGACAGAAGGAAGACAAACCTTCTTATGATGTCTCCAACAGTGCACCTTGGCAGATTCAAGTTCTCCGCAATTTCTCGTTGATATTTCTTCTTTGCATGATGAAAAATGACCAGCTGCCGCTGTTAAAACGTTGTATTCNCAACCTGCAGATATTTTAATGGGCACACTGACTAGCATACGCCCAGTTAAGTTGGTAACTATGGAAGCAAAAGTAATTTCTTGTCCTAACGCTGAATTAAAAGTATTAGGTAACAATTCGTGAATAATTAAACATTTTTTTCTTTTGCTTTCTGCTTCTTTTAATACATACAGTGTGGCTCACATTAATATTCGGCCACCTATGATTATCGCAGTTTCATGGCCTTATGTTACATTAGAAATGAACATAAACATAAATCATATTGCACAATCATTCGTGTGTGCTTTAAATGAAATGTAGCGTTAGCCAATAATGGAAATGGGCAATGCAACTTAACAAATAATATGATTTTATCATCCCATGCTGCATACGTACGCCACTTTAATATTCGGCCATCATCATTCAAACACTAACATAATCCTCTTTGAAAACTAAACACACAGTTTTTTTAGTACCTGGTAGCATGGCCATTCTGTTTAATTATTTTTCACAGGCGTTGTGGCATATTAGCAATTATATTCCTGGTACATTCGGAGCCAATCTTACTCCATCATTCCTTGAACCTTTTCTCTAATTCTTTTGTGGCCCTAATTGTTGTAATACGTAGTCTTCTTTTGAGTTAATCCCACAGATTTTCTATGGGATTCAGGTCGGGTGATTGAGGAGGTGTGTTAATGACTTTGGGACTGCTATACAACAGCCAGCTCTTGACAATGTATTACTTTTGTTTTGGGTCATTATCCTGGTAGAATTTAAACGTGTTCCTAATGCCCAGATTATCATCCCTCTTGTGTAGGTTTGCTGTCAGGGTGTTGAGATGGTCTTCCTTTTTCATTCTTCCATCGACACGTACAGCCTCTCCAGCACCTGCTGTATATATACAGCCCCAGATCATAATACTACCTCCACTGTGTTTCACAGTAGGTTGTAAGTTCCCAGGTTTTAGCTCCTGATTTGACTTGCGCCATACTGTTACCCTGCCATCTGAACCAAACATATTCAATTTCATCTCATCAGCAAAAATAACATAATTCCACCAATTTTAATATTTGCCAGCGTGGTCTTTTGCGAACGTAAGTCGTTACTTCTATTTTCCTCATTAATGAAATGCTTCTTTCTGGNTCTAGATACCCTGCCATTATATCCTGCTCTTCTGATAACTCGTCGTATGGTTTCTGGATGGACGTTCTTTCCGCATTCATTGAGTACCTCCGTTGTAAGTTTGCTAGCACTAATTTTCGGACCATTCTTTATTTTCCTGATTAATAGACGTTCTTCTCTCTCGCTTAGTTTCTTTGGCTGTCGTTTTTGAGGTACCGAATCTATTCTGTCTTCCTTCTGAAACCTTCTTATGATGTCTCCAACAGTGCACCTTGGCAGATTCAAGTTCTCCGCAATTTCTCGTTGATATTTCTTCTTTGCATGATGAAAAATGACCAGCTGCCGCTGTTAAAACGTTGTATTCCTGCCGTACGTCCCATTTTCCTGACTGACGCAGCCAACAGGGCTGCCCAATACAACCTCTCAGCGCAGAGAGTGCGCAGGGAATGAAACGAGGTACGAACGCAATGTGCATCATGCCTGTGCCACGCGTCCACCACAACTGGCCGAATATTAAAGTGGCGTACTTATGAAGCACGCGAGGACAAAATATTGTGTTTCATTAACTTGCACTGCTAATTTCAGTTTTTGGCTACTATTGCACTTCATTTAAAGCACACAAGAATGATTGTGCAATATGTTTTGTGTTTATTTTCATTTCTAATGTAACACAAGGTTATACAACTGCGATAATCATCGGTGGCCGAATATTAATGTGAGCCACTGTACATATGATTGTAAGAATGGCCAAATTTGTGAAATATTTCTTTTCTAATAATTTTGCAGTTTCACTTGTCAGGCGCATGAATAAAGTGACCAGGTCCACGGCAATGTTAATATTATATATGTCGGAATAATACACAATGAGTATACAAGTAGATCTTAAGCAGGGCTCTTAAAAGTGCTGTTTACCGCGAAGAACATATATATATCAAGAAATACAGATTATATTCTCCAAATGTATGATAAATTTAGTTTTACGTCTTACAGTTTTCCTCAGAAAAGGACAACAGCGACTTACATATTACGTGGTGTCACAGGTGCGCGCGGTAAGCGGGTGGCACGAGCGGAAAGCGGGGGGTGAGGGGGCAAGAGACAAGATGGCGGGCGGCAAGCGAGCGAGTGTCGTGTCCTATGTGCAGGCGATAGACGCGAGAGAGCAAGAGTGAGTGAGTGGAGAGATTTGGACGGCTCTTAACATAGATGTAATGAGAGCCGATGAGGGTGAAACGAGGTGAATATGGAGCAGCGCCGGAATGCAAGGGCGGGAGTAAACGGGAGATCCCCGAGAAAACCCACCCGACCAGCGGCATCGTCCGGCATGATTCCCACATGCGAAAATCCGGGAGCGACCCCGTCGGGAATCGAACCTCGAACCCTGTTAGCCTAGGTGGGAGGCGAGTAGTCTAACCATTACACCACTGCGGCCTTGCGAGAGCGCAAAGGCAATCGGTTGCCTACATCGGGAGTTGAATACCACTTGCAGAAAGTGTTGCACGTAATTTTTATGTTACGAAACGCAAACGGCAAAGTGAAAATGTTACGAGGGAAAGGCGTTGCACGCATGGCATTTATAGAGATCGCGTTGAGTTTGGTGCATTCCGCCATCTTGATGAACAGCTTAGTGACGATAATTTCTTGTGCAGTCGTTACGCAAGCGTGACACCACAAACATACGACTGCATTGCAGATGTAATACGCAGTCGATTTCCACTAATTGCTACGAACTTCCAGGTGCCGATATCCGTTGAGGCGAGGTTACCCTGAGGTACCCTGAGGTAAGTAGTTTCAAATTCTAAAATACCAGCTAGAATAATTGAATATAACGAAATAAAATTAAAATAAACACGTGCTTTATAAAGCTGTTATAATATTTGCTTTATTTTCGTAAAAGCTCCGGCTTTTATATTTACAATAATAAAACAGCAGAAAACATTGTGCCTCATACACGGCAAAAATATCGTAAACAAAATTAAATATCCACTTCAACAAAGAAATGCATCGAGTCCTTGGTACAAACCACATACAAACAAATTCCACAAAAAACCAAATTGGCTCAAAAATAACGAAACTTATTTACTAAAAGACCCTGAAACAAATAAAGAGAAAGCGATATAACTCAAATAAATCAATCATGCTGGGTGATCGTACATGACACCAAAAAGAGAATCAAATTTAATTTAGTATATTTAATAAGTATATATACACTTATATATACATGTATATAAAATACTTTTTGTATAATTAATAACATATAGGCCTGTTGTAAAATATTTAACATCGATAACAAGACGTGACTTGTGGTAGTTCGTTACTAAATCTTTTGTTTCCTTTTTTATTTTACTTTGTTTCAAAACATTAACAGACATAATGTCTTCAAAAAATGATTATTTGGAAAGCGAATAACTGAAAGCACAATAAATTGGTTAAAGTCTCTATTAAAACTTGACCTAAAGTTCTTGGAGAATCCTTCATAACACAAAATTAATCGTCTTTTGACAGAATAGAAAAAGAGATAATTAATATAGACGATTAATCGTTTTGCAACCACAACACAATTTCATTAGTTTTATTAAACTTTGGTTACAACAACGTCAAAGTAAATCGGCTGCTCGCATTTTAAAATTATTAAAAGAGGTACCCCAAACAAAAGGCCAATTAAACATGTTATTTACCAACAGCATATATTTAGAAAGACCAAACTTTTAAATGTCTATAACAAAAGTTACTAGTGGAGCTCTGAAATTAGCACTTCACGCCAGATCCATAGTGCTTGCCGCTTATGAAACAAACTGATTTGATCGCACCTGCTTAGCCCGCTTTCTTCCCCCGTCGCCCGCCCGTTCACCGCTTCCACGTTGAACACGTACATTACTGTAGCTTGCTTTGTTTACTTGTATACCCGCCCGCTTCAACCGCGTGCACGTAGGACAAGGCCTTATATTGATTACTGCTGGCGCCAGGGACAGCCAACAATCCCGGAAGAAAATATTGCATCCAATCTTTCTTCTTCCATTTCCCAACCATTGCTTTGATTTTCTAGTGCTTAATATTTTCCAGTTCTTAATGCCAGTCCTTCATACGCAATAAGGCCATCAAAAATACGACCTACAGTTAATATAACTTTTTAACTCGTTGCCACGACAAATCATAACAAACAAAAGGCGACCACGAGTTCGCTACCAGTGCTCCTTCATCAGTTAAATTAAGATAAATAATAAGAATGAACAAATATTATAACCCACGATTTCGCTTCACAAGAAGGAAGAAATTTGTTGAGGTAAAAGTAGATTGGATTCTAATGGAGCACTGCAGTCGATAATAAAACACGCAGGATTCATTAGACACGATAATGTCTCGAGTGTTAGGGGATTGTAAAGCAGAGGCTGCTGACACATCAATCCACGAAATACTCGGGACTTTAGTGATATTGTTTAATAATATTTTTAATTATTTATTTATTCATGTATATTTCAGCATCGAAAGTAATTATTTTTGTAACCGAAATGAACGTAAATAAATGCAATGATCAACAATTTTTTTTTTATTACTACCAATATTTTTTTACACACATCCTAAGTAATTGTTATTATTTTTCTACTTGACCACAGTATTCTTGCAAAGTGTTTCTTTCTGAAACATCTAGAGTAGAGATGCGATTAAAATTTGATTAAAAATAGATGTACAGTCGAGGGTAGAGCTTCCACCATTGGAAGCCACGCTAATTTTACGTTAATAAATAAATAATATATATTTTTGTTTCCCATTCACGCGTCCGTCCTTAAATATTTCCCTCTCATACACCCTTATAAATTGTACTTCATGAAAGTCCCGCTATTTTTTAACCAGTCCTCCGGATTTAGCAACACGTGGATGTGGAAGTGGAATCGCCTTGATCTCAGACAGCTGTGCGGGCTTTTTATCAGCTACAAACTAAGCACTGAACGGCGCGTTTCCCGAAGTTATTTACCAGTTGCTTTATTTGTCCGCTGGAGCGGCAACAACAAATCTGGCGCGAGATATCCCCGACTAACTGGGGCAGATAAGGGCGCATCTCCGGCACTTTCCGCCGCCTTCCCGAGCCTTATCAGATGCCTCGCGGAGGACCGTCGTGCAACGACTAGCCGCTGACGCCGCCGAAGGAGGAAAGTTACGCACCGCCACGTTGGCAGCACCCGCGATGGCGGCGCGAGATATCGATAGCTCTCGCTCACACACGAGCTCGGGCCGCGATAGCCAAATACGCGCGCGGTAGTCGGGACAAGATACGCGAAAGCGAGCGGATCCCCCTCTCCCCCTACCAATCGCGTGCAGAACTCATTTGTTCGGCGGCGATGATGCAAGATCGATCGCGATCGATAGTGGAGCTCGCGCGAGTCGGGCCGCGGGAAAACAAACGACGACACTTAATGGACTTGGCGTCGCTGTAAACATGCCGGCTATTACCCGGCGTTCCGCGGAGTCGACGACGGGGACTTTGTTTCGAGCCCCGGGACGCGGGATAGTCGGCGATTCATCAGCCGGTCAGTTGGTGAAGTGGTCACCGCATTCGCCACTTCCTCGTTAGCATATCGTTACCGAGGAGTTCACCTCGTTATACTGACGGGAATAGGTCACTGTGAAGGGAAGCAATGTCGCTCCCGTGACTCCGAAACGATTGTCGGCGTCCATCACGCTTGTTTGTTGGCCGGCGTAACCACATTCCCTAGAATAGTGGTCCTGTTTTCGACTTTATGCCCAGTCTACCGTAGAAAACCGGGGATATTTTAAGATTTAAAGTTATTAATCATACATTGACTCAGCTAATTTAAACAATTAATGTGAATCAGTGGCGTGTGGTGAAGTGTTTCAAGGTAAGCTGGCGTTTGTTCAGTGCTACATACACTCGGCGCACGCAGCTGGAACCGGTAACCAGAGTGGAGCCGAGAGAAACTCAATATACTGTGGCCACTCACGAGAGTGCTGTGACGTCAAAGGCACTACTACGTTTAAGTGGTCGATGTGTAAACTAGCAAACGATTAGATACAGCACAGAGCAAGACACAGCTTACCTTGCAACAGTTCACTACACGCCTATGATGTGAATTCTCCCATTCATTAAAACGAAGTTCCTACAGCGTAAATTCTTTTGTAGAGAATTACTACCAGCTTTTCTTTATATCCACGCTACTTTCGCCGTGTTGACTCTACCGGACGGAAAATTTGTAAATTGAAGACTGTACGTGTTTTTGCCTTTACATAAGCTGATAATTCCAGCATCTGCAGTTTATAAGTTGGCAGTTGTTTTTATGACATGCCATGCATTTTTTTTAGATACAAAGTAATGATTTGGTTATTCTATTGGTAACTGTTAATTGCCGGCACATATTTCTCTAAAGCGTATCGAATTTAGGGCAAATAAAACAATATTTATCAATACATGATCATTATCTGACACATTGTCACGTAATGTTTACTGAGGTTCTCTCTGTCTTACTTCGTAGCGTTTGCCCTTCAAACGGCACGCCACGCGCCATGCCGAGAGTGCAGGAAAGACCGCACGTGCATGTCTACCTTTGAGACGCTTTTACTTCACTGCCCAAATTTCTGCTTATCGCGAAAAATGAAAAACTCCGGTCGCTAACAACACGAACAAATTTCGCCGCAATATTAACAAGAAAATTCCTACAGTCCACTCGCAGTTTCTTCGCACTTTTTGAATCCAACCTTTGAAAAATCACCCCACGTATGTCGTATTATTTTGTTTGTTTCCTAAATATATCGTGTTTAAATATAATGGTTTATCGCGGGAAAGCTGTCTGTTTCATTGGATTCCAGGTAATATGCACACGTCAGAAAATAATCTTTCGGTATTGGCTACCGTCTGTATTTGAAACTATTTTCCCATTTATCTAGGCCAGTGAGAATTCTGACACACTAAAACTGGACCTTTATGATGTATGTGAAATGTCAAGCCGAATCAGAAATGCATCACACAGTCATAGAAGGAGCAGAAAGTTATAGAATAGTGTTTATACGATGTGGGCTCAAAGATTTTTCGCGATTTTCCAATATCCCTTGTGTTATAACAACAGTTTTATACTTATGGTTAAATTGAACCATAACTTACGTATTTTTATCTCTAAATTATAATATTTTATTTATAATCAATAAGAACAAAAACAAGAGAGAGTGTCGGTAATGCCTAGTAAGAAGTAGCTCACATGAAATATATTATTAAACTGAGTGCGCACGAATGCGGTGCGTTGTCCTTTCGGTGTAATTTTTCCAGACTTGGTTAAGGCCCCCGTCTACCTGGAACTTTTTCCCACGTTTAGGCCGAGAAGCGCGGGAGCGATAAGGGTGACACTGCCACGCGCATCAAGTACGCCATCGCCGCTTAGCGCAAGGCTCTGAACTGGCGTGCAGTGTTCTCCTCGTGCTGCGTGTACCTATGGGACTTTCAGAGGTGACCATATTATATTATTAGTGGGAAGTCTTTAGGAAGGTTCAGTGCAGGCCCCTATAGTAGTTTTGTATGTATCTGATGAGTGGAGTTTGAGCTACAGCACCTTGGAAAGGTCGTTTTTTTTTAGCGGTTTTGGAGTACTCTGAATTGATGTTTCTAAGGTACGTGATATTTTGAAAGTACTTAACAGCTCTCGTCTGAAGTGTGTGTTATTTTCGTAGATCAACACGTTGGACGCACGCTTAATAGTTTCGTTGAAAAACTTGTATTTCGAATACCCTGCAACGCAGTTCAAGTGCCAGGTAGACGGGCGCCTTAAGCTCTTTTTGAACGAGGCGGAGGAATAGCCTGAAAGTAAAACTTTTAGCGGGGCTTTAGGAAATGTTGAAGTAACAGTGGAAGTACTACACATGTACGTATACCTGCTTTGCGACTCTGAGCGAGGCACCTAGGCGTTCTCGGAGAACCAACGCAGCAGCGGCGTCTAGCCGGTCGAATGGGCCGGCAGCTTCTCCGGCGCGCCCCGGCGGCGTGTTGTCAAGTCCGCACGCCACTGGATCGAGGGCTATACTGAGGCGCTGGCTGGGGCATGGTCACGAGGCACTACGCGATTCTTCTACGTGCCACCAATGCACGCAGTTGATGCTTGGCTTCTAAGTGATGCGTAATACGTATACAACTTCTTTCGTAACAGTCAACCAGCTTGCAGTAGCGTTCATTTCAAAATTTTCAATTTTCTCTATAACCCAATATGTGATACTTTTATTGAATATTCTCGTACACTGCAGTTTGTTACATGTGTTCCTGTGAAATACTTTAGCGTATCATTTTTAACATTCGATTGTGTAGATAGAAATAATCATTGTAGTGTACAATTTTCGTGTGTAATAGTAAGCGTATACAAATCTAGCAAAACATAATGGTAGGCAAGATTATGAGGATTAAGTTTTAGTATTACATAATTTCAGACTGTGTTTATGATTCTACATTTTATTATCAACTGAAAGAAATACTTAACTCAATACAACAGCACCCCTTTAAAGTTTACGACCACGCAAGATGTAAATGAAAACTTGAACATTGCATGATATAGAACATAAATCAATAACAGAAATAATAAAACAATGTGGAACCATTTAATACATCTTTTAAAAAAATTTACTGAAAATTAGGTACCATATGAACACTTGTTGGTGTTTTTAATACATTGTTTTCACATAAGGCACATTACTTCAAACAAATGTGAATTGTGTTTGATACCCAAGTCTTAGGTCTCAACATGGATGGCAATAATCGGTGCATTTATAATTTCCCGGATACAAACCTTCAACGAGTTGAAAGCGAACTAACAACGATGTAAACCCCATTTTGCTAGCTAATGACGCTTCTTATTACTGTAAACATTGTCGTCACATATAATAATAATTGTATTCATTTAAACTCCGCTTAAGATGTTGTATATATTTGTCACAAACAGAATACTACTTACATTTTTCGTTACCTTGCAGCCGAAGACTCAATAGTTTCTCTCTCAAATGCAAGGAAATGATTGCTGCCATGTACAACTGCTGTAGAGAAATAAATTTTATCTTAATTTTTATCCTCCGATAAAACTGAATTCCAAAAGTGAGTGAGCGAAGAGATTTGGACGGCTCTTAACATCGAGGCCTTGAGAGCCGATGAAGGTGATTGAGGTGAGTATGGAGCAGCGCCGGAATGAAAGGGCGGGGGAAGCGGGAGATCCCCCGAGAAGGCCCGTCGACAAACGGTATCGTCCGGCACGATTCCCACATGCGAAAATCCCGAGTGCCCCGGCCAGGATTGAACCCGGATCGCCTTGGCGGGAGGCGAGCAGACAAACCGCTCAGCCACCGTGGCCCCTGATTTACAAAAGTGATGACTCGATTTTTATTAGTATGAACTTTTCTTGGATTGCTGAATTTCAGTGTTACTGCCAACACATTTCTGTAACAACAGTTCTGAAGTTGTAAATCTACAAATGTGACAAATTTACGGGATTTTCTTTGTAAATTTGCAAAAATGACAAAACCTACCATGCGAGTAGAAAGATTTTGTCAGTGCCACTACAAACACAGCTGTTGTAAGTTTACAAAAGTGCTATTTTACAGGAAGAATACTGTATTTTTACAAATTCCTGTAAAAGTACAGAAATATCGTTGTACGAACTACAAAGATTTTTTACGGTGTGGTTAGAAATAAATTTAGTTTTTAAATTTGGCAAATGTGTAGCTTATTTTCCTGACAATGTGAATTCAATTAACAAAAAAAAAAAAAACAACTTGTTTGTAAATTTATTATTGCCCTCGTTTGGTTTTCTCTTTCAATTTCCTCTCGTTTTATGTTACTCATGTGAATAGGCTTTGTTCCATTTGAAAAAAAAACCAAACTTTGTTCAAGGAATACACATTATAATAAGTATTAAAATCTGTGTCTGGTCTGCAATTACGAACCCTTGTCTAAACTTCAATTCTGTGAAACCAGCATATCAATAGCACCTTTCATTTCCAAAATATTTGTGTTCAAGATTGAGGTGATACGCTCTGTACAGGCGGTCACACGGCTAACTGAGAACGACCAATAGAATCAATCGTTTCTTGTAAAACTCTCTTGAAATAAAATAGGACAATGCTCTTCTCCTGCTTTCGTACGAGATCTAGCTTGCACGTGATTTATTGCGAGAGCGCCACCTTGCACAAGTTTTGCATGTACCTTGCGCCGTATAAAAGCTGCTCTAAGTTTGCAGTTTCTGCCATATCTATTCACGGAATTCTCAGGGTTCCAACAATAAATTAACATAACAAAGAATTTTCTCAGTTCTCCAGCTGTTCGAAGAGTTAAAAGCCCATAAAATGAGCAATAAAATTAAAATAAGGTAAATTATTTTGGCTCTGGTAGATTCATGCTGTGTCCTAATTTACCTGCTGAAAACCGTTTCCTGGCTTCGGGCCCTAGAGAATTGCTTCCTGAATATGACGTCACACTGTCGCTGTGCGAATTCGCGGCAAGGCCACTGATGGGTCCTTGAATGTCCCCTTCAGCCAAGAGCACGAGTGAAGGCCCTTTCACACGGCCTACACTGTTGAGTTTTGTTTCTCAGTTATTTCCAAACAGTTTTGCAGCTTCTTTGTGCAATTTTATGGACAGTGCTGTCCGTAAACAAACTGTGCATGCGTCGCAGATTGCGAAACAACGAAGGGATCAAGCGAATGTGGGGAATTGCTGGCAATGAAGGGATCAAAGGACAAGTGAACTAGGGTGCGTGGCAGCGAATCCGGACACTGACATAGGGCGTGTCTCAATTTAAAGAAAACTCCTTCGAGAGAGCACTCTTTCGCACAACCTGGGGAGAGCACTGCTTCGCGCTCTCTCACGCTCTCGCTCTGTGAAACTGAGACCATCACTCCCACGTCTCGCAGACAGCTGATGCCAAAAAAGGTGCGAAATCATATAAAGCTAAAATCTCGGCAATAACCATCGGAATAAATTTATATTCACAAATAGTTATACCACTACCGGAATAGTTATTAGCAGATTAAATATTTTTCTTTTTTTTATATATATGTTACCATCATGTTGCAGCAAAGTGACAACAAATGCGAGACTTTGTCAGATATCCATATTTATATTTGTATAAATACGTTATATTTAAGTTATTTCGTTGACTAAAACAGTTGAAATTCTTCACTTACAGGTAAAATGCGACGTGGCTTTGACCCAGAAAGCTACCATAACCTTATCCAATCGCTGAAACAACGTAAACAAATACGACGCGTGGTCAGAGAGTGCGAGAGACCGCCAGCGAGTACACAACTTCGTGCTCTCTCCGACGAACTGAGACGACCAAAGAGCGCTCTCTGGGCCGATCGAGTCGCGGCCTTAGTATCCAAGGAGTCATCCATCCTAGAATGATAAATGAAACAGCAGTTACTAGCTACGGCCTTTATTGGGCACTCTCTACAGGACTACAACCGCTGCATGTCGCTCTATCCCTTCTTGTGCTTTTTTTTCATTCCCGACTGTTGCAGCCCTGGGCTTGCATCCTCGGGATCAGCGGTGTCCCAGACTGGAGCCAGGGCATCAGATGCTTCCCACGTGGCTGCAGCATGCGCGTACTAAAATGAAAACACACTTATCTTACGTTCTGACTTCAGAAACAACAGCTTTAATTGTTTTAATGATATGATTACAGCGCAACAGAGTAAACTATTTTTTTTTAAGAACTAATTTGCAGTAACTCAAATTCATGTCGCTTCCTTGTCTGTAATTTAAAACGCAGCCATTCGATCCTATCCAGCTCTGAACAGATACAAATTTGACCTCAGGAAATTCCGTCATACTTATTTTCCCTCGATGTTCCACTACTTTGGTCGGTAAAAAAAAATNACAAATTTGACCTCAGGAAATTCCGTCATACTTATTTTCCCTCGATGTTCCACTACTTTGGTCGGTAAAAAAAAAAATCGCTGTTATGATAAACATTTTCCCCAATGAGACAGATTCAACGAGGATAAGTATCGACTGTGTGATACAATTAATGGAACTTAAGTTCTACACGTCTTCCTCACATCCAGGCAGGTATAACATTCCATGAGAGAACGCTGGCTATCGATGAGTCGGGAAGGGAGGCAAGAGCAAGGGATGAATCGATATAGGTTGAGTTGAGAGATTCATTTTTTTTATTGGTAAGAAATACCGTTCAAACTGTAGACATTACTTGTANCATTTTTTTTATTGGTAAGAAATACCGTTCAAACTGTAGACATTACTTGCAAGTACTGTTTCCTCGCATAATACATTTTTAGAGTGCATAGTTTTTACGTCATGGGATGTCAAAATCGTACTTCTAGGGTTTTTGTAACGAACAAATAACGCAAACGAAAACGTTTACATAATTTTGTTAATTGATATGTTAATTAACTGTACGGAATATTGGTATACTTGCTAGAATTAAATAACTTATCCCTTTCATGGGTTTACGGACGCCAATGAATGACGTAGTCTGAATATAGTCTATTCACAGTTTCTTCACACTTTTTGAATGAAACATTTGAAAAATCACCCCATGTATGACGGGTTTAGTTATTTCCTACATATGCCATGTATCACAAGCATTTTATACCTCTGTTAACATAAAATTATCTTAATTTTCGTTAAATTGTAGTTTCACCTGCATTTAATTTATAAATTATAATATTTAATTTATAATTAATATGAATAAAAACAGTTAGAAAACGTGTGTGTTGGTAGCGCCTAGTAATAAATAGTTCTCATGCAAAATATTATTACAACTTCGTGCGCACGAATTCGGAGCGTTGTCATTTGGTGTCATTAGTTAAGCTTTGTTTGCACGAGGCGGAGGAATATCCTGGACGAAGAACTTAAGCAGGGCTTCAGAAAAGCGCGAAGTAACCCAGAATGGTTTATAAGTGATAACTGTTACGTACTCCCGTCAGCATAGTCAATAAATATACACCAGTAATCAATCACTTCTTTTCGTAACCTCTAATTTAGCAATGCGTATATTATGCAATAAGGATTCTAGATGCTGTTAATTTGTGAGCGTGAACTACAGACACTCAGTAGTAATATTGTTTATGATAAACGTAATTGTTAGCAATGCAGGATTTTCGTAAAACTAAATCATAACATTCTGGCCTGAATACCCTACGCAGCTATTTACTTTGTAAATTCACTTTCACGTTCGCTGATAAAGATGCATGATTTAAATTTCGCAGCCCAGTAAAACAATACCATAAAAATATTCGGCAAGAAGTTTACAGTTTTCTGTCAAAGTTTTAATTATGGTAGCAATTGTAGAATTCGTTCATGAATGAAATATGTGTTTACGTGCCTTAAGAATTTTGCCACATTGTTATGCGACGTGACTAATCACTACAGAGGGAGAAGTCTTCGGTGTCATTTATGTGATAGACATGAATATATCTTATATATTATCTTCTAAATTTGATTATTCACAGTGAGAGAAAGGGTTGTTCCAGCCAACAAAATACTTGTTTGTATATAGCCAAACAAATATTTAGCAGCCCCAGCAAAATATTTTCTTGAGAAAACAAAACTTGAAAAGAAACAAAATTCATTTTGTTAATTTAAGAAAATACATGACTAAATAAACAAAACCTATGTTCTGGGCCAAAAAAAAATATTCTCTCAACAAAATGTTTAGTTGAATAAACTGCATACACGTATTTGCTTGGTCACTCATTTGTTTGTCTTCGTTCGAAAATACATCTCGAGAATTCGTTTGTAATTTTTGTGACAAATCGGATAGTAACTGTGTTTGTCTGTGCATTTAACTATGCTGAATAGTGGTATAAGAATCCCAATGAAACAAGTTAAACAGGAAACTATAAGTAAAGGTGTAAAACTTGAGATATTTATTCACGTACGTTGTCCAGCATTTGAATTGAATGTATTTTAAAACATTCCTATGTCATGGGGCGCAGTTCTCGGGCGCAAATGAGTCGGGTTTGAATCTTGGTCGTGCTTCCAATTTATTTGTATAGTAACCGAAACTTTTTAATGAAAGTAAAGATAAAAATAAACCTTTAGTTGCACCAACCAAATCTTACAGAACGAAAAAAAAAATCGTTTGGTTTCTACAACAACATTTTTTATTGTCCCTATAAAAACAATCAATTTGGCTATGCCAAANAAAAAAAAAATCGTTTGGTTTCTACAACAACATTTTTTATTGTCCCTATAAAAACAATCAATTTGGCTATGCCAAAAAACTTAAGTTTATTCAATGAAACCTTTTTCTCAGTCCAGTTAGAAAGGCGAGGCCGCTACTAACGGATGTGGGAGCTGCGACCTTTGTAAGTTATACACGTATGCCATTCTGTGATTTAGTACTTAATTAGGTACGTGTAACTGGAAAGGAAGTCACGCACTGTAAAATAACACTGGAAAAAATACCTGACAATTGTAAGGTAATATTCGCAAACTTGTTTGGGAAACACATTTTTCTTTACGTGTGAGGTAGAATTGCTGCACTCTGGAGTAGAACTCACTCACACGGCAGTGCAAATCCCATACATGAATGGGAAAATTACCTTACGACGTGTGNGCACTCTGGAGTAGAACTCACTCACACGGCAGTGCAAATCCCATACATGAATGGGAAAATTACCTTACGACGTGTGCATCATCTCAGCATTTTCTGAACAGTTGGACGGGAGAAGGAAACAAAACGAGGAGCCATGTTGGACAGCTTCTAGGACTTGCAAGGTATAATACTAGGCAATAAAAACTAATCTTAAGGTAGAGAAAATATGCAAAATACAATATTATAAAATAGTTACAAATAAAACGATTGTAAAAAAAATTAAATAAGAAAATTCGCNAAAATATGCAAAATACAATATTATAAAATAGTTACAAATAAAACGATTGTAAAAAAAATTAAATAAGAAAATTCGTAAGAGACTGTGGAAAACGGATAGCATTTTGTTCCCGTGTTAAAATTTGAATATCCGCCGTTATCTTTACTCGCGTGATTTTTATGTTGAGAGAATTATTAAAAGTCTTGGAAAGTTATTGACTTCAAAGCACTAATAAAGCCACTAAAGAAATTCCACACAAACTTCGATTTGTACCGCACAAAACTAACTGAGCAATCTGTTACACAAAAAAATTATTATAACCAGTTCCAGGAATAACTAATTTGTCACGTTGCTCTTAAAATAACTGGATTGTTCAAGCTTATAAAAATATGTATTTTAGGTAAAACTTGTATAGTTATATTAGTTAAAATTTTCGCAGATAACTTAAATCAACACCTTATTTTTCGTTGTGTAATTTCGTAGTACACTTACAATCACTAATGCTTTTACGCTGACGCCGTGGTGTAATTGATAGCTCACTGATCTCCCGAGGCAGAGAACATAGGTTCGCGCCCACCCACTGGCCAGCGGCGAGGATTTTAGTATTGTGGTTTTACTTAATATACGTCTGATCAACTAGGTAAGGATGAAATTAGCAGCACAAATTTTTCTCCCGGACTACTTTTTGATATAATTTTATTATACCATATTAATATAAAACAATGTAAATATTCCTTTACTTGTACTGTATTGAAATTCTCACACTATTGCCAGGTACTTATCCGTACGATTAGGGAATATAACTTTACTTGTTAGGTAAATTTACTCTGCATTTAAGAGGTAATTTTACCTTACGTNTCCGTACGATTAGGGAATATAACTTTACTTGTTAGGTAAATTTACTCTGCATTTAAGAGGTAATTTTACCTTACGTGAAGAGGTTATTTGCTTCCCTTACATGCAAGGGAATTTTACCTCACATTTTTCTTACAGTGAGGACCGTGTGTAACGACTTTTCAAGCTTACTGACGGCGAATCTCGGTGTTCACAACCGGACGACAGTCATTAAGGTAATCAACATATTTTCGGAGCTTGCATACATTATTCTGATTTGCGAGGTAGATGGCGGTAGGAGCAGCAAAGCAGGAAACTCAGACGTTAACGATTTTCAATCAGACAGCAACTTGCTCACTCAATTTTCGAACTAAGAGGCCACGTTTTACGGAGGATGGGTTCGCCGCAAAGCACTTAAGGGTAATAGGAAATGAATTAACGCTATAGAGTTGAGTCATATTGTACAGTTACAAAATTTCGTAGAATTCTTTTGACGGGGTTGGACTTATTTTATGCCCCACCACCTCGTATGGTGCCTACCCAAGTGGAGATATTTCCCGTGCTTGGGCCGCAGAAGTTTTCATTATCATGAACACTACAGGTCGAGACCGAGCAATGGAGACAAACATCAGGAGGTAATTCCTGAAATGAAATCGAATAAAAAATACTATATCAATATATGTTCGGAATGTACAGAAACTCTGTAATAAGAGCAACTATGGTTTGAAAAGCAGAAAAGACAATGAGGGCATGAAAGATGAGAAGCAAACCAGGAAGGGCGAAATCGTCAGAGCGGGCATGGCACCAGTGGTACAGCCCCACGAAACATCACCCCTATCGCACACAGCGTGTTTATGCGCAGACCTAGAGCAGCTTGGTTAGTGAAGTGAGTGAGTGAAGAGATTTGGGCGGCTCTTAACATCGAGATCTCGTGAACCTATGACGGTGAAGTGACGTGAGTACGGAGCAGCGCCGGAATGAAAGGGTGGGGGAAATGGGAGATCCCCGAGAAAACCCACAGACCAGCGGCATCGTCCAACACGATTCCCACATGTAAAAATCTGAGAGCGACCCCGCCGGGAATCGAACTCAGTGAACCTGGGTTNGGGGGGGTAAGTAGTCTAACCAATACACTATCGTGGCCCCAGCTTGGTTAGTGAGAGGACGTGTGTTGTGCTGTGCAGTTTAAATGGATCGTATTCCCTACCAGGAACAGGTCGAGATGATCTTCACCTGCGGCCTGGCGAATGGAAATGGTCGAGAGCCCCCACCAACGTACCAGGTGAGCCACCCTCACAGACAACATCCGACCCATAAGACTTTTGCAGTGTTTCAACATTGGTGTGAAACTCGGTCCTTCAATGACACGGGTGACACGGCACGCATTTTGATATCTTGCAACACCGATATTTGCACCTATTTCTGTACGATAGTCCCTTCACGGTTACTTCCAACTTTTCTTAAGCTCTGCTTAAGTTATACTTCAAGGATATTTCTCCGCATGATGCAAGAAAAGCTTAATCGAATCTAGAAAATTACACCAAAGGGACAAAGCATCGCATTTGTGCGCACTTTTGTGTAATAATATTTTGTACAAGAACTATTTCTTACTAGGTGTTGCCAAAACACCTATTTTCATTATGTTTTTATTCATGTGAATTATTAATTAAATATTTAATTTATAGAGGAATTATAAGTATAAGTTTAATTTAACTAAAAGTAAGGTGCTTTTATGTCAACAGAAGTATAAGACGGATGTGATAAATTACAGATTCACGAAATAATTGAACACGTCATACATGGGGTAATTTTTCAAAGGTTTCATTAAAAAAGTGCGAATAAACCGCGAACATACCATATGCCACTGCCCTAAGCACAATGTTGCTGCACATTTTGCAGTGTTTCTGTACATTTCCGGACACACGTTGATATTGACATTTTTGTTTGTGTCCCTTTTAGGGAACACCTCTTGAAGTTTGTATAACGCAAATTTGCTCTTTAGGAACTTGAATTTGCTTATAATAGATAACCGTACCCCGAGGCCTGGTTTCTTAACACAGTCGACGGCTACTTCCTTCCCCGTTCTTTCCTATTTCAGATAGGGAACCTGCTGTCGGCAACATTAATCCCTACCCATCTACCTACCTACCACATGAAAGTAAAGCCGCTATAACTCTAGAACGTCATCTCGTTTGTCGGTGCTGGTGGACTTACCGCACAAAGCGCAGCGAGAAACACGACGAACAACGCGAGCAGCTTCATGGATCTGCAGTGACGAAGGCTAGGTATGCTACCTGCTATATAAATGCCTCCCCCTGAAGGTCACAGGGTCAGTCGTTGGTTCATTGTTATCCCTGTGGGCTGCAGCGTGCGGTGTGCACTTGCCGTGGTGTGAAGAGGCCGCGCGTCCGGTGGCCGGAAATAATTCCCCCGTGTTGGCGATACATCCGCAGTGAAATATGAGCAGGGAATTACGGCAGGGGGAAAAAAACAAACATCGCGTGACCATCGCGCCGACTACGTTACGTCAGCGAGAAACACTAACCTATCTTCCCCCCGTGTCCGTGCCATTGCGGGGCCGCGGTGGTGTAGTGGGACCACCCGCCTCCCACCACTTCGGTTTCCGGCGAGGTCGCTCCCGGCTCCTCGCACGTGGGAATCGTGCTGGACGCCATCGCTGGTCGGCGAGTTTTCTCGGGGATCTCCTGTTTCCTTCGCCCTTGCATCCTGACGCTGCTCCATTCCCACCTTGCTTAGACCTCATCGGCTCTCAAGACCCTGATGTTATGGTCCATACGGTATAAGAAGGCTACTTTCTGACAGTCAGTGAGTGGCAATTGATGTATACGAAACAAAGTGCCATTTACAAAATCCTGTATCAGCTGATGCACGAACGAACAAAATTTAAAATTACGTTGGCTATTCTGAGTGCACTGCCCATGCACATCAGAAAAGCAGAAAATATGCAGATAAGAAAGAGTTCTTATATTTATTAATACATTTTATTTTACAAGGTCACAAAACAATGGTTGTTAGTGTTTAAAACTAAACTTCGTGATAATGTAGGTATGTATAGGTGTTCAAAATGAAATGTACAATAGAACGATACGACGTGGTAAAGTTTTCTGAAGTTGTGCTAACTTCAGAAAACTTTTTCACGTCGTATCATCCCTCTCCAACCTCGCTTTCAACACGTCCTTTATATTAATTCCAAAAGCATACAGAAATATTGCATAATACTGTTGAATTATTTTTTCTAATAATTTGACGAAACGACACGAATTTGAAATATATTTCCAGCCCGTAATCTAAGAACAATCAACTTAAAATAATACGCTATCTGTTATCCAAAAACAGCGGCTCAAACTTCGCCGTGACGCGCTGTGCGCGCGATCTCTCGGATATTATGCGAGGTATTACCAGCCAGAAATGAACCTCTTTTTTGCGCGATATATAACGAATTTACAAACAAATGCCAATAGTTATATTTTTCCACGAGCTCTGCATAATTTTTAAAGTAACATATATTTCATGTAAAATGATTTGGAGTAAAAGTCATTTATATTCGGCCGGTAATCGTTCGTCTACGTAAATTATACGCCATATTGTTCTCATGAAACCCATCTCCTTGTTTGTAGAAAGTGAGACGCGTGAATAGTTTTTAAGCAATTCTAATGTTATTCCACGTCACATATTTCCAACTCGAATATATTAGCTATAACGTCCAAAGTGTGATAATAGATACAACAGACCGTCTCGCATATGTTAACCCAAATTCACTATCTCGGACAAATTAAAAAAGAGTTAGCAAATATTTAATTATTTACAACATTTTATATTTTTACTTTTATAAGCTACTTATTTTTTTTAACAGATGTCAGTCTTAAAATATCTTAAAATTTGTTTAGCATACAGTACAATGGCAAGTGGATTAGCTGACAGCGTGTTGATAAAAAATACAGCCCCGACTTGATGGACCAGCTGATGGCGGAAGGATACGTAGTTAGATGTAGTCAGATGTAAACAGTGGCGCTACTTTCGCAGACCTTACAGAAAGTGGCCTTCTTATACAGTATGGACTAAGAGCCACCCTAATCTCTCCACTCCACTTCGTGCCATTTGTTCTAAGGGAATTTTACATCGTTATTTGAACTAATCTGAGAACGTAATTGTCTCTTATGTCTATGTGTATTTCCATGCGATGTTATGCCATTGGAGACATCGCACCTCCAGACGTGTTCTGAAAGAAGAATTTCAATAGGCACCAGCTCGTGGTGTCACCATCTGCTGATAAAATATTTTTAAAACTAATTTTTCTTTGCGTAAATATTAAATCCTCTTATAATTTATTTGTATAAGAAACGGTCAAGCAAGAACTGATACACTACTTCTTATAAAAGGCATCGAAGTGAAGGTTGCTAAAGCGTAAATCTTGCAAATTCAACAGAATTCAACAGGTTACAATTTGAAACAGCCATTTTATTTATTTCAGTTTTATATGAAACATTTTACGTAACATACATACAGATAAACCTTTCGGTATCAGAGCTTATAATGATTTTTTTTATACANGTTTTATATGAAACATTTTACGTAACATACATACAGATAAACCTTTCGGTATCAGAGCTTATAATGATTTTTTTTATACACGTAAACACCTGTGATCATGCGATATTAGGTGAAGCTTCAGAAAAAATAGAAATAATAGCAGTGCTGTTAAATGTAGTCATGAAAAAGGAAAGACAATAATCTGTTCGACTAACTGTGTGGAATGCTGCGAGTGAAACAACATGGCGTCACGATCAAACTCGCGAGTAATGTTATTTGTTGTATAGAGATGTGTGCGGAGCTGCAATCGCGTGTTCGTGAACGCTGAAATCGTTATATATATACACCTCGCCCATATTGTAGCACGTAGTCAATTTATGGTTACGTCCATCTTCTCTGAAGCCCTGTTGAAGTTCTGCTCTCAGGCTATTCCTCCAACTTATGCTAACAAAAATTGATCAAGTCTAGAAAATAACACCAGAGACACAACGGATCGCATTTGTGCGCACTAAGTTTAATATTATTTTGCATGAGAACTATTTCTTACTAGGCGCTACCAACACACCTACTTTATCTTTGTTTTTATTCACATTAATTATAAATTAAGTATTATAATTTATTTATAAAATACAATGAAGAGTCAAAAAAACTGGCATAGGCGTGCGTATGCAAATAACAGATGTATGGAACGAATCAGAGTAACGCGATGCAGTCGGCAGCTAGATCGGTTACTGCTGCTACAATGGCAGATTATCAAGATTNGTTTTATATGAAACATTTTACGTAACATACATACAGATAAACCTTTCGGTATCAGAGCTTATAATGATTTTTTTTTATACACGTTAACACCTGTGATCATGCGATAATAGGTGGAGCTTCAGAAAAAAATAGAAATAATAGCAGTGCTGTTAAATGTAGTCATGAAAAAGGAAAGACAATAATCTGTTCGACTTACTGTGTGGAATGCTGCGAGTGAAACAACATGGCGTCACGATCAAACTCGCGAGTAATGTTATTTGTTGTATAGAGATGTGTGCGGAGCTGCAATCGCGTGTTCGTGAACGCTGAAATCGTTATATATATACACCTCGCCCATATTGTAGCACGTAGTCAACTTATGGTTACGTCCATCTTCTCTGAAGCCCTGTTGAAGTTCTGCTCTCAGGCTATTCCTCCAACTTATGCTAACAAAAATTGATCAAGTCTAGAAAATAACACCACAGAGACAACAGATCGCATTTGTGCGCACTAAGTTTAATATTATTTTGCATGAGAACTATTTCTTACTAGGCGCTACCAACACACCTACTTTATCTTTGTTTTTATTCACATTAATTATAAATTAAGTATTATAATTTATTCATAAAATACAATGAAGAGTCAAAAAAAACTGGCATAGGCGTGCGTATGCAAATAACAGATGTACGGAACGAATCAGAGTAACGCGATGCAGTCGGCAGCTAGATCGGTTACTGCTGCTACAATGGCAGATTATCAAGATTTAAGTGAGTTTGAACGTGGTGTTATAGTCGGCGCACGAGAGATGGGACATAGCATCTCCGAGGTAGCGATAACATTTGGATGTTCGCGTACGACCATTTCACGAGTGTACCGTGAATATCGGGAATCCGGTAAAACATCACATCTTTGACATCGCTGCGGCCGGAAAACGATAGTGAAAGAACGGGACAAACGACGACTGATGAGAATCATTAAACGTGACAGACGTGCAACCCTTTCACAAATTGGCGCAGTTTTCAATGCCTCCTGCATACCTTCAGACATTAGTCGAGTCCATGCCACGCCATCTTGCGGCACTTCTGCGTGCTCGGGGGCCCTACACGTTATTAGGAAGGTGTGCCAGTTTTTTGGCTCTTAAGTGTATAAGTAAATGTTCAATTTAACAAAAATAAAATACTTATATGTTAACATACTTATAAAATGTTTGTGATACATGGAGTAGGCATGATTTTTCTAAGGTTTGATTAAAAAAGTGCGAAGGCAGTGCGAAAAGACTGCATAAGGCGTGCCTATTAAACAATGAGACAGATAAGTAACTCAACTTAATTTTTTACGTCGTCGGTATACTGCAAACGTGACCACGTCAAAAAAGGCACCATTTCAACATTCGCCTAAAGTGATTTCGGGAAACCGGAATCAGGAGGGCCGGACCGGGAATCACACCCGTATCCTCCCGAATACGAGTAAGGGGCCGCGGTGGTGTAGTGGTAAGACTACTCGCCTCACACCTAGGCGAACCGGGTTCGATTCCCGNGCTCTTGCATTCCGCCGCCGCTCCATACTCACCTCATTTCACCTTCGTCAGCTCTCAAGACCTCGATGTTAACAGTTGCCCAAATCTCTCAGCTCCACTCCATTCTCTGAGAGCGAGTATGAAGGTTTAATAGCGCTACCTAACTCTGTTATTAAAAAATATTTCTCCTCGTCACTAATTCGGATAAACAAAGTCGCTTTATTTAATAGGAACACCTCGAATACCACACGAGCAATAAAAACAGACCGTATGCAATGTTTTTTTTATCACACTTCACGTTTACAATTAAGTAATGAGATCTTTTTTTTTTTCTTTAATTCACTATTTACAAATCCGTAAAGGTTTTCTACTAGCTGGCGCATTAATCTCAGACATTAATCAACTCGGTTNCGCTCTTGCATTCCGCCGCCGCTCCATACTCACCTCATTTCACCTTCGTCAGCTCTCAAGACCTCGATGTTAACAGCTGCCCAAATCTCTCAGCTCCACTCCATTCTCTGAGAGCGAGTATGAAGGTTTAATAGCGCTACCTAACTCTGTTCTTAAAAAATATTTCTCCTCGTCACTAATTCGGATAAACAAAGTCGCTTTATGTAATAGGAACACCTCGAATACCACACGAGCAATAAAAACAGACCGTATGCAATGTTTTTTTTTATCACACTTCACGTTTACAATTAAGTAATAAGATCGTTTTTTTTTCTTTAATTCACTATTTACAAATCCGTAAAGGTTTTCTACTAGCTGGCGCATTAATCTCAGACATTAATCAACTCGGATCTTTGCCAGAGTTTGAAAATCGTAAGGACTTTTCCGTTATTAAGGAAATAAGGGGAAATGTGGCCAGCGGCCAGCACATTGCAATAAAAAATATTTTCTTGATCATCACACAACGTATTAATTTGAATTCGTTCTGGTATGGATACCAACCACTAAAGACTTAACAGTAGTTAGTGTAAGAGTTGGAACTCAATAAATAAAAATATACAACTCATATTATTCTGAAGACAGCATTATTCTATTTATTAAGTTCCATAGTTGACAATCGACGTGAAATTTTTTTAATAAATGTCACTTTACTTTCAGATTCAGTAATTCCATGAAAATGTTTGGTTTTTTTAAAAATAAATGGCAGGCGATTACAAAAACAGGAACATTTAAAAACTTGTGAGGTTACTAAATAAGTATTTCAGCATTATTTTAAGTACACGAGGATTATATACCGTTTATTAAATTATGTATAAAGGTTATTTGAAAAATAAGCTTATAAGCCTATACCAGATAACGGTTTTAAAACTGCGTCAAATTACCTCCAAAAATGCTTCTGTGCTTGTAGCTGATGCATTCCAATTACTTAAAGAACTGTAGGGATAAAACGAATTTGGAATAAATCGAAATATAAACATTATATTTAATATAAAATAAAAACGGAATCTCAATTGATTACAAATTTTTAACACTGATAATACTTTTATTTATTCACATTTACATTAGATTATATACAGAAAGAGATTTAATAGTCTTCTCTTTGCGAAACAGGTGATGTTGACTTTCATGTATCAGTCTTGCATTTCTCTGGTCAAATTTCTGCTACACTCCTGCAAATAAAGAAAATATTATTGCGTATTAGTTCCTGGAGGAAAACAGAGGAAAAAAAAAAACAATATTTTTAGAACCTTTAAAAAAAAACTCCTCATGAATTGCTTAGGCTGGTGAGAGGGGTGGAACGCACAAACGTTAACTGGGCTGACTTGATCCCCCCTCCGCCCCCAACCATGTTAAAGCACTAATTTTCAATCTTAACTCAAATTTGTTTTGGTAGTAGTACGCTAGCATGTGAAATTTCACGCGGTAAGTTGATATTAAGATGATACGATACGTCCACAGAATACAAGCATTGAATTGTGTACGCATTCGAAAGTCAAACAAAAGTAGCATTGGTATAAAACTCTTTTTAAAATATTAAAAAAATAATGATAATACATTTTGGTGAATTACTGCATGGTTTTTTTTTCTGCCGCCGTATAATTGTAGTTTTCTTTGCAGTATAAGAAAAACATTGGAATAAAATATGTCTTATTCCAACATGAATGTATGAAATATTGTCCTTCAAAATAGCTTATTAATAAAATTTTGGCAAACTTTTTTTTTAATAGACTTAAATATAAACGAACACACCACCTGTCTCAAAATNGTGCTTGTAGCTGATGCATTCCAATTACTTAAAGAACTGTAGGGATAAAACGAATTTGGAATAAATCGAAATATAAGCATTATATTTAATATAAAATAAAAACGGAATCTCATTTTGATTACAAATTTTTAACACTGATAATACTTTTATTTATTCACATTTACATTAGATCATATACAGAAAGAGATTTAATAAACTTCTCTTTGCGAAACAGGCGATGTTGACTTTCATGTATCAGTCTTGCATTTCTCTGGTCAAATTTCTGCTACACTCCTGTAAATAAAGAAAATATTATTGCATGTTAGTTCTTGGAGGAAAACAGAGGAAAGAAAAAACAATATTTTTAGAACCTTTAAAAAAAAATAAACTCTTCATGAATTGCTTAGGCTGATGAGAGGGATAGAACGCACAAATGTTAACTGGGCTGACTTGATCCCCCCTCCACCCCCAACCATGTTAAAGCACTAATTTTCAATCTTAACTCAAATTTGTTTTGGTAGTAGTACGCTAGCATGTGAAATTTCACGCGGTAAGTTGATATTAAGATGATACGATACGCCCACAGAATACAAACATGGCATTGTGTACGCATTCGAAAGTCAAACAAAAGTAGCATTGGTATAAAACTCTTTTTAAAATATTAAAAAAATAATAATAATACATTTTGGTGAATTACTGCGTGGTTTTTTTTCTGCCGCCGTATAATTGTAGTTTTCTTTGCAGTATAAGAAAAACATTGGAATAAAATATGTCTTATTCCAACACGAATGTATGAAATATTGTCCTTCAAAATAGCTTATTAATAAAATTTTGGCAAACTTTTTTTTAATAGGCTTAAATATAAACGAATACACTACCTGTCTCAAAGTATTATCAATACTTCTGAAACAAACAAGATTCATACATACGAAATAACTGTAATTTCAGAGGTTCTCTGTGAAGTTAAAGCACTTATTTACGTAGACTATGATTTGCCAAGTTTTGCAATTTTTTGTTTCTGCATTCTCGAGGCGCGGTAGGCGTATGTATGTGTGTGTATATATATATAATTATTAAATATTCTACATTATTCCTACTTCTTTTCTCCATTAATATAGTATTCGCAAATTACTTCATCATCGTTTATATTATTAATATGTCGTACCATAATAATCCAATCAAAAAAGGGGACATGGGTGGCAGGGTGAAACAGATGGAGAAATTTGGGGTAATTTACTCGCCCTACAGCATACTTATATTACCATGCTAAACTTGTCTTTGGGAATACCTTAATGACTATAAGGGGTATTCAAATTTTGGGAGAAAAAACTTTAGCACTTACGATGGAATAAAATAATTTCTAACAAATGTTGTTGTAGTTAAAAAAAAAAAAAACACTTAAAAACATTTTGTATGAGATGTTCAAATTAAATTCCTTAAGTAAAGTACGGAACAATTCAATGCATATAAAGGCTGTTCACGGTAAAGAGAGCACTTTTGAAACCAACCTTTGAAAATTGTCACTACCCCTACCTGCGTATATTTTTACGGGCACACTGACCGTCATGCGCCCAGTAAAGTTGGCAACGACAAAGATATATTAGTTCCATGTCGTAACATTAAATCACAAGTGTTAAGTAAACATTTGTGAAAACTAAAATATTATATCATACTTTTTGTTTTTTTTTTATGCATCTAAGTGTAAGAATAAAAACATTAGTAAAATATTTACTTTTCTTAAAATTTTACAGTCGCCCTTGACCGACGCACGAACAAAGCGATCAGGCCCATGGTAACGTTAACTGTACATATGGTGGAAGAATACACAATGCGTATACAAGTAGATCTTAAGCAGGGCTTTTAAAAGTGTTCATTTTACCGTGAAACATCCTATACGAGGGTTTATCCGTTATTATTTGTTGCTGGAATGAATCGAATGCTGAATATCCGTGATTCGAGTGGAAATAGACGAAAGCTTGCATAACGTAAAGTAAAATAAAGCCAAACTTTTATTAGATTACGTTTTTGAAGATATTTCTGGGGAAATAGGTACCGCTACGCTTTAAGGGGAATCTTCCCCCCGACATATTTGTTTCTTGGTTTTCCTAGATGGTTTATATTTTTTTAAAGATAAACTTCCGAAAGTACCCTCACACCCAACTAGCTATTCAACTTACACTATTAGGGTAACTACGAACTCGTAATTAGGTCACAATATTAATTCTGCCGAAATTGGGCAAAATCAATATCGTGACATAAATACGAATTCGTAGTTCAGTCGTTATGTGTGGTACTGCTGTGTAAGGTCAATAACTTGTTGGATATATGGGTACTTTCAGAATTATCTTTTTTGAAAACATACAACAATCTAGAAAAAAACCAAGAATGTGATATGGCGAGGGAAGAATCCCCTTAAAGTCTGAAGCTTAAATTCCACGTTTACAGTTGAAGCCNAACCAAGAATGTGATATGGCGAGGGAAGAATCCCCTTAAAGTCTGAAGCTTAAATTCCACGTTTACAGTTGAAGCCTACCTGCTATGAGGAACTAGTTGGGATCTGCCTGGGCCAGCCATGCCGAGCACACTTCGGTCGCCATCTCGCACATCGTGGACACGGCTTTGCTCCTNTGGGATCTGCCTGGGCCAGCCATGCCGAGCACACTTCGGTCGCCATCTCGCACATCGTGGACACGGCTTTGCTCCTCGCGTCGTATTCTGCAACACAGCGATGCTGCCATCTAGCGACATACTTACGAACTGACTGAGAAATGCGCTGTACTCTTAATGAGTACGCTTTACAAACATCAGTCATAACGCTTTAGATTTCCCTATGATTTCCGTGTCATATTTTGCATTTCAAGTTTTCATTATAATTTTTTAATTTTTCTGGGAAATCTCTTATACCTTAATTTCTAATTTTGAGTGAGTTTGTCACGAAAATATTTTCGTCTCTAGTTTAAGGAAACCTGGAACTAGCAATACTCTACTTACCTTTAAATACATCATACCAATAACACATTTTATTAATTACTAATGCCAAACTTTCAGTGACAGTAAAACTTATTTCTTAAAAACCAGACACCTGTTAGTTATCTTGATCATCTTTGTTTGCCATTTGCATGAACCATGCGAGAACTGGTACCTTTTGTTCCCAAAATATGCCACAAGGACGGGAACACTAACAACCCCTATTGTTGGTTGTCAATCTTCACCTACGCAAACGTGCCAAGCTAAACTAAATAAATATTTTCAGTGATCATAACAAAGGTTAGGAGATGCGAGTAAATTTTATATGTTGTTTACATTAACTTTGATGAATAATTTTTTATTTTTTTCGGAAACGATCGTTGTTGCAATAAGGAATTTTTACTAAAGGCTGTTTGTTATAGAGTGAGCACTTTTGAAATCACCCTTAGAAAAGTCACTGCTCCTACCTGCACATATATTAACGGGCGCACTGAGTGACATGCGCCCAGTACAGTTGCTAACGATGGAGGGAAAGTAGTTCCACATCTTNATATATTAACGGGCGCACTGAGTGACATGCGCCCAGTACAGTTGCTAACGATGGAGGGAAAGTAGTTCCACATCTTACCGTCGAATAAAAAGCTTTTGGTAACCATTTGCGGTAACTCAAATGATTTCTTTCGCTTACTGTTTTTTTTTAATACATCGAAGTGTAAAAATTAGCAGATATGTAAAATATTTACTTTTCTAATAATTTCACAGTTTCACTTGATCGACGAATGAATAAATTGATCAGGCCCATGGCAATGTTAACTTTGCATAAGGCGGAAGAATACACAACGTGCATACAATTAGATATTAAGCAGGGCTTTCAAAGTGCTCAGTTTACTGTAAAAATTCTATATAGTAGGAAAAAATAAATTGAGGAATATTACTCAAAAATGTTGATATATAATTTGTCGTTTCTTTAATTTTTGTTTTAATAGTTGGTTGGTAATGACAGTGTCGCGCTACCCCGCGTCCAGAACAGGTGACTTTAGAGAGTATCCAAACTGAAATGCTCGTGAAAATCCTTGATTATGAACTTTTCCAATCCCTCGACCAAGGCGTAAATTAAGGGGGTTTAAGTTCTTCACCTTAGTTTACTTTTCAGATTAACTATTAAAAACGAGGGCTGTGAAGGCATAGGGCATACCTTAACATATATGTTTAAGTTCACAATATTTTGCCCATGTTTTTTTTTGTTGCATCTGTAACCGTAACGGAGATTATCTAACTATTTGTTCTTTCCCAGTATCACATGAGAAAATACAGACAGAAATCAGACAATTGCGGTTTCAAGAATTCTGTACATAATGACAAGGTTTGTATTTTAATATAAAATCTCAACAGTAAGTTACAGGAAGATATATTTTGGACATGAAGTAAGTAAAAGGAAACAAATACTGGAATTGTTATTGCCGACTCCTGAACTTCATGCGACGTGAAGCACGAACAACGACGCGAAACACGCATGCTAGGTTGCCAATCAGTGGCCCGTGGGACATTTACAGTGGGTGGAGTGGAGAGGTCTTACAAGCCGACGAGGATGAGGTGAGATGGGGTATGGAGCAGCGCTCGAAAGTAAGGGCGGGAGGAAACGGGAGATCCCCGAGAAAACCCAGTGGCATCGTCCGGCACGATTCCCATGTGCGAAAATCCGGGAGCAGCCCAGCCGGGAATCGAGCCCGGTTCGCCTTGACGGGAGGCGAGCACTCTAACCCCCGCGCCGCTGCGGCCCCCCAGCGGACATTTACAGAACGGGTGTAATGCATGTATGTGAATTTGCTTTTTAGTGCATAGTCAATTCGCAGTTTCTTCGCACTTTTTGAATCAAACCTTAGAAAAATCACCCATGTATAATGTGTTTGACTGCTTCCTAAATATGCAACGCATAACAAGCTGTTTATACTTGTGTTGACATAAAACTACCGTACTTTTGGCTATATTAAAATTTAATCTATATTTTCCCTATAATTGTTTTTACATTTCATTAATAATTAATATGAATAAAACCAGTAGGAAAATATGCATGTTGGTAATTGCCCAGTAAGAAATAGTTCTAATGCAAAATGTTATTACGGCGAGTGCGCAAGAATTCGGTGCGTTGTCAATTCGGTGCAATTTTCCAGACTTGGTTAAGCTTTATTTGAATGAGACGGAGGAATATCCTGGAAGTAGAACTTCAGCAGGGCTTCAGAAAAGCGTGAAGCAGGCTAATGGCCTATACCTGGTAGTCCTTAGCTTACACATAGGCCATTGAAACGTAGTTCTGCAGCTGATTTGTACGCCACATGTGTAACTCGGGCCTCACAGCTCGCCAGGAGTGTGTTTGCATTACGTTCAGTGTACACCGGCTCCACGGTTGCTACTGGTTCCTGTCGCGTGCTTACGAGGGTGTTTGGTAGCGAGCAATCAACCAAAAACCCTTACAACTGGTCATTTTATGGCTCGCCGAGGTTTGGGCAGTGCCGCCGCCACACCTACTGAAAATGGTTCGCTTCAAATAAATGCCCGACGAAAGAACGCAGACTATTGCCACGAAAAGAACACGTGAAACAGCGAATGTAATGCAGATACTTGCAATAATTTGGTGCAAAACAACGAAGTATTAAATTCTCGCTGTAAACTATTTTGAATTACTTATTTCCAAACTACGTTTTCTTAGTATTCATTTAAAGTTATTTTTAAAATTACGTGTTTTTAACATATGTATCAAACCATTTTATATCACGTCATAACTAATAACAGAGTTAACTGACGACGACACAATTTCTTGAGTTCTAATCGCATCCCAGCCAATAGTATTTGGCTGTATTTAGATAGTAGTTGAATGCAAGTTCAAAACAAGCAATCCGTTAAACTTGGGGCATTAAAAAAAACACGCGCACAAATACGCAACAACTTTTAATTAAGGCGCCCGTCTACCTGGAACTTTTTCCCACGTTTAGGCCGAGAAGCGCGGGAGCGATAAGGGCGACACTGCCACGCGCATCANTGTTAAACTTAGGGCATTAAAAAAAACACGCGCACAAATACGCAGTCAAATTACGCAGCTGGCTCACCAAATTTGCAAACAACTTTTAATTAACCATTTGTGCTGAAACGCTGGTCACCCTCGATACAAACAAATGTCAGCTGAATAATCCAGTCACGGTTACTCACGAATTTTTCGAAACCATACTAAAGATCTGCTTTCAGTCCGTTTCCCCTTCCGCCTCACGCAAACAAAACTCAACTAGGTCTATAAAATTACACCGCAGGGACAACGCACTGCGTTCGTGAGCACTCACGTTGATAATATTCTGCATAAGAACTATTTCACACTAGGTATTACCTACACGCCTATTTTCCCTCTGTTTTTATTCATATCAGTTATAAACGAAATATTATGCGTTGTGGATAAGTCAAAGTTCAATGCAAGAAAAATAAAATTATTTTATGCTAACAGATGCGTAAAACCTTTGTGATACAAGACGTGTTTATGAAACAACCAAGCACGTCGTGCATGAAGTGATTTTCCAAATGTTATGTTTAAAAAAAAAAAAGCGTGTGGTGGTACCGCGGACAGACTCCTACACCGAACTCACCGGAAGGTCCGTCTCTCTTGCCGTACATCCCTCCGTTCATGGGCACTCGCAGGTTGTAGGCGAGCGCAGCGAACACGATGCAGGCGAAGACCGACACGGCGAGAGCGAGTTTGTGCAGCATCGTGGCGAACCTGGAGGAACAGAACGACAACCGCTGCACGACAAACCTCCGCTCCGACACGCACATGCTGCTTTCTAAACACCGTGTTTCACGTTAGATTTTCATTTCATTATCTGAAAGAGATTTACACAAGAACGTCATAAATGTAAATATTTTTTTTTAGTCAAATGGTTGCAGTTAAAAAAAAAAAAAAAAAAAAAAAATACCACCGAAAAGTTGAAAATTTCGGAATATAGCAGCCTGAGTTTCTACGCTCCTAATTATTTTTTGCCAAATAATTCACATGTCTCGTGACCTATGCCATACTCACAACATGTTAATTAGTTATCAAGGATATTTAACAATGGGTACTCGGGAAGTGGTATCCTGAATCACGAAAAAAACGCATTATTTTATTTGTGCGAAATACTGTTCAACTTGAAGGCATTACTTATAACTACTATTCCCTTCGAATAAAAAACAATACCACTTATTTTATGCATAATCCCAAGTCGAAATCACAATTTTAGTATTTCTAACCGTACAAATAAACTAAACGACAACATAACATTTTAACAAGGGCGACTGAAATATCATGTCTTAATTCATTTTAAGCTATGCTAAACGAGTTCGTCTACAGCAGAATGGTACGTATGTCCCTTAGATACCGTTTCATTATTACGAAATTACGTATTTTGTTTCCTACCGTGAAAGTATGACTTTTCTTTGTAAGGGATCCGATCTTCATTAAATGCATCAGTACAACATTTTAAGTTGGTCACATCTGTTACCTTTCAGAAAAATTATGCCTTAACTTCTTAAAAAAAAAAAAAAAAAAAAAAACATTAGTCATAAAGTTTTTTTTTTTAATTTTTTTTTTTTTTTTTTTTTTAAAGTCTCTTATTCCTTGAACACGATTTTGTTTCGAAACTAGTAACTTCAACTCTAAACGCGTTTTCGTGATTACCGAGTAGCTGCCAGTGCGATGATCTTAAGTTCACGAGAACTGTGGGAGATAGTAAACCAGTACACTCGATAAAAGGCTCTTACCTGGAGTGAAGCGGTGGTTGACAGGATTACAACTCCCAGAGGCGATCGTCAGCGAACTTGTGACAAAGGCAGCTCAGGTCACGTTTTTATACGAAGCCAGCGACTGCGTAGGCCAGTCGATAGGGCGGGATATCGTCCTGCATTTGTTTTCTAACTGATTTGCTGTCATTACCAGGGAAGTCGGCGGATAACACATTGCCTCCAGCGAATTGTGGGCGGACGTCGCCACAAAATGCACGGCAAGATCGTATTAACTTCTACAACAAATGAAGTATCTGCAGAAAAGGCACAGATCCATTGTAAAGATGGTTGGCGATTAATACATCACTTTTAACAGCAACCACCGTGAAAAAAAAATATNAGGCACAGATCCATTGTAAAGATGGTTGGCGATTAATACATCACTTTTAACAGCAACCACCGTGAAAAAAAAATAGAATTTTCCTTAACTCGCTACATTTAGACGTTCACACCGAATGGCTTATCTACACATAGGGGCTCAATTCAACCCACAGACTTAATGAGGTGATTCCGTACGCAAAATTATGGCGTGATTGTATTTAACTATTTGTTCTGAAATGAATAATAAGGAAGGGGAGAAACTTTAAAACGGATATTGACAATGGTGATGATGNATTTAACTATTTGTTCTGAAATGAATAATAAGGAAGGGGAGAAACTTTAAAACGGATATTGACAATGGTGATGATGATAAATATCGGAATCTGTTTGAGGTAGGAGTGGAAAGGTTTTGGGTGATGATGTGTTGATATATCCTAAGCCTCCTACAAGATTGTTCGTAAAAGCACACACTCCTTAATTAATAGAATAGGGATAGTCAGATTAATAACGCCAAAATAGTTGAAGCAATAAGGAATTCAACATGCATTTTATGTTATAAAATATTACATGTTTATATTAGCAAGTACTACCTGCTACCCTCGCATCGATGTACAGACTGTTTGAAAATCACCCGAAATATGTCGCGAGGAGATTCCTTGTGGAAAATGAGGTAGATGTTTGCAATACAACTTATAGTCTAGCTCAATTCCTGAGGGAGATACACGCCCTTGAAAATAGAGTTCAGAAATGGAATTTTTGCAAAATATCAGAAATTGTATGAAATTGAACTACTATTCTTTGGGAAATGTTCCGTGTTATCAAGATTTTCAACCTATAAAAAAAATCGGTGTTAAAACCTCCCACCTTCATAAAAATGATATCGGTGGCCACCCTCTAATTGCATACAGTTTACTGGAAATTTTGTGTTGTCTTATTGAGCAGTACGTCCAACTTAACAAAAAAGGTCCTCTTGCAAGTGCTTAGGCCCAGCCGTTTTCTTTGGAAAGGTTCACAAAGTGTTCAGCTGTGATGTTACACCGCCTGGCTTATACCTCCCCTAGGAATTGAGCTTAGGTTATAAGTTGTATTGCAAATGTCTACCTCATTTTCCACAAGGAATCTCCCCGCGAAATATTTCGGGTGGGTGTCGAACAACCTGTATGTAAACGCCATTGCTCAAGCACAGATCACGTAAGAATACAGATGTGAAATGGTTGCGCGTATTGTGAACTCCAGCCGCACACACACAAAAAAAAATTGCCTCGCCNGTAAGAATACAGATGTGAAATGGTTGCGCGTATTGTGAACTCCAGCCGCACACACACAAAAAAAAATTGCCTCGCCGGCCAGAAATATGGCGGAACTTCGTTTTATCAATCAGCTCCTGGTGACTAGCTGGCCATACGGCAGCCCGTCTAGTAAGGAACAGTCCGTACCATGCCACAGTCAGTTAGGCCCAAGGCCCATTTCCACAGTTTGGCGCGGCAAATGAGCGACCGAGCTCGCTTACACCAAATTAACCACCACGCAATTTTGCTTCCATTACGGTTACCTATTACGTGGCTTGGCCCTGCTACACTACGTGCTCCGACGTTCAGTAGACCGCAGGGGCCGCGGTTGTGTAGTGGCCAGACCACTCGCCTCCCACCAAGGCAAACCAAGTTCGATTCCCGTCGGGGTCGCTCCTCGGATTTTCGCACGTGGGAATTGTGCCGGACGATGCCACCGGTCGACGGGTTTCCTCGGGGATCTCCCGATCTCCCGTTTCCCCCGCCCTTGCATTCCGGCGTAGCTCCATCCTCACCTCGTTTCACCCTCATCGGTTCTCAAGTCCCCAATGTTAAGAGCCGTCCAAATCTCTTCATTCCACTCAGTAGACAGCATAATGCACAGAAGCATTAGGTGACACCAGTGGCAGACGTGTTGCCTACCCATGCAGGTAGTAGCTCCACACTTTTGAAACATACTTAGGTGTTTGCCCGAGCTATGGTTAACGCGAGTGTTGCAATAAGGCACCTTTAGTTGTTAACACTTTAGAAACTGGGTGAAATTGTGTAGTGGAATCACCGCTTCCGGTAGACCTGATGTGAAGCGTCTACATGCGCCTGTGAAGAGGGGGGAATTTCATTGGTTGTTTCCCTTTACTTGCGCCACGTTTTTCATTTTATTTGCTCACTGAGAAATAACCAGCGGTACTGATGAATGTGTCTGAGGGCGTTGTTAGCATCATTTGCACATATAACACTGTGCATACTTGTGGCTAATGTTCACAAGTTCATCATGCTCAGGAACGTACTTTATAGCCGAGTGGTTTTGTTCGGCAGAGCGATACATTTTGGACAGATGTTTCGATCCCGTGTTACTTGCTTTCCAGACCGGAAAATGAAATTGAGTAGTTTGGTGTACGCTATTTTCAAACTGAGATGACTTAAAAGAATATTTGGGCATCGTGTTGAAAGTGTTGAAAGTGTTAAAAGAGTTGAAGAACTTCTAACTGGAATCAACAATGAAATTTGGCGTAAAAGGAAACTGCCATGATACTCCCTCCTATACCATTGTTACAACGAATATATTACATAACAGAAGCGAGCGGTGCTTCAATACTCGTGCGCTAGCAGCTCTGCCTTCATGCCACGTGCACGTTGCCGAAATACAGCCCATGCACGGTTAATTCCAACTTCTTCGAAGCTCTGCTGGAGTTCTACTTTCAGGCTATTATTCCGCCTCATGCAAATAGAGCTTTAACCAACCAAGTCTAGGAAATTACACCAAGAGGACAACGCACCGCATTCTTGCGCGCTCAGTTTAATAATATTTTGCATNAACCAACCAAGTCTAGGAAATTACACCAAGAGGACAACGCACCGCATTCTTGCGCGCTCAGTTTAATAATATTTTGCATGAGAACTATTTCTTACCAGGCATTACCAACACACGTATTTTCTCTGTTTCTATTCGTATTAATTATAATTGAAATATTATGATTTATATACAAAATAAGTAAAAGTTCAATTTAACCAAAAATAAAGTAATTTTATGACAACAGTCATATAAAACGTTTTTGATACACGGCGTACTTAGGAAACAACAAAACAAAAGTCATACATGGAGTGATTTTTCAGAGGTTTGATTCAAAAAGTGCCATGGCTGCAGCCCCGTGTGAAACACAAAGTTAAAATTCAGTTCCTTGATTCGCGACGAGCAAAGCAACTATTTTGGGGCCGCCACAGGCAACGAAGCCAACCACTGTGAGCTCCTTCTCTCTGTGACTGTGTGTGAAGGAACCCTTCATCCTCTATCATTTACCAACCGCAGAGTTCCTCCGCAGAGGGGGCCATCCGATGACCTATTGTGAAGGACCCCTAGCACCTGCCTGCCACACTACACTGTCAGATTTTCACCTTCAAATTTGAAGACAAAATACAGCCATCAAATTTTGCCATCAAACAAATTTGGTCAAATTATCTTAAATGTGTTTGAAAATATGCCACTCACTCAAAAGGTATTTTATATGATGTTCCTACACATATTATTGTTTAGATATAATTCTCAAAGCGAAATAGCGCTGCCCTATATATATATATATATATATATAGGCCTTTGATAATATTTCTTTGATCGGAATTGTGCCCATAAAATACAATTATTTTGAACTCCAATAAACTTTAAAATGGCAACCAACCATAACTACAAACGAATTAAGATTATGAGGATGAATGATTCATATAATATGTATCAAGGCAGGTATACTGTATATAAATAAACACTAAACCAAATAGCAAAAAAATCAAAGGCATTTAATAGCGCAATAAGTACTGAAGGGTATACCTACCAAATTTGGTTAAGATCCGTCGAAAGGTTGCAGAATTGTATAAGGAACAAAGGAACAAATAAACAAACACGCAAGCGAGCAAGCAAAGGAGCGAGTAATCAAGCCTACATGCGCACCCAAAAACGTTGACACACACAGAGATATATATATATATATATATATATGTATATATATATNATATATATTAGGACGTCACAATACACTTTCAAACAGCTTTGATTTTTCAACGAAATCCGCATCAAGAAGGCAGATATGAACAAGAGAAAGTGTTTCTGCGGCTGAGGATAAATTTGCACTCACACTGAGGAATGTATCATTTAGTATACAAATAAAGGGATAGTGAATCATGGAGAAGAGATATATGTTTTTTGTTCTTTGCTGCAGTATTTATTTATTTGAAATCGGAGACTTAAGTTATACAAAAAATCTTCCCACGCCTTTCCTCTTTCAACTTTGTTACTGTAGGCATCGTACCTAGAGTCCCAAATAGCTGAGCGTTATTCCACTGCTACAATAAATCTCTCTGAATCAAAAGCCAACACCGAAGATACAACACACTGCATTAGTGCGCACTCAGTTTTAGTAATACTTTGCACGAGAACTACATCTTCCTAGGCATTATTAACACACCTATTTTGGCTCGGTTTAATTTCAAGTACATTGTAAAGGCAATATTATAATGTATAGACAAAATATAAGTAAGAGTCCAATTTAACAAAAAATGAGATACTACAATATTTTAATATGTAAACCCGTGTGATACGTGACACATTTAAGGAAGAACCAAACACGTTAGATATAGGGTGGTATTCCAAAGATTTGACTTCAAAAGCATGAAGATACTGTGAATAGACTATAGCCGCGACTGAATGGCGCCACGTAGAGCAGCGACCGAGTGGGTCATGCGAAAGACGCCTTAGCAAGCGAAGCTACGGAGGACCTTGCTAAGGTGTACTCTACTCAGGAGATTTACTATGGGAGAGTTTGGCACAGGGAGCATTTTCGCCGCAACGTGCGCTGATGATTTAAAGAGGTCGCTTTAAAGCTGGTGGTAAGTGGAGAAATTGTATATACACGAGTGCAAAAGTTCATGTTTGGCTCGAATCGTGATAAATAAATTTCCCCAGCCAAAATTTTAAATATTAACTTTATTTAGTAACAATTATTTACGCCCCTCAAATGGTGCTTATATGTGCAAACAGAAAACGTGTTTGGTATTGAGCGTACATTTTTAGTTGCCGAACTGAAGACATTGAGCTTCCCATCCCGAGTAAAATAAACCTTATGGGCATTCGATACAAAAAAATTTATTATTTTATAATTGTAGCAAACATTGTTCAACTTGTACGCATTTGTATGTAAGGATATTTTTTTCTAATATAAAAATTGTACACTTAATATTTTTTTGAGTAATTTGATATCAAATATAAATTTTTTCTATTTTACTGTAGCCGTAATAACAAATACTAACTAAGCTGTACAAATGAAAAAATACAACATAAACTAATACCTTGGACTATCGCTTGACGTGTAATCACCAAATAACAGTTCACGCATTAAAAAAAAATATGTCAAAATATGCAAAAATGTCTTTATTAAAAAAAAAATTAATCCATGGACTATTATTTGGTGATTACATACGTGTCATGCGGGGTAGCCCACGACATTACTTTACTTTGTAATTTTTTTTATTTGCACAACTTAGTATTTGTTATGGCTGCAGCAAAACAGTAAGATTTTGTATTTTACATTAAATTATTCAAAAATATAAAGTGTAACTTTTTTTAATTCTATGAAAATGGTATCACAAACAATGCGTATAAGTTGAACAATGTTTGGTACAAATACAAAAATTATCTTTTTTTGGTATCCAAAAACCTTAAGGGGTCTGCCTGCCTGGCACTTGAACTGTGTTGCAGAGTGTTTGAGATCCGGGTTATTTGACGAAGCTATTAAACGTGCGTCCAATATGCTTGTCTGCGAAAAGAACACACACTTCAAACTATGCCTGTCGGTTACTTTCAAGACATCACACACATTAGAAATACCATTTCGAAGCACTCCAACATAGCTAAAAACGGCTTTTTTCAAAACGTTTTATCTCAAAATGTTAGGATCAGATACATACAAAAGTTTTCAAGGGCCCTGCACTGAATCTCGGTACAGACTTTCCGCCAATAAAATGATAGGGTCGCCGCTTTAAGTCCCGTAGTAACAGCAGGAGGACGGAAACACTGCACACCAGTTCAGAGCCTTGCGCGAAGAGGCGAGCGGGCACTTGATACGCGTGGCAGCGTCACCAGGCAGACGGACCCCTTAAGGCCCCCGTCTACCTGGAACTTTTTCCCACGTTTAGGCCGAGAAGCGCGGGAGCGATAAGGGCGACACTGCCACGCGCATCAAGTAAGCCATCGCCGCTAAGCGCAAGGCTCTAAACTGGCGTGCAGTGTTCTCGCCGTGCTGCGTGTACCTATGGGACTTTCAGCGGTGACCATATTATTTTATTAGCGGGAAGTCTTTAGGAAGGTTTAATGCAGCTCCCTATAGTAGTTTTGTTATGTAACTGATGCGTGCAATTTTGAGCTATAGCGCCTTGGAAAGGCCGTTTTTTTTTGCGGTTTTGGAGTACTCTGAATTGATGTTTCTAACGTACGTGATATTGCACGTTGGACGCACGCTTAATAGTTTCGTTTAAAACCGTGTATTTGGAACACTCTGCAACGCAGTTCAAGAGCCAGGTAGGCGGGCGCCTCAACCTAGGGGAGGCCAGGCGTGGCAGGTGAGGTGCTATCGCGTCCGCAGACGGCGTCACGGGGCGATGCACCTCGCTCGCCGCGGTGTACAGACGAGCCAGCTTGCTTGATTTACGGCGCGGCCGGCCGGCTGTCGAATGCCGCCGAAAAACTAAGAGTGCCTTCAGGTTATGAACTAAGGTGGGGAGGAGGGGAAGCAGTTTTATTAAACTCAACTGCGGGCAGGTAAGGTGAGCGGGTAACAGCGACTTAACGCGCCGACACGAGGTGTGGGTCCACATAGACTAAATGATGAGGTAGACCGCTTTTTCGTCTTCTGCGCATGTACCCAACGTTGACTGTTAATGGAAATCTCTTCAAAACTTCAAATTTTGTTGCTATTGATATAACAATATTGGGGTATTGGATGTTGGGGAATTTGCATATGGTATGTATAAGAGACTGAGGCATTCCCAATAAATGACTGGTTTTCTTTATTTACAGAGGATAATAATGCTAGCTTTGATTTATACACCATAATTACACAATTGTTCACTGATGCGTAACGTTATTTGAATGTCTACCATTAATGAACACCGGCAGTACTGCAAAATGTTATTTTATGTATGTAGGCTACTGATAAAACAATGTCAAGAGTTGGGCCTAATGTTAGAAAACATACCACCACGGTATGCCATAGCCCTACTGCTTTCCATCTCCAAATACTTTTTCTAAGTTTGGACTTCCTACCACAGAAATGTTAACTTTACATCTTAATTTATTATCATATAGGTGCATCATAATTCAATTTCGCATTAGTAAACAATGTTGGGTATAGTTTTTCATATTTCATTTGTGAAAATTGAGCCGATGGAAAACCAATACATTAAAAATACTTCAGAATGGGTATAAATGACTAGCTATACTTTCATCATATGTTTAGGAAACGCAGACACGGTAATAATCCTATAATTATCTAATTATATGAAATTATCATGTTTGGATAAATTAGTTATTTGAGCTGTTTTCAAATATGTACATTACAGCAGCCTTCAGTAGGCCATTTCAAATGCTCATTGTTTGGTACGAAATAAATAAATATTAATTTAGGTATCTGGTTCACTTGTGACGTTTCAATTAATAAAAAACACGTCTCTACGATTTTTTATGGTATAAACAAGGGGTGTATTTCACTCTCTGAAACACAAAGACCGGCCTGCTGTACAAACGAATATATCGTAAAAGTGGGCTACGACGTTTATCATACGAATATATCGTAAAAGTGGGCTACGACGTTTATCATACGAATATATCGTAAAAGTGGGCTACGACGTTTATCATACAAATATATCGTAAAAGTGGGCTACGACGTTTATCATACAAATATATCGTAAAAGTGGGCTACAACGCTTATCATACAAATATATCGTAAAAGTGGGCTACGACGTTTATCATACGAATATATCGTAAAAGTGGGCTACGACGTTTATCATAAAGACTAAACTCTGGCACCTTATTCCTAACAACATTTTCACTTACCTTAAGACGTTACATCCTTTACGTTTGTGAATATTTCATTACAATATCTTGTAAGCTCTTCTTGGCCGTGAAAATAATATATATTACTTTATCACACAATGACGGTAAAAAAAAGTGCTTGCAGGCTATGTACACAACAGTCGAAATCTCGGAAAACGGATTCACGCAGTGGAAGCAGGATAGCCAACACATGACAAAGAAATTGTTCTGCGCACAGACATAGAATAAATCAGCATTTTTTTTTTTCTATTCTTAACAGTTACGAAAGGAATAATTTCTCCTTCGGGAATAAATTAATGGAGTTTCAATGTATGGTTACTAATACACTATATAACAAGAGCGAATAAATTATTTGTTAGTATATTAGTTTGAAGCACTTTTACAGAACATTCCGTATTTTATATATACTGGTCCAAATTCCGTATTTTTTTTATTTGTGGACCAGATTTCCGTTATTTTACGTCTTGTTTCCGTAAAAATTTCTGTAATCTCACGGAAATTTTTAACAGTGTGAGGAAAGGAAAACAGCGATCGTTTTTGAAAGATATTGTCCGAGAGAAAAATGGCACCTCGAGCATAATACATGCCTTGTATCCAGCCAAAAATCTAGCTCCGAAAACGCAAACTTTTTTTAATGACTTCGTTACTCTTATTGGATTGGAAAAGGCTTATTAACGTCCCCCAGCGTTATCCCGGAAGGCTTATCAGACTTGTAAACTAACTTATGACCTAACTTAAGCCATGACCCATGACTTATCTGGGATTCGAAGCAAGAACCTCCCGCACCCCAGACCTGCGGCGCACCAACCGACTTCGCAATGAGAGGTCGGCACTTCGTTACTCTGTTTTGCGCTTTAAAACAAGTGCTGGTTTATCAGGTTGCTGAAGTCAATATCTGATGTCTACCTCACTTAGTCACATAACGAAGCCAACATACAGCAGGACCTATTATTGATCACAGTGAGATGCGAACTATTTGAACATCGACTAGACTCTCAGAAATGTGTAGTTTCCGAAGAGCGAGTTTTTTTTAAATTTATGTCTCTTTGGATTGAATTTTTAAACATTAAAGATATTCAAATTTTAGAAGAAAAAAAACTGCTATTGAATTAGTTTTTATCGAACTGCCATACACCAAAACAGTAAAACCAGGATTTTGAATTTTAATTATTTATAAAGCTCCACTGTTTATAAAACATACTTCCTGGAAATGACAACACATAATATTTGCAATCTGAAGCCCACTCACCAGCACGGTTATATTTATGAGCACCGATTTGTTTGTCAAGTAGTCGGGAACTCGCTTTAATCACGGAAGCGTAAATCTTGTAAGGCTAGCTTGTAAGTTCAGTATTCATCTTTCGGCAGAATTTCCTACCGACGTGAGTAAAAAAACTTAACAGTATTGGAAACAATGAAGGAAGGCACGGGACAGTAAGAATCGCGCTCTTCTGTGAAAATGCATGAAACGTTTGGTTTCCTCAAATAACAGAGCTACAGTTTAAACCTACGCTTATCCTAAAAACATGACTAACGCATTTGTCTTGCAGGGGAATCGAACCTAACACTTCTCACATAAACCCGCGTACAACGAAGTTCGCCAACGAGGAAAGGATAACACCGAATCAATCAATTATAATGAATGTTTTTACCTTTCGCTCACGACCCGAAGTAAAGATTCCCATCACAACGAACAGATGAATTGTAAAACTATAAAGCTTCGGAAACACTCAATCAGTTTTGTACGATACGCTGCATCTAAATTACTAGTAGAAACGGAAAAGAAGTGAAGAAGTTTAAGGCTGCTCTTGACAGCGGGGTCCTGAGATTCGACGAGGGTGAAGCGAGGTGGATATGGAGCAGCACCGGAATGCGAGAACTGGGGAAACGGGAGATCCCTGAGAAAATCCACCGACCAGCTGTATAGTCCGGCACGATTCCCACGTGCAAAAATCCGGGGTCAAGCCCGCCGGGAAACAAACCCGGTTTGCCTTGGTGGGAGGCGAGTGCTTTAGCCATTACATTAACCGCGGCCCCACTCTTACAAATGGGAAATAAAAGACAATAAAGACACTTTAAAAGTGAGTGAGCGAAAACTGCTAATGGATATCAACATAAAGATACTTATTATTCAAATTAATTGGTTTGACTTCATATTCTGCCCTGGTTTAACAACTAAAATTAATTAAAGCTCTAAAGGTGAGAGTCCTTCATCCATGGCCGTCTTCATGTCATCAGAAAACCACGACATTGCAAAATTTACGAAATAAACTAAACAGAGCGAAAATCTTAGGTATTTTTGGCGGGAACCTTTATTTTTGCAGTTTCACATCTTTGCATTTCTCTTCATAACGAAACAGTATCCGTAACACAACAATTTTACCTTACCTTTTCAAATAATTTATGATAACGTTTCACAGCCTGCGTACATCATAACATATTATAAACAGACAGAAACAATTTATTCATCTGTTTGAAAATTATCACTTTGGCTTTCTAACATAGTTTAAATTACATTATAATTACTGTAGTCATAAAAATCGTTATTAAGCTAATATGGATATATAGAGAGTTCAGTGTGGGAAACATACTTAACATCAACACTTGCAAATAGTAGGGCGAACTGGGATCATGTTATGAAACCAAAACTAACATCGACGTTGACCAAGTCTTTTTAAATCAATCTGCAATCTCCAGTTGATGTAAATTGGTAAATTCACTTCTGTGTGTCGATCCTGTTTTAACACGGAAACCATCTGCTATCATACTACGAACACCTTAATGGTAAAACCGTTAAAGACCCGTTAAAGAACCGTTAAAGACCCGTTGCCTACTCGTAAATTTGCTTGTAGTTTTAAGCGAATATATATAGGATGAATCTAAATTCTACCAGCAAATTTCGGTGGCGGGTTATTCACGAAAAAAATGAGTTGAGAAAACACACACACACATAGGCATGTGTGTATATATGTAATTATATATATGTATATACAGGACCTATAGTCTACAGTGAATTCTAAGGGTGGTACGTACACCTTTTCAAAGTTGGACCTGAAGCATTAGTGACTTACATTGTTATGTATCCTTCTATGGAATCTTCCCCTCCCTTTGATAGCCAAAAACAGTGTTCTTTTGTTTTGTGCGTGTTGCCCACCTGCCAGGTATTGGTAGGTGTTATTTTGAAAGTGAAACACGAATTTCTCAAAAACGGCGAGGCTTATGGTATTTAAATAAGGCGATCTTTTTCGTTAATAGCAACATGTGGATTAATAATTCATAATTTAAATCCCATATATGCTATTACGCCATGGAAACTAGTTCGAAATAAGAGTAGTAACCGTGATTATTTACACGAAGTGATTTGATAGCAGTGACAAGCTATGTGGTGTCTATATATCTTTATTCCTTTAAACAAGGTTACACACACTCTCAGCGTTCCATCTTAAATAATCTTTAATATTTTCTCCAATTCTGTAATAAACTACTGTTTCAGGTCCAACCTGGAAAGATTTGTACCACCTTTAGGTCGAATGTTTTCAACTTACTTATTTTTTTTCCCGTGATTAACCTGCAGCCGAAATTTTTCGGTGTAATTTAGTTGCACTCTGTAAGTGTATACATATTTCGTTTTCCCCGCTCCTGTAGCATTTTATATTAATGCCTGCAAAATATTTGAATTTTTTCCTGTCTAGAGGGCTTTTACGGCGTCTATACCGGTCTGTACCTCTCTCTTCTTAGTTATAGGTTAACTACAGGTACACCTAGGGAGGCAGTCATGGCCCCAAACGCGGCCATGGCTACCCAACCCCTCTCTGTCGCGATGCACGCCCCCTTGCATGGATTCCCTCCCCTCTAGGCGTAGGGCGCCTAGCCCTGAGACGCACTTAGCTCCCGTCCCTACCTCGGATGTACATCCAACACTTAGAAAAAATAAATGGCGTGTGGGGAGTGCACCCAGGGCAAGGCAACACCCTCTGAGTGACGGTCTTTCCAGCTGGGACCCGTAGGTGACCGTCATCCCCGGGCATGACAGAAATGAGACCCTAGAATGGAGCGGCGCTAGAATGCAAGGGCGGGGGAAACGGGAGTACCCCGAGAAAGCCCGCCGGCAAGCGGAATCGTCCAGCACGATTCCCACATGCGAAAATCCGGGAGTGAATCCGCCGGGGATCGTGCCCGGATCGCCGTGGTGGGAGGCGAGCGCCCTGGCCACTACGCCACCGCTGCCCCCCAACACTTAGAATTAGGGTACGTTAGGGGGAAAAAATCAGGCTACAACAATTTTGATATGTATCGTGATATAAATGACTCTATATTTTTGTACTTCTGACTTGAACGAGTTAACGTTCAAACTGCAAAGACATTTTGCCAATTCGCGCATAGATTGCCATCGTTGACACCTGAGCCAAACCACGACGCCAAATACTGTTGCTTATCATCGTGGTCTTTGACCGCACCATGCCTAGACTGTCTCCGTATAATACTGCATCGACGTGCTAGGGTTTTATGATGTCGTATTTGTCTTCAAGACTAACGAGGGAAAACAACTATACTCCAACTCGACACCAGCTTGTGTTAAATGCGAAGAAAACGAACATACAGAAAACTGTGCAATAAACAAGAACGCTTCAGTCATTTATGCGTAAATTTCGAGCACTGCTTCGGTCGTTATTTTTAATGAAACATTGCTTGTTAACTTTGAATAAATAATACTCTTTCGTGACTCTGATCAGATTATGGGGAATAATAATAAGAAATAATTTACCATGAAATATCAGGAGAGCTCAGCTTTCTCATTAAAATTCTTAATTAAAATGAAACGGATGCAGGACGGTGCTGTAAGTAAAGAAATCTTGCAGATAATTTACTCGGGTATAGAAGGTGAGAAGTTAATATTTACTACTGAAGATTTATTTCTCATGCGTAATTCAGCAGGTAAAAAGGCTCTGACGTTTACAATGTCTGAAAAAAAAATTTTTTTCGTGACCTGTTCTCGCAGTTGGGGGGCCAAAGGTGGTTTCAGCACGCAAGCTATATCAGCTGCGCAATAAATCAATTTCGTGTTGACTTTGGTTTTTTTGCTGAATTAACGGCCAGTGTAAATAAAGCTCAGGTTTCAGTCTTAACGTNTATTTACTACTGAAGATTTATTTCTCATGCGTAATTCAGCAGGTAAAAAGGCTCTGACGTTTACAATGTCTGAAAAGAAAAAATTTTTCGTGACCTGTTCTCGCAGTTGGGGGGGCCAAAGGTGGTTTCAGCACGCAAGCTATATCAGCTGCGCAATAAATCAATTTCGTGTTGACTTTGGTTTTTTTGCTGAATTAACGGCCAGTGTAAATAAAGCTCAGGTTTCAGTCTTAACATGGTTTTGAACTTAAGAAACTGGTAATGAATAACGTTTACGATCGTACCCGCATGTTTCAGATTTAACAGGTATGAGTTGAAAGAAGAAAGACAGATACAGAGAAAAAGAGAGAGAGGGAGAGAAGGAGAGAGAGAGAGAGAGAAGGGGAAGATATAGGGAAGCGCATGACAGGTAGGGCAGCTAGGGTCCTAACGCTAAAGGCCGATTCTCATAGAACTTAACACAAGGCTCGTTACGTTACCTTTTCGTTAACTGTGCGTTAAATGTTTCGTTATAAAATCGTACCTGTGTTCACAAAGGAGTTAAGAAAAGCTTGTCTTTGATAAGCTGTAATTCAGTACTACCAAATACGCTCTGTCTGGAATCTGAAAAATAAAGATAGTGTAAACATGCGTGTATTTGCAATTTGAACTTACATATGAACGCTTGTTATAATATTTAAAACATTTTCCTATACATACTAATGATAACGCCACATCTCACACTAATGGACGCCAACTTGTACACAAATATATATTATTCTAATTCCACAGCTCTTCAAACCGTTAATTTTGTTTATAATAAAAAAAACACACAAATGAAATCGTTAACTTCGACGTTTATTGCAATCGTAGAATGAAACACAATAAACAATTCTGCCATAAGCTGGTAGAAGGGCTACCTACCTCATTTTAGGAGAAGGCTGTTGAAGGTTAGCTGATCCCTTTTGAAAGCTCTGCTAGGGATTTCATTTTCTTCTAATCTTGTATCTTTCCATCAAACGAAAAATGAGCACTGTCATGAACCCGAAGAATTTATTCATGTGCCTATAAAATTTATTTTGAAAAATATTGGGGGCAGTGGCTGAGCGGTTAGACTGCTCGCCTCCCGCCAAGGCGAACCGGGTTCATTCCACGGCCGGTTCACCTCGGAGCTTCGGAAGTTACCAGCGAGTGCAGTTGGTCGGTATGAACATTCTCATTACTAATGGACCAGGATTCCGATTAGCCACTTTGTATACGATGTGTTACTATTAGGTATTGGGAATAAAAAAATATTGTTTAGTGCAAAAATATTACTACGTACCGTTAATCTCCTTTAATCCATACCGTTAATCCCCTCCTCTATTCATACAGTGCCGCTCACGTATCTTCCACCGTTGCAAATCAGTGCTGCAGCTCATCAACTCTCACCCTCTTCAACAGGTCGGAAATTATTATTTTACGTCTTAAACAGACCGAAAATGTGTTCCTTTCAGTACAATTTTCACTTTAGGGAACGAGTGGGAAGTTACACGGTGCCAAATCTGGAGAATGTACGGGGTGTACTCAAGCCAAAGGCTGCGTTTGATCGCTTAAAACTATTTCGCAGAGAGGGAGTTGTGAGTGGACTATTGTCCTGATGTAGAATTTGTAAACTGTTCCTCCCCAAGATCTGCCCTTTTCTTCCTCGCTCGTTCTCCAAGGTTAGGCCAATGTGTCATGATGGAAGATTCCTTGAAAGATTCGATGCACACCTGCGTGGCGGCTTTTATGGATGATTCTAAGGGATATCTGGCCATATGATGGCCGTTTTCACGGACGTTTTCGTAATTGACCGTATGCAGTTTTCGATGGAAGGTTTCGTACAAGGATGGTGGAGTAACTTTGTTTTGTTTTCAGAACGAAGCTGTTTACAAATTCTAAAACGGTGTTGTGTGTGGAAATTACGGCAAACATTCGTTTTTTATTCAACACAAAAATTCCAGTTATAACAACAAAACGATTACGTGCCGTACATAAACGGATAATGCTGAAGTCGTGAGCGAAGATCGTTCCTGAACCACAGCTGCGGAAGTAAAATTATAAAAAATGCACCCGCCTTAACTTGTGCGGCAACAAGTATCGTTAGACGGGTTATTCCACAGAACCCTCCATACTTGCTCGCATGCAGGCTCGGGTAGCAGGTCTCGTGGAAGCCTCCTCCCGAGCAGGCTTTAGCCCGGACCCCAATGTCATAAGAAATTTCAGGATCACACGCTACTCGAATTTTACACTAATCACGATCCCAGCTAGATAATACAATATCTTTCTGTTTCGCCAAAGCCCAGAAGCAAACGAAACCATATAGAACGACAGGCCGAGGATTGTTGACTAAGGAAGCTTTAAGGACACTTCACCTATGTATAATTCGTTCCCAATGAAGTGTTCAACCTAAGAGCTGGCCAGTACTGTTACCTAATAGTCACACCTCGTGTAAGGAAATAAAATATAATTCATATACTACTCTTTAATATAAATGCCTTACGGTTAAATAAGCATTTTGGGGGGAACCTTTGAAAGAATTGCTAATCTGTAACTGGGAATATTTTAACAAACACGCTAGTTAACATGCTTCAACTAAGGCTGGCCTTAAGGTTTTATAAAGAAGTCCCACAGTTTTACGTTGTTTTGGAAGTGTGATATTAAAATATGCGCCGTGTCATTTTTAATTTTTCCATTTGTTTATTTTACAAGATTTTGCATTTTTAATAAGCTAAGTGCGTTTCTAACATTATTTCACAGCTGCGCTTGTCGATGCATTAATACTGTATGTTTCACACAACCATTCCATAGGCCTGTCCTGTGTGTGGGCAACGTCTGGATAAATGCTTGCTATCAGCTCCTGAACCGTAGTCGCTACGGTGCACCACTTGTCCGGGATGTCTGTCATGCCGTCTGTTTTCGGATATCGCAGTTTCCTATTTTGAAGAGTAGCTCTGAAAATTGACCGTCAGGCACTTCACCTCTCAGATGTACTCTCATACTTTTAGTAAGTTTTATCACATTAGCCGAGGGCTACAAAGAAGGTCTCTTGTGGCACGTCATGATTTCATCGGCACGCGTTCCTCTCGACACCACTGGTAAAGTAAGGAGAACATTATTTATTACTTAGAATACTTTTACGAAGTTTCTAGTTAATATAACCGTAATATTTATTTATTTTTAGGAAACTGTTAACCACGTGTTTAATTATTTATTTCTTATAGTACTTTCAAGAAGTTGGACCGTCTAATATTTTTTCTCCTTACAAAATTTTAATCCCCATTTAACCCCTTTAGTTGTTGAATTTGGAAAAAATCCCTTCTTAATGGATGCCTGCATTACATAATGAATGTTTCCTCTAAATTTCATGATTCTAGGACAAATGGTTGAGGCTAGGTGTTGATTTCTCTAGTCAGTCAGTTTTTCCATATACTGTATATATATAAATTGTTCACGTTCAACTAAGCGTTTTTGAAAGCCCTAGTTAAGATATAATTTTCATCTAATTTTATATCCTTCCTTCATATAATGTAACATTTATTTTGCCGTGGACCTAACGACTTCATTCAAACATCAGTGAAGTGAAAATTTGAAAATTTTAGGATCCTTAATGTGTTACTCATACAGAGTGAGTATAAAAGAATACCGCAACTTAGAAAGGTATATGATGTCAAAACCAAACAACAACCTTGGTTGACCAGTCAAATGAACCGCGGAACTGTAATGTTTGTTCACCATATCTTTAAAAAATGTTCAATGTGACACCCACGAGCGGCCCAAACGACATCTACGTTACATTGAACATTTATGAATTCATGGTAAACAAATTTCACGTTTACACGGTTCATTTGGTTGGTCAATCAAGGTTGTAGGTTGTTTAGTTTTGATATTATAGACTATCAAAGTTGGGGTATTATACTCAACCTGTATAATATCAAAACGTACACTGATGTGCATAAAGCAAAAAATAAAATTTTATATGTTATAAATTTAAATATTACACTCGCTGTACAACACCAAGACTTAGAACTATATTTCTTAACTCGTTGCCAAATTAACTGGGAGCTTACACGCTAGTGTGTGCGGTAGCATATGTGAAGTTCAAGGGCAGTGATTTGTTTTTGAAAGGTTGATTTAAAAAGCGCCCACTTTACCGTGAACAGACTATAGAAGCGAAAAGAAAAAAAAATGGCGGAGAACTAAGGTACTGTAAACCAGCAGATAACTCTCTACACGCCCGGTTGTGACGCCCTACTCTCGTTACAAGAAATCGATGCACGGCTATAAAGCGAATGGCAGAAACACATGCTTGGAAGATGTAAATCTCGTCCAGCAGTTGTTTCTTCCTTCCCCGGGCTCGCAGGCATGCTTCACCTCGGGCGGCTACTGTTCGTCGAACTGCAGGGACCACGCCCAGTTCTAGTGCGTGTGTGACGGGCGGACTCACGCCGGAGAGTGCGACTTCCCTCGACTAAGGTTTATTCTACTCCAGGTTAGGAGCGAAACGAGCGGAGTGTAACGAAGTGCAGCGGAGAGATTTGGGTGGTTCTTAACAGCGACACGTTGAGAGCCGATGAGAGCGAAGCGAGGCGAGTGTGGAGCAGCGCCGGAATGCAAGGGCGGGGGGGAAACGCGAGATTCCCGAGAAAACCCCGCCGACCAGTGGCGTCCTGGCACGATTCCAACGTGCAAATATCCGGGAGGGACCTCGCCGGGAATTGAACCCGGCCCGCTTAGGTGGGGGGCGAGTAGTCTGACCACTACACCAGCATGGCCACCTAATTTTAAGTGTGTCCATTCGAATTATAAATTTAAAAGCGAATCTTTTTTTGCAGGGCAGAAATTAATGTCGCTAACTAGTTGCCCATTCATAAATCTGATTATTGAAACATAAATGTGGTAGTTGAAAATTGTCATAGGCAACAAAAAATCGCTGTAAACCNATTCATAAATCTGATTATTGAAACATAAATGTGGTAGTTGAAAATTGTCATAGGCAACAAAAAATCGCTGTAAACCGCCTTCTGTTTACGATATTTATTATTCTGTAAAACAGAGTTTTAAACAATAGCTACAATGCCGTGTCGTTTCTGAACAGATTGCTGTATTAAAACATCGTAGTCACCGCTTTTAAATTCTGAGGAAACAGAACACACACGAAGCTTACTGATGTTATTTTCCATCGTCGTAGCAAAGTTTCCTTATGGCCGAATGCGACCTTGAGGCGTTTAAAGAGTCAGCCCGCCTGGCGCTTCAACTGCGCTGCAGAGTGTTTGAAATCCTGGTTTTTTGAAGAAACAATTGAACGTTCCCCCAGTATNATTCATAAATCTGATTATTGAAACATAAATGTGGTAGTTGAAAATTGTCATAGGCAACAAAAAATCGCTGTAAACAGCCTTCTGTTTACGATATTTATTATTCTGTAAAACAGAGTTTTAAACAATAGCGACAATGCCGTGTCGTTTCTGAACAGATTGCTGTATTAAAACATCGTAGTCACCGCTTTTAAATTCTGAGGAAACAGAACACACGCGAAGCTTACTGATGTTATTTTCCATCGTCGTAGCAAAGTTTCCTTATGGCCGAATGCGACCTTGAGGCGTTTAAAGAGTCAGCCCCCCTGGCGCTTCAACTGCGCTGCAGAGTGTTTGAAATCCTGGTTTTTTGAAGAAACAATTGAACGTTCCCCCAGTATNCCTGGCGCTTCAACTGCGCTGCAGAGTGTTTGAAATCCTGGTTTTTTGAAGAAACAATTGAACGTTCCCCCAGTATGTTTACCTACGAAAAGACATCACACCCCAGACGAGGAAGGAATGGTACTTCAAAGTTACCATGCGTGTTGTTAACATTATTTAGGAGCCTTCCTATATAGTTACAAACGGCTTTTCAGACTGCCGTATCTTAAAACAGACTAGCCGGACACGAGACAAACTACGATAGGAGCCTGTATTGAACTGCGCTACAGACATTTCATCGGCAAAATGATACGATCACCGCTGAAAGTCCAGTAGGTACACGCAGCACTACGAGAACACTACACGCCAGATCAGAGCTTTGCGCGTAGCGGCGATGGCGCTCTTGTAGCGCGTGCCAGTGTAGCCCTTATAGCTCCCGCGCTTCTCGGCCGGGAAAGGAGAAGAACGACGCAGGCAGGCGGGACCCTTAATATTGTTTACTAGGGACTCCCCTTAATGCTTAGTCCACTGGCTAAGTTTTTTTTATTGTTTGCACCTCTTTACTCTGTGCCCGAGTCATGGCGTGGTGGTTGGCTCGAGAGCCGCTGCCGGTTCTCAAATTCCACCGCCACTGCGGTGTTTTTTTTTCTAACCTACTCTAAAACTAAGTGTTATGTTAGTCCGCGGTAGGAACGGTATTATTGCGTCTCAGGGCTAACCCCTTACGCTTACAAGGGAAGGAAAAACATGCAAGGAGACGTGCATCGCGGCAAAGAGGGATTGGGTTTCCCATGGCCGAGTTTGGCCATGAAAAACGTCCCTAATGTGCTTATAATTAAACTACATCTAGAAGAGAAAGAGAAAAACCGGCACAGACACCGTAAAAACCCTTTCGACAGGAAAGAATTAAAAATTGTTACATGCATTATGAGAAAATGCTACAGGAGAAAGATAGGTGGGTACCATGCTCTTTATTATTGGGAGAGGAGAAACTAGTAGAGAGGTGGCTGGGGCCACTGCGGCTGTCACAGTCTTCGAAGACCCCCAAGGGCGGACGCACAGACCTCCTGGTAACCGCTCCTCGGCAGAGGAGAACCTACCGTATCCGGTTACAGCCGGGAGCCCGTCACCAAAACGGCAGCGCCGGTAAACGTGACAGTTGGAATCTCGGAACAGACGTGGCCACTCGTTCCTTGGCGGCGAAGAAGCGTCTTCCGCCAGTACGTAATGCGTCCTCGTCCCAGAAATATCAACGTCTCCCGAGCTCTCTTTAATACCAGCGTAAATTTTCCCGGAAGTGCTTACTTGTTTAATTTAATAGAAAACACCGCGCAGTAGAGCTGCTGCATTCCTAACCCGAAACACTAACAATAAGTGTTTATTCTCTTGGCCCCCCATCGGCAGTAAAATCTGCCATAAAAATCAGCATCTTAAATCCCNATTACGTTTTCAGATATATCCATGTAGGAAGGGTGTCTGCAATAGAATTATGAAAATATATTGCACCTTAGTTTATATTCTGAGAATTTAGATGCAAATTTTCCCTGTTGCATTTCTTGCCTCTTCAATGCTGATACACAGCTTTATTTGATTTACACTGCCTAGGGCAACAATCTGGCCCTTCGCCTCAATAAAGTTACATATTGCACTCAAAACTCGTTTCGTTTCACGTTATTTTGTGCGTCTGTGGTTTGAGCAAAACAAAGTGCAATAAAAGTGCGTCTATGTTTTGAGCTTTCGTTTCACGTTATTTTCACGCAGACACAAAAAAGTAAAGCAAAGTGCAATAAAAGTGCGTCTGTGTGTTTGAGCAAAGCAAAGTGCAATAAAAGTGCGCCTGTGTTTTATTTATGTTAAATATGGCCACCATAGTAAACAATACCAATTTTGTTAATATAACATAAACAAAAAAAAATTACAATACACTAGAAGTAATTCGATTTTTTATGGTTTTCTCTGAACGACAAATGAGGTCAACTTTACGAAATACTTGTTACATAATTGTACTGGCACTTACTGCAAGGTAAAAATACGCAAGTTTTTAAAATCTGATCAAAACTTAAATACTTTACCTGGAATATGGGCGATTAAACTGCAATGGAGGACACTATTCATGCGATAAAATGTAATCCTGGTGGAGACATACAGTAGATTTTGACTAAAAGACATAGGCTAGGATCCAGAAAATTTTGCCAATTTTTCCGGATAAGCTAGACTTTAAACATGTGTGTGTGTAGTTCATTTTATTTCTCTATGGGATCGTAATGTTTTACACATGATGTGGACGGCCCTGAACCGATAGTAAACTTGCATGAAAAGAAGGCTGGAATTCCGTGTTAACCTGGTCTGGGGTTAAACGGTCCACTCACAGAGTCAGTAAGTAGCCAATGAACAAATGGTCGAGACTCAACGGTATACAGAATTGTCAAAATTACAATTTTAATGTTTTTGTGACGTACAAGTAAAATAAGCAAAAATATTCACTGAAAATTTCAAGAAGGATAATTGAAAGGCGACAATAAAAATTTATTTTATAAATCATCCCAAATTGCTACAAATTCAAAAATATTCAAATATTACCATATATTGAGTCACTTTTTAAATTGCCAAAACATTTAATAGCGCAATTAAAAAAAAGTCTTTAACTAACTCATGATATCTTATTTTAGTATGAATATTCTAATTTCGTTAAGAGAATTACATTTTATTATTTACGTCCCCAAAACACTATAACTTCATTCTTGTCCACTCTGTTGTATTGTCCTTGTGTTGTTTTCTTCTCTGGAGTGTTTATTCCGGTTTTGTTAGTTTGTTTTCCGACTGCCTTTTTGCCTCCTGTGAAGGTTTTTAATGTGTTATTGATTTAAGTTANCCGGTTTTGTTAGTTTGTTTTCCGACTGCCTTTTTGCCTCCTGTGAAGGTTTTTAATGTGTTATTGATTTAAGTTATCTTTAGGCGTTAATGACCGTACTGTCGAGCTCCCACTCAGTCGACCGTTGTTAACTCTAATTTTTAACCAATCTCACACGACTAGAAATCAACTAATTNTGTCGAGCTCCCACTCAGTCGACCGTTGTTAACTCTAATTTTTAACCAATCTCACACGACTAGAAATCAACTAATTGTAGTGAAGTAGTGATTTATTTGCAAATAATATTTCTTTTCATTTCTATTTATTTGCGTTTTTATTCTGTTAGTACTTACTGCACAGGATTTGTTAATAATATAACACAAAAAGGAAAACGCGGTACAAAATATAAAAAGATTATTATTATTACATACAGTTTAAAGTATTAAAAAAAAAAACAAAGGAAAATAATAAAGTATGTTTTCTTTTCAGGAAGAGGACATTCTATTAAATGCAATATAGTACTTCTGATTCTTCTTTTATCCTCCAATTATATTGGGAGAAGGCTTAACGTACACGGCACAAAATAAAATATCGCAATTTCCTATACGTCGAGGATGTTCTTACCAGACTAAAAATGAGATTAGACGAATCTCACTGGCTGCACATAACCAATCTCCGTGTCCCAACATTTAACTGCTTTTCTGCCAACACGGCTAGCAAAAACGGCGTGGATTGGATTTCAGTAAGGTTTATTCTACTTAGGTTGGGAAGCTCAATGCTTTTAGTTTGGCAACTAAAAATTTTCGCCACTAGGTCAGCGCTAGTGTCGCATGTGTATCAGATCTTCTCTGTTATATACGTTAAAAAACCAAATAGTTGGAATAACCATAAATCAGATATAAAATAACTACGTAACTAAGTAAAATATTTATATTTTATTATTCACGTAGCTTAAAATTTTAATTACAAGTGACCTCGTTGGAACACTGCGCACCTAGGGGCGGAAATATTCCCTATGCCAAACTCTCGCATAAGGAAAAACTGTTCTGTTCTTAAACTGAGTAAAATTAACCTTAATTTGATGTTGGAACACAGTTCAGTAAACAAGTGCTTTGAGATGTTTTTTTACACTTCATCTAACCAATTTGTAATGCAGTTTAATTAAATTCAAATTGGTAAAAGTATTTTATTGATACAATAATGCTTGACATTTAAAAAAAAATAAGATGTAGAAAAAAAACACGTTCATCACTGTTGACCACGCGGTTTTGACATCTGCTCTCCTTTGAGGTAGGTCAATGCGCATGCGCAGAATAAGACGAATAAGCGGTCGACCTCATCTTTAGTTCCNTCTGCTCTCCTTTGAGGTAGGTCAATGCGCATGCGCAGAATAAGACGAATAAGCGGTCGACCTCATCTTTAGTTCCATGGTTCCTACACTGCACGTACGCGAGGACCATGAACAGTTTCGTAGAAAATACCTTTTTTCCAATCTGATACGTACACGTTCATTACGTACACGCTTTCTAGCGCCTCGTCACTCCTGCGTGCAAGGCGTGNTTTTTCCAATCTGATACGTACACGTTCATTACGTACACGCTTTCTAGCGCCTCGTCACTCCTGCGTGCAAGGCGTGCAGCGTTTTCATCGACGCACCGTGCAAACTATAGGCCGTTCACGGTGAAGTGAGCGCTTTTGAGTCCTATAGTGACATTTCCCTTTCAGCCATTTTTTATCCTTCCAAAACCTCCGTAAATAAATATTGCCGCGTAAGTAATAAACAAAGTGCGTATATCCCATAGTACTCGGAAGTTAACNACAAAGTGCGTATATCCCATAGTACTCGGAAGTTAACGTCTACGGCTAAAATAAAATATATTTATTGACTATTACTCCAAATGAGAGGATTCACTTCCGTGAATAGCCTAGAGACCTGTAACAGTGGGACTTTATTAATCTATAAACGATCACAGATTAATTTAAGCACTGCGCATGCTATCTCTAAAAATAAGATTTTTTTTTTACTATTGTCACTTTTTTTTAAATACACTTAATAGGTATATGATAAAAGCAAAGCCGTACGGCGTTAGATAATAGATTTTTACCTTTTCTGGCGAAACTATGTAGTCACAGAATTATTTATTTACTGAGATGCACATAACCTCGCAAATAACGAATGAAAAAAAAACNGCGAAACTATGTAGTCACAGAATTATTTATTTACTGAGATGCACATAACCTCGCAAATAACGAATGAAAAAAAAACTCAGGACTACTGGCTCTCATAAAGTTTCACGCTTGGCGGAAGGATACATAAGCGGCTGAGAAGAGAAACAAATGAGGGCTTCCAAAAGCCCCTCGAGCCAAACGTTAACACGCGGTCAACGTCTCTAACAGCTTACGGGAGCTGGCGCTATCAGATTTCAACGTGTTTTCTGCGGGTCCGAACCTCCGCCAACGGAAACTGTGTATTTGTCCGTCGCGTCGTCCATACATCGCTCAGGTCCCGTAATCGATACCCGGAATAAAAACTCCTCGCCTCGCTCGGACCAAACGTGCAGCGGCAGCGTGGCGTTAACTGAACAGCGAAGTTTATGACGTGCAACCGTCGAGCCTCCAGTCGTTATTCGCCGGGCTGGATCAGCTTTCAGGAGGTGTGCGTGAATGAATGGTAACGTCTCCCTCCGCAGCTAGTCTTCAACAGCCAAGCAGTGTTGCCAACTTTGGGATTTCCCCCCTAAAATTTAGAGCTTACCGCAAAGAAAATGTGAAGACCTAAAAGGCAGTCCAGATGAGTTTTAAGAGGGATATATNAAATTTAGAGCTTACCGCAAAGAAAATGTGAAGACCTAAAAGGCAGTCCAGATGAGTTTTAAGAGGGATATATTATATATATATATATATATATATATACATATATATACATATTTAACAAGTTGTATTAAATTTGTAGTTAAATTATTAACAACATCGGTAACAAATGCTACTGTTGAACAAGCTTGTTCATTGTCATCTGTCATAAAAACCAAACTAAAGAACAAACCGTTTGTTGGTATAGGTAGGTACTAATTAATGATGTGAGAAAATGCATGTTACATTAGTTTCAGCACTCCTAGGACATGTTGACGAAATGTAATGTTTCTACGTACGGTCACGAATAATCAGAGCTCTNTAAAATTTAGAGCTTACCGCAAAGAAAATGTGAAGACCTAAAAGGCAGTCCAGATGAGTTTTAAGAGGGATATATATATATATATATATATATATACATATATACATATATATACATATTTAACAAGTTGTATTAAATCTGTAGTTAAATTATTAACAACACCGGTAACAAATGCTACTGTTGAACAAGCTTGTTCATTGTCATCTGTCATAAAAACCAAACTAAAGAACAAACCGTTTGTTGGTATAGGTAGGTACTAATTAATGATGTGAGAAAATGCATGTTGCATTAGTTTCAGCACTCCTAGGACATGTTGACGAAATGTAATGTTTCTACGTACGGTCACGAATAATCAGAGCTCTGTGCTAACGACGAATCCAACATTCTTAGTTGCATATAACTTGTAAATGAAAATTCCCTGTTTATTTTGGCACATGTATTAAATTATAATGTAAAAAAGCATTTCGAAAAATTGAATTTATTTAATTTAGGAAAAAAATTTATGAAATTCAGGAGGATTTTAACACTTGGTTGGCAACACTGCAGCCAAGCCCGCGGGAGAGAAAACTTTATTTATAACGATAGAGAGAGAGAGAGAGAGAGAGAGAGAGAGAGAGAGAGAGAGAGAGAGAAGCCTAACTCTCAGAAGTGGGCGCTGTTAATGAAGCGCTATTTATTGGCGAACTTGGGGCGTTGAGAAATTTCGGCGCGATGTATTCGTGCACGCGAATACCTCCGCGAGTTTCGACTTACCCGATTTAGCTTACATCAGAAGCTGGCCCTTGTAAATCGACTTCTCCCACTTCACCTCACAACTCTTCACCCAACCGCAAGCCTTCACGCCTTCAGGGGAACAGTACATCTCATGCCTCGTGCCTGCAGGCCAGCCATTCACACGGACGTCCCAGTGCATGAGCGGCGCAAGTACTGATTTTACAGAAGTTTTGCAGCCGGCCGGGATATACGGTTGTGTGGCATGTACTCGCCAATATCGTTTCGTTACGTACTGATAACATCGATATCGATGCGTATACTATTTGCACAAAATATTGAAAGTAGTAGGCAATACATTGCACATATAGACAATTCTGATATGTATCATATTAAAATGGCTAACATCAATATCGTTAATAACAGCGGACACCTCTAAAAAAATTAATAACGAAGATATACCAAAATAGGAAATACCGAAACAGTAAAAACTGTAATATCACTAATATCGCGATGTGCAGATTGCGATGGGATGTTTGAAAGATTCTTGCAATGGGGAAAGTTATTATCTCAACTATTATTAAGGACATACGCCATTGCAACAATCTGTTATAGTACAGAAAACTTTCAGTGTAAAGAAAAGAACTAAACACGAAATAATAAATAAGGAATAGAGACGAGCCAGAGTTAGCTATTGTCGACAAATATGCAACATGCTTGTCATTCCAAGAAGAAATAAAGAAATCACAAGAAAAAACCCAAAATACATACATATACATATATATGCAAATACAGGGTGATTCTAAAATCATGGGACAAACATTGAGGGGTGGTAGAGCTCACTAAAACAAACAATTATTGTATAGGAATATATGGGCTGGAGTGACGCGTTGAGGCGTTGAGGGCGTGGTGGGCCAGTCCTATGGCCACCACGATCGCCAGATTCATCGAGTATCGATTTTTTCCTATGGGGGCATTTGAAAGTCGTCGTTTGCGAGACTCCAGTTGATTCCATTGAAGACCTCGTCGCTCGACTATCCTGTGCGGCTGCACGCGTGCGTGAAATACCCGGCGTATTTGAATCTGTTCGCCAATCACTCCACCGACGCTACCAAGATTGCATTACTGTCGGTGGTAGCAATTTTAAGCAATTATTATAAACATTGCTGTAAAAAGGCATTTAGCGGCGACGTNATTTATTACGAGTCGAACTAACAAGGCACCAGATAAAATTTTAATTTAGTATGCACGATCCTCGGGGAGTAGAAAAATGCAGTGCAGTTTCACTTTGCGACGCTGATTTGTGGCTAAATATTTACACTTCAAGCTGAGAGATTTTTCATAAGGGAACCACAGGGTAGTTTCAAGACACTAGTATTCTCGCAAAAGCGATTACGCTGAAGATATTAAAAAATTTCAAGAATCAGACACGTAACTCCACTTAAGTGATAATTATATATCTTGAATCAATTTTTCAGTGCAGATCTCCTTTGGAACGTCATCTGTTTATGAATGGGGTGTAAGTTTTGTCTGTAGGCGCTTTAGTCGCCTCAGCGATTGAAGTAGACCGTAAAAGTTGGAAGTAACTTACATATCCAAATTCTAATTCCTCAAGATTTTATCAAACTATAGATGAAGAAAAAAAAGTTTGCTGAATCCACGCCGTAGCGTCAAACGAAAAGCAGTTCAATTCTGCGTAATGCTTGACCTTTACAGATGTGCATATACACTCAGTGGGGGTTTTTTTTTTATCTATACGATGAAGTGTCGCATGAAATGTCGGTGTTTCGCAAGATGTCGCTTCACAATAAGTATCCAAACTAGGAAGGGTCGAGGGTTGTGGGCGATGGCGTAGTTGCATACGTCCCTAGCGCACCATAGCCACAGGTAGCGAAATAAATCTGGATTAAACTATTAATTTCATATCTTGTAAGGGGTTACATGGGTTTCAAAGTTTCAAAAAATCAATTTTTTTTAAAAATTTTTATCCAATAGTACAAGTTGTCAAGAATATTTTCCAAAAGTTTTAAGTCAATCGAAGTAAAACTCTAGGAGAGNTTTTTATCCAATAGTACAAGTTGTCAAGAATATTTTCCAAAAGTTTTAAGTCAATCGAAGTAAAACTCTAGGAGAGAGAGCCTTTTGGAACTCATCCCATTCGGCTGGATGGGCCTGTAAGAATCGCAGGTGTATGAAGGCAGGTGCTTAGCTATTGTTTAGCTCTCTTTCTCTAATCCCTAGGGGTCACCTTATGGAAATATCTTTGAAAAGAGGTTTTCTGAGAAATTTTACTGTGTACAAACAGAGAGTAGTAGTAGCTTGGTTTAGTTTGGCGTTGCTTGTTGAGCCACATGGTTATATGTTCGCGCTGTGATTTTGTACTCATTTTTTTGTAAAATTTCATCCTAAAACAGCAGAGATCGACGATGCATCTTTCGCCAGCACATCGGCGAAAAAACTTAGAAATCAAGATGAGAAACTTGTGCCGCAGGACGCTACTCTTCAGTATGCGATTATAGATTTTTTTTTAGTTTTTTCAACATTTTCTAGTTTTGTGAAGTGCTCCAATGTTATAAATAAAAATGGAGAGGAAAAAGTGTGTGATGGGAAAGTTGAATTTAAACAATGTGCAAAATTAGGCCTTGGTTTTAAAATTATGGCGCGAGTGTGAAAAATGTAACCCTAGCTATAATTCATCATGTCAAAAAATAGGTGAAGCGTATGAAATAAATCGCAGATTTATTTTTGTTGTGCGAATATTAGGCTTAGGTATTGCCGGATGTAACAAGTTTTGTTACCTAATGGATATAAGTTGTACTTTTATAAATCAGTCAACGTACGATTTTTATATTAGTAAGATACATGAATGCATAAAGACAGTTCCCGAGATTCTTTTTTCCTTAGCTGCTAAAGTAGAAAAAAATTTAACGTGCGATGAAACTGGTGTTGAAGATATGACATGCTACTGTATCAGGCGATGGTACTTGGAAAAAGCGCGGGTATTCATCATTNTGAAACTGGTGTTGAAGATATGACATGCTACTGTATCAGGCGATGGTACTTGGAAAAAGCGCGGGTATTCATCATTATATGGGATGTCTACTTTTATTGGCTATTATTCTGGAAAAGTTTTGGATGTATTTGTAAAAAGTTCATATTGTAAATTATGTGAGACTTGGCAGATAAAACTGGATACGGCAGAGTTTGAAGAGTGGAATGCAAATCATTTAGAAAAAAACGAATGCAGTGCAAATCACCAAGGGCCAGCTGGTAATATGGAAGTTGCATCAATTGTTGCAATGTTTCAACGCTCGTTTAAAAAATACGGCCTAAGGTACGTTAATTATATTGAAGACGGGGACTCCAAAACATATTCCGGAATTGTTGGATCCAAACCTTATAGTGAAAATTTTCAAATCAACAAAAAAGAATGTTTAGGACACGTGCAAAAGAGGATGGGCGCCCGTTTACGCGATTTAGTGCAAAAAACTGTTGAAAAAAAAATCAAAGGGAAAACTAGCAGAAAAAAAATTATTTCTGGCAAAGGCAAGCTTATAGGTAAACTGATAGATAAATTAACAGTTTATTACGGACTGGCTATAAGAAGGAATTGTGATTCAATACATAAAATGGACGCTATATGGGCAACTTACTTCCATTATAGCTCAACCGATCAAAACCCACAGCACGAAAAGTGCCCGAGCGGCGCTGACTCATGGTGCGCGTGGCAGCTGCTTCAGCTACAAATGCTCTGTCATCATTCAAGCACGATAACGCTCCATTGCAGAGTGATGTTTTATCAGCTGTCAAGCCCATTTATGAAGATCTTAGTAAGGATGTGATTTTGGAGCGGTGTGTTGGTGGCTTCACGCAAAATAATAACGAGAGTCTGAACCAGCTCATTTGGAAAATCACTTCAAAAATACTTCCTGCTGGTTCAAAAATAGTGGAAATTGCTGCGTTAATCGCTGCCTGCACTTTCAACAAAGGAATCTCAGCTTTATTAATTTTTTTGCACGGTATGGACATCAAACTTGGCCGAAATAGCCACGATTATGCGCAGAAAGAAGATGAACATCGCATACTCTTAGCTGAGAAAAGAGCTGAGGCTGGGACTCGAGAGGCAATAATTCGCCTCAGGCAAGAGCAAAAGGATGCCCTGGATATTGCAGCTGCAGCAGGATTAAACGACCGACTTCCAGGAGTCTTATTTTTAAAATGCCACGATATTTCATCTGCGTAATTATATAAACAATAGTTTATTTTTAATTCAATAACAGACACTGGCGTTTTCAAGAGCCATCGTCTTGAAACTTCCACAACGTTGCATGCATCGTGCCAGTAACTAGGCGAGCTTTCTGGAACACACCGTTGATCTCTTGCGCAGAGCTGCCGCAACACGAAGCTGCTGCAGCTCNGCCGTTGATCTCTTGCGCAGAGCTGCCGCAACACGAAGAGCTGCTGCAGCTCATTTGTTCAATGAGATTAGAAGCTCATACGAAGCTGAGAAATTGGCTATGAACGTTACTTCCTACGCCAGTTTCTGAGGCAGTGTGGCGAGTACATTTCGGCAGACTTTAACTTACCAAGACCAATGTCAAGATACACTACAGGTTGTTAAAAAAAAAAAGTGAGCACTTTTTAAGACCTTTCTTTAAAGTTATTTTCTGCTTATTTAAATACTTTCAACAATTATTATTATCAAAAATATTGGCATGCAACTAATATACACAGTGTAAGGGTTTTATAACCCTCAAAAGTTAACGTCTCAGGACATAATAAAATATANTAAGCAATTATTATAAACATTGCTGTAAAAAGGCATTTAGCGGCGACGTTGTAAATAAACAATGTGCTGCATTTCGTGTGTTATTATTGTGTTTGTGCCTCAACGCGTCACTCCCGCCCATATATTCCTATACAATAATTGTTTGTTTTAGTGAGCTCTACCACCCCTCAATGTTTGTCCCATGATTTTAGAATCATCCTGTATATAATACATAATACATACAATCCAACCAGGAATCCAGTCAAATGTCACAAGGAAAACGACACGAACAGAATCAGAATGCAAATGCACAAACAACTAGGATGGTCGGTACATATATTGAAAAACTGCAAAAAAAAAAAAAACAGGTCGAAACAACGAAGACAGCACAGACAAAGGCAATGGCTGTAACATACACACGGACACACATATACGAATGTAGCGAGCTTCTTTGAACAACGGGTGCCACGTTTTGGGAACTGCGATCTGTTACCGTCTTTAGAATTAACATATAAAATAATAGGGTATCTATTCCTANGGTGCCACGTTTTGGGAACTGCGATCTGTTACCGTCTTTAGAATTAACATATAAAATAATAGGGTATCTATTCCTAGTTTATAATTTATGTAGTCTGAGGAATACCTATACAGGCCGATTATTTTCCCTTACACTGAAGGTGTTTTTGCCAATAACAAAGTGTTGCAATGTCATATGTTCGTAATAATAGTTGAGTCTATCAGTACATTGCTATAAATCAAACACGCTGCATCAAGANGTTGCAATGTCATATGTTCGTAATAATAGTTGAGTCTATCAGTACATTGCTATAAATCAAACACGCTGCATCAAGATCGATGCATCGCGATATCCCACAGACTCACGGGGAGAGAGCTTTCAGCGTGAAGATTACCTGCTCCGGACACTCAACGAGATTTACGGTGAAATGCGAGATCACGGATGGTAAGCGACACCGCGACGCAGCTTTAATATATTGCAGAAGTGGATTAAGAGCAGACTGTGTAAATCTTTGCGCTATAACGCCGCTTAAAAAAACGCACATGACGAGGACACGGGAAATGCCTCTACGGCTGAACCCATTCTCGATAATGCGCCTGAGAACACTGCCAGGCACGGCATTTAAGGGAGAAGTGACCGGGGGAGGGGGGGGGACCGGAGCGAGATGTTCTTGATTTATTACGAGTGGAACTAACAAGGCGCCAGATAAAATTTTAATTTAGTACGCACGATCCTCGGGGAGTAGAAAAATGCAGTGCAGTTTCACTTGGCGACGCTGATTTGTGGCTAAATATTTACACTTCCAGCTGAGAGATTTTTCATAAGGGAACCACAGGGTAGTTTCAAGACACTAGTATTCTCGCGAAAGCGATTACGCTGAAGATATTAAAAAATTTCAAGAATAAGACACGTAACTCCACTTAAGTGATAATTATATATCTTGAATCAATTTTTCAGTGCAGATCTCCTTTGGAACGTCATCTGTTTATGAATGGGGTGTAAGTTTTGTCTGTAGGCGCTTTAGTCGCCTCAGCGATTGAAGTAGACCGTAAAAGTTGGAAGTAACTTACATATCCAAATTCTAATTCCTCAAGATTTTATCAAACTATAGATGAAGAAAAAAAAGTTTGCTGAATCCACGCCGTAGCGTCAAACGAAAAGCAGTTCAATTCTGCGTAATGCTTGACCTTTACAGATGTGCATATACACTCAGTGGGGGTTTTTTTTTTATCTATACGATGAAGTGTCGCATGAAATGTCGATGTTTCGCAAGCTGTCGCTTCACAATAAGTATCCAAACTAGGAAGGGTCGAGGGTTGTGGGCGATGGCGTAGTTGCATACGTCCCTAGCGCACCATAGCCACAGGTAGCGAAATAAATCTGGATTAAACTATTAATTTCATATCTTTTAAGGGGTTACATGGGTTTCAAAGTTTCAAAAAATCAATTTTTTTTTTTAATTTTTTATCCAATAGTACAAGTTGTCAAGAATATTTTCCAAAAGTTTTAAGTCAATCGAAGTAAAACTCTAGGAGAGAGAGCCTTTTGGAACTCATCCCATTCGGCTGGATGGGCCTGTAAGAATCGCAGGTGTATGAAGGCAGGTGCTTAGCTATTGTTTAGCTCTCTTTCTCTAATCCCTAGGGGTCACCTTATGGAAATATCTTTGAAAAGAGGTTTTCTGAGAAATTTTACTGTGTACAAACAGAGAGTAGTAGTAGCTTGGTTTAGTTTGGCGTTGCTTGTTGAGCCACATGGTTATATGTTCGCGCTGTGATTTTGTACTCATTTTTTTGTAAAATTTCATCCTAAAACAGCAGAGATCGACGATGCATCTTTCGCCAGCACATCGGCGAAAAAACTTAGAAATCAAGATGAGAAACTTGTGCCGCAGGACGCTACTCTTCAGTATGCGATTATAGATTTTTTTTTAGTTTTTTCAACATTTTCTAGTTTTGTGAAGTGCTCCAATGTTATAAATAAAAATGGAGAGGAAAAAGTGTGTGATGGGAAAGTTGAATTTAAACAATGTGCAAAATTAGGCCTTGGTTTTAAAATTATGGCGCGAGTGTGAAAAATGTAACCCTAGCTATAATTCATCATGTCAAAAAATAGGTGAAGCGTATGAAATAAATCGCAGATTTATTTTTGTTGTGCGAATATTAGGCTTAGGTATTGCCGGATGTAACAAGTTTTGTTACCTAATGGATATAAGTTGTACTTTTATAAATCAGTCAACGTACGATTTTTATATTAGTAAGATACATGAATGCATAAAGACAGTTCCCGAGATTCTTTTTTCCTTAGCTGCTAAAGTAGAAAAAAATTTAACGTGCGATGAAACTGGTGTTGAAGATATGACATGCTACTGTATCAGGCGATGGTACTTGGAAAAAGCGCGGGTATTCATCATTATATGGGATGTCTACTTTTATTGGCTNACGGACTGGCTATAAGAAGGAATTGTGATTCAGTACAAAAAATGGACGCTATATGGGCAACTTACTTCCATTATAGCTCAACCAATCAAACCCACAGCACGAAAAGTGCCCGAGCGGCGCTGACTCATGGTGCGCGTGGCATCTGCTTCAGCTACAAATGCTCTGTCATCATTCAAGCACGATAATGCTCCACTGCCGAGTCATGTTTCATCAGCTATCAAGCCCGTTTATGAAGAGCTTAGTAAGGATGTGATTTTAGAGCGGTGTGTTGGTGGCTTCACGCAAAATAATAACGAGAGTCTGAACCAGCTCATTTGGAAAATCACTTCAAAAATACTTCCTGCTGGTTCAAAAATAGTGGAAATTGCTGCGTTAATCGCTGCCTGCACTTTCAACAAAGGAATCTCAGCTTTATTAATTTTTTTGCACGGTATGGACATCAAACTTGGCCGAAATAGCCACGATTATGCGCAGAAAGAAGATGAACATCGCATACTCTTAGCTGAGAAAAGAGCTGAGGCTGGGACTCGAGAGGCAAGAATTCGCCTCAGGCAAGAGCAAAAGGATGCCCTGGATATTGCAGCTGCGGCAGGATTAAACGACCGACTTCCAGGAGTCTTATTTTTAAAATGCCACGATATTTCATCTGCGTAATTATATAAACAATAGTTTATTTTTAATTCAATAACAGACACTGGCGTTTTCAAGAGCCATCGTCTTGAAACTTCCACAACGTTGCATGCATCGTGCCAGTAACTAGGCGAGCTTTCTGGAACACGCCGTTGATCTCTTGCGCAGAGCTGCCGCAACACGAGAAGCTGCTGCAGCTCATTTGTTCAATGAGATTAGAAGCTCATACGAAGCTGAGAAATTGGCTATGAACGTTACTTCCTACGCCAGTTTCTGAGGCAGTGTGGCGAGTACATTTCGGCAGACTTTAACTTACCAAGACCAATGTCAAGATACACTATAGGTTGTTAAAAAAAAAAGTGAGCACTTTTTAAGACCTTTCTTTAAAGTTATTTTCTGCTTATTTAAATACTTTCAACAATTATTATTATCAAAAATATAGGCATGCAACTAATATACACAGTGTAAGGGTTTTATAACCCTCAAAAGTTAACGTCTCAGGACATAATAAAATATACATTTAGGATATAATGCCTGTTATAGAGCCTTGAAATTGCACTGCTTTCAGTTGTAAATGGCGTTGCGTCCTCTCTACATTTCAATGACATAACTAACTGTTTTGTAAGAAAAAATTAAAATTTAAACTGCTTTACTTTTAAGTGACTGTACAGGATGAATAACTCCTATTATAAATTTTAAATATAAAGATTTCTTCCCAACATTTAAAACCTAATTTTCCCTATTACAATTTCCGATTCGCTTTCAATTAAGCTACGTCAAGTTGGTTGGAGTGTGCCCTTACGCAGAGGCTAAACACAACTACATTTATGAAGTACGTTTGATATGCCTTCAATTTTGCTAATTCATTCTTAATTGTCTAGATATAAGGTGGAAAAAGGACAGAAAAAGGGATAATAATGGCCAGTGGGGGATACAGACAGCCTCATTAAACTGGTCATGACCTAATGTGTGCGCCGATTGTACGTATCTCAGCAGTCCTAATGAAGCTAATCTATATTTTTTCTATCATATGTTTTCCTGCATCGCGTGAACATTTCACCTGTCCTGGGATTCGGAGTTCTTGGAAATATCTTTAATAAGCTATTACTGCGAGGAAAATATCGTGTCAGCAGTTTTTTTGTTCTTTGGATTTTCTGTTTAATTTTTTTTTATTATTATAATAGTACGTAAAGTAAAAAATATAGCTACTTAGCTTTTAGTTAAAAAAAATATGGTAACTGGCAGAGTACACAGCATCAAAGATAAAGTGAAACCAATCGGTGACGCAACACAGCAACTTAAATTATAAACACTACAAGCTGCGAAAACTTACCTGAGACAAAGAAGCAAAGCAACGTAGGTTGGAAAGATCATGTCTGATTTTATTGCTGTCACCTATTTTAAAAGGAGTCACTTATTTTGAAGGGATATTTTACATTGTATTCTTATTTTTACATTTGAAACAAGTAATAGTATTTTAACTATATGTAAATAAATTAATGCGATTGATTGGTGACTTATTTGGGATTGACCACATTTTCTAGGCTCGTATGAGACAAAATTTGAATGGCATATTCTATGGACATATTTATTATTAACATTCAACGTTGCGTAAAATACGAACTTTATGCACCAGAACACGTTTAAAAGCATTTTTATCACAAAATTCTCCCCCTTTGTCTTGAAGACGGGGTTTTATTTATTACTTTCGTCACGATCCTAGCAAATTTACCCTCGCAGGCGATACGGAAGATACTCTAAAAACTTAATTAGTCTGACAAGATAACATTCGTAACTGGCACTGAAAACCCTTAATTATTCCTTAACGTGGTTGGTAAATAATCGCCAACTACTCATAATCGGTGCTGGAATCTGGATCTCAAATAACAACCTTTACTTTACGGACCGGTTCCCAATCAACAGCGATACCGAAGCGACATTCGTTTCGTATTTATTATTTATTTACGTCGAGCTGGGACACTTTAATAGCTACCCGGGGATGCGTCATAAAACCTGCTCCGGAAAAAGAAACATTCAACCGTCAGGGTGTACCAGAAATTTTAGGCCTACTTATGGCACTGCTAGTCAACTGCTTTGGTCCTCAGTGTCCACCGATTTATTTTGAAGCATATAACAATTTAGAAAGGCATTCACAATGAAGTAGTGGCGTGGATGGCAATGGTTGTAGGTTTAATTATGCAACAGTAAGAAATTCAATCCCATTATTCGCAGTGTACGACATGAACAAAAGGTGCTTTTAAGGTGTAAAAAGGTTTACGGAATGAAGAATTTAAGCAGTATGTATTTGACACCAAAATTTTATTGACACAATAACGAACATACTTCCTAAGTTCGACGAAGAGAAAAACATTTTACAATGTGTAATTTGAAATAAAAATAGAAACAGGTTTTTATTTAATAGTATTTTTGCAGTCTACTTGTTTTTAGCAGCAAATCAATTGGAGTAAAGTTTGAATGATGATTATTTTAAATCAGAATTGAGATATGTTTTAATTTAAATGCATGATCTTCTGTGATTGGCTACCGCTGGTTGGCGGGTTTTTTCGGGGATCTCCCGTTTCATCCACCCTTTCGTTCCGGCGCTGCTCCATTCTCACCTCGCTTCACACTCATCGGCTCTCAAGACCTAGATGTTAAGAGCCATCCACATTTCTTCACTTACTCACCCAGTGATTGGCTAAACTTAAGACTTGGAAAATGCATTTTCTGGTTTCCGATTTTTTCCGCTGTGAAACATAAGCAGCAAGAAGTTGCGCCTTCATTGTGTATACTTAGATTACAGTCAAGGTGATGGAAAATTTTCGAAGTTCTACTGCCTGATGATTAAGAAAGTAACGGAATCAAAATGACTAATGACTAACGGCGAACGAGTGGACAGCTTATAAAAACAACTAGTGAATTCAGCCATCACGAGAGCTGGCACTATGATTCATTGACAAGGCAGAGCAATCATCAACCACTGTGCCTGTCTCAGCAGTCATTCCTACTGCCAACAGTGAAACCTTCGTATTCAAATAGAGCTGTGGTTCTCACACAATGGTCCGCAGACCACTGGTGGTTCGTGGCTAAGTCCTTGATGGTCCACAAAATTTCCAAAAAGTGCCATCAGTATTCACTGATTTGAGACGCCTTTTTGCAAATACTGTTAATGCGTGGCTTGTTCATTTTTGTTTACTGCTGTGTTCAGTGATTTGTCCTGTTCTTTTGTGCTTTTAAAAAAATAATAATGTAAAATAGATTTTATTAATTTATTTGAAATTTTTTATTAGTTCCAAAATTATTATATTGCATATTTTGGTACGTTAAAGGAAGAAGTGCCGATGTGAGAACCATGGAAATAGAGACTAACGTTGGGCCAGTGGCCAGTTAACTTGCTTCCTAAAGTTTCAACGTTCAATTCGATATCAGAATTTCTCTTTCAGGGAAGTTTTTGGGACAAGGATGAAATATTCCCGCGGGGTGCCATGGTGGATCGAGACGTGGAAGCTGTTTTCGGGATGCTCCAACCTCATATTCATTTTACCGCTTCATCCAACCTGTAATATCCCTCCTTCTCCATTCTTCGGAAGAGTAAAAAAAAAAAAAGGGCAAAACTCTCTCTCAGGCACACAGCCTCGGTTCGGCGAAGGAACGGAGTCATACACAGTTTGTACTTGGCTTAATAATCAAAATGGTTAGAGCTCCGATTATGTGCTTGGTTAAGCCACTCCTCAGCTTACCTTCTCACATACGTTTATAGACTGCCCACGGTAAACTGAGCACTTTCAAAAGCCAGTATAAGGTCTACTTGTATGCACAGTGTGTTTTCTTCCGCCGTATCTAAAATAAACATTGCTATATACAAAAAATGAAATTGGTTTCTCCAAACATTTTTTGATTCAACGCAACCTTTATCTCAGCGTAAGAAAGGGCATGTTGCGCAGAGAAGCCGGAACGGGGAAGGAATAGGCCATGATCTGCATTAAGCAAACCGTCCCAGCATTCGCCTGGAGTGATTTCGGGAAACAGTGGAAAACCGAAATCAGAATTGCCGAACCGGGATTCGAACCCGGGTGCTCACGAATGCGAGTCCAGTGGTTTACAACCACCTCACCTCGCTCGGTGCAGAAGTCGGGGAAAAAAGTCCAGAGGACTGGAAAAATCCTGTTTCCTCCCTCCTCCTTTAAATTTCAACACTGGCTATTGCGCAGCTACCTTGCGCATCCCCCCTCCCCTCTTCGCCGTAAAATACATATATTTGACAATGAAATACGAAGGCGAAAAAGGACCTTCAAAATTTTCCGTTCATAAAATTTTATCAAATAATATCTAATATATTTGAAAATGTGTAACGCTGACAATTTTTATTTACTTACTTTTTTTTTTTTTTTTTTTTTCAAACTGGGAGGATTTAGTCAGAATTTTTATTCATATATTATTTTCAAAGTGAGATGCTGCTGTTGTGTTTCCATGCAGTCCACAACAGGAAGAACTGTAAACGTCATGATTTAGTTTCACTCCTTTACTAAGTTAAAATGTTTTTTTTTTTATCAAATACATTTCCTGTGCAATTAATTTTAATGCCAGCGAGTTCTTAATACTATTTTGAACTAATCACTTCAAATAACGATCATGCCCAGAGACTTCCTAAATAAAATAATTGTGTTCGTAACCTTATTTCGTTTCCATCAATTTTGTGACATTTTAAAGTTCCGTGACGTTAGAAACGGCCATTTTCGTCACGCACGGTTCTGATTGGCCGAGACCGTCGAACATTAAAGAAAATTTAGAACTCGTCTAGCTTTCAAAATGTTTGATGAAAACTAGAGCCATCCAAATTTTCCAGACAAACATGGAGGCGATAATTACATTTCGGTGACATTATAACCGTTAATTTACTTGACCTACTTTATCTCAAGCCGTTTTTGACGGGAAAGTTTGACATTGTGACAGGGCCCAGGGAGAGGAAAACTCAGATAGACAGACTGATTCCATGCGAATTCAAGAAGTTGTGTCCCCGAATGTTAAATTACGTTAGTGTCCCGCGAAAAAAAAAAAAAAAACTGTCACGTGTTTCGTCTCTGCCAATCACAGCACAACAGAGCAGATATATTTAATTTTCCGTTGTTTGTATAATGGCCGAATGACCGTTAGTGCAATGGTTATATTTTGACGAGTGTAGTGAAAACATGCGCTCTAGAGTAGTTAGTGTTGAAAACATTTCTCTATCGAGATTCAGTCGAGCGAGGAGAAAATTGTGAAGATTGGGTATTTTGTTTCTGATATTCTCGGGCCTGACTAAATTTTACATTGTCGGCCATGGCTGCAGAGGATAGAAAGTAAGGATGGAAAGTAAAAACGAGTTGGCGGTTCACATAACTAAAATATTATAATGTGGAAATTATATTTATTCGTGGTTAAAAACTAGGTTTACATAATTGAATTGATATTTTGCTATGCAGAAGCAAGAAGACAATAGTGTACATTTGAGTTTTGAGATGGGCAAGGACGATAATTTCAATGTAATAATTTTGAAGTATTAATGCTTATGTTAATCTTCATTTCCCTTTCTCTGTACATTTATCACACTCAACACAAATGTATTATTCATTGTACACTCTAAACCTGAAACAAGAGAAAATGGGCTAAATCAGAGAAAACAGTGAAAATTGCGCGATTGATAAAATCAGTGCCAGATAACTAATTATTATGAAGGTTGAAATTCACTGATTTATTTGATATTACCACTGAATGTCAAGAACTCCACTGATAAAAGTCACTTGTTCCCAGCTAATTTGCTCGATTCGCCAGTCAGCAGTAACTTATCAACTGATTTCAGTGAATTTAATTCCACTGATTGTTGTCACTGATTCGGGCTTAGAGTGTAATAATTTTCCGTTTACTAGTAAAAATAGGACGCTATCGATTGTAAAAACGATCACAACAGGTAGACCGAAATATCTCGTGAATACAATACATCGATCGTTTCAATCGATGGCGCTTGCAGTTCCGTCCCCGAAACACAGATAGCACTAGTATCATGGTTTGATTTGTAAGCATGGAAGTTTCCTCTCTATATAACTTCCCTACTCTGTGGCAGGGCCTTTAGATGTCCGCACCCTCTTTACTAGTATTTTTACACCCACTAATAAGGAGCATGACTCCTACCTATCTGTCTCCTGTAGCATTTCATATTAATGCATGGAACAATTTTGAATTATTTACTGTCAAAGGGGTTTTTACGGTGCATATGCCGGTTTTTCCCTTTCTCTTCTTGGTTATGGTAGTTAAGCTATAAGTACACTCAGAGAGGTTGTCATGGCCCCAATTGCGGCCATTGCAAGCCCAATCCCTTGCCGCCGCGATGCATGTCTCTTTGCAGGAATTCCTTCCCTTGTAGGCGTATAGGGCATGGCCCTGGGACGCAGTCAGCTCCCGTCCCTACCGCGGACTCACACCTAACACTTAGTTTAGAGTAGGTTAGAAAAAAAAATCAGGGCCTCTAGATAGTGGAAACGCAGGGCGTTTATGCCGCTCTTGCCTCGCGTGTATCCGCGAAGTGGCTTCGCGCGGGAGTAATTTAATCAGCTCTGGTAGCCGGCGCACTGGAGATATTAATTGCATGCTTCAGGGGCGCCGCAGTTTCTGACCCGCCTCCATAGAAAGGTGAAAAAATAAATTAAAAAAAAAAGGGGCAATATTTACAGGGACGCCATCTGCTTTCGTAATTTACACCGCCGCACGTTACGGGCATCAGTCCGTCCAGCTGCGCGAAAAAAAAAACAGCTTTAATAGCCATTTGCTAATTGGCACTAACGTAAATGCGAATGGCTGAACCTGGCCGTGACGTAATCTGACTCGTCCGGGCGATGCGCACGAAACGTTTCGTAATAGGATCCTGAGTAAGTTGTTATAACAGCGGAGCTAGACTCTGGAATTACGAGCCATAGCCAAGGAAGTGTCACATGACTATAGTCGGTTCACGACTGGAAGAGACTTTCTTGAAGCCCTGCTAAAGATCTACTTTCAAGACCATTTCATATCCTTCTGCCAAAGGGTAAACAATGTAACTGTACACCGTCAGTGTACCGTTACAAATGTAAAGTGACTGTGTGTGTACATGTGTTCGTACATGCACATACCCATTATAAAAGTAATGTATATATTAGTAATGGATATTCCACAAGCATAAAGTTTT